>JAMPIV010009397.1:7500-390000 GCA_024509875.1 Oreohelix idahoensis | reverse complement strand
TGGGATATAAATCAATCAATACCCTTTAGCTCTCCAAGGAGCATAGGCCATCGACAAACACATGCCTAGTCTTCCTGTCCTGTGCCATCCGCTCAAGGTCTATCATTGTCTTCATCGTCATTTTGACTTCTGTCTCCACTTCTCTTCTCCGCGTATTCTGACGTCAGATTCTACTCATCTTACCCTGTGAATTGGAGAACAAGGACTGTCTGGTAAAACTATAAAAAGGTTTCTTCAGTGCGAGTATCGAATTCATCGATAGCGTCTACTTCTTCTTATTTCTTGTTCCATTGTTACTCGTCTGGTTCTTAAACTGGAATAACTTAATTTTATTTGAATTTTAGATTTGCTTTCGAATCACGGTACCGTGCGCTCCAGTCTACCCAGCTGTAAATGGGTACATGATTCTGCAATTAGGATTAAGGAAGGAAAATGCAGCGAGGAAGGGAATTGGTCGCCCCACCTCTCGGTGCGGGACTGAGTATAGTGAGGTCTCTAACACCACTCCCCTATGGCGGTATCTGTTATGGGACTTCCTTTTTATATAAGTGTGCTTGATCTATGGTGGCTTTGTTTGTTTGTTTTTAAATGTTTTAATCATCATCTTGAGAGGAAGAGCCTCGTTCAAACTAGAGACAAGATCCGCCTGTTGTATTGTGACATATGCCCATGTATAAATAAGGAAGGACTTTAGCTAAAGGAAAGGAAAGAAAGAGGATGCGAAAGACGGCTAATAAAACATGATAAGACCTAGTGAGAAGCAAAGACATCGGAATCATAGTTGAAACCAGGATTGTGGAGTCGGCCTAACAATTCCCCGACTCGTGAAATCCGATTATCATTATAAAAACTAACCTACAATTGATAAATAGTTTATTATTGCTAACTCTTCGCCATCAGTACCAAACATGACTCCTGATCAGAACACAGGAAATGAAAATCACATCGTGCGAGATGATTTACCTAAGAATACTAAGAATGTTACCAGAATTAGAGAATTAGGCAGAATTAGAAATTATGCCATCAAAAAAATTGGAGGCACTATATCCTGCATGTCTGGAAAACCGGAGAAAATATATCCCTACATGAAATAGTATTTCTTTTTCAGTCATTTCTGACTAAAGAAACCCAAACCCCAGGACAATGTCTCTACCGACGCGAGGTTGATACAGAGTGACACAAAATAAAGTGGTTTTGCCATCTCATGAGAATTCAGCCCGTGTGCTGTGTGCTAAATGTGTTTCTTTAAGACTTCTGTCACTGTCTCCATTCATATTTTTCTGCATTGTTCTCTATACATATTCTCTTCCATTTTAGTTACATATGTCAGCACTGCTGGTTAATAATGGCTCACTCTCAGTCGTCAGTAAATACGTTGGTATAAGTAAATAGCAGGTGCTTGTAAGACAGAAAGAAGAGATACACGAGATTACAGAAGAGTAACAGAGTTGATAATCTCACCGGGGAATTCAACTAAGGGCCATCCGAAAGGCGCCATCGCGTCGCTGCAAGAGTGAATCGTGAAAGGACACACAGCCAACTAAGCATTTATAAAATGTGCCTCTTGGGACGTAGTAATTTTTCACGACGCTATACGCATCTTTGGAATATTGCACCAATGAACGACCCAAATAGTTAAAGACTATCACTAACATCAAAGAATGGGCAGGACACGGTTTTTCCACACTTGTACGCATTGCTGAGGATAGAGAGCAGTGGAGGACCCTGTCTGCTGATGCCTCCACCATGGCACCCCTACGACCCATGACGGGTTACGGGTTGAGATGATGATCACTAACAAAACTTTCCTATCGGCAAGTACAGTGGTGTACTAAAAAAAGGGGGGGGGGTGCGAGGGGGGCTGTCCGCCCCGGGTGACAGCCAGGAAAGGGGTGCCACCGGACACTATTATGATAGTACTTACTGTTAAAAACATACTTGCAAGAGTGTTTCTTTATGGGGGGAAGGTGTCAAAGGTAGGATCCGCCCCAGGGGCTAAATACTATTGGGACGCCTCTGGGCAAGTATAAGCCAAATAACATACAAACGCCGAAATGTTTGTGTCTAGTAAAACGTAAAGAAAGATGAACAACACAGGATAGCACTGGTCTGTTTAAGTCACGGATGAATGAACACAGAAATAAATAATGCAGTAAACCCAAGTCCTGTGAGTAGTAAATAAATATAGGTAAATATATGTGTTACACTGCTGTTGTAGGTTTATCACGCAGCGTATTCCCAAGTTCACAAGCAATAACAGAAACCAGGTATTCAGTACACACCACTGTCTCATAGACATGCTTGGGTCATCAGATCGGCGAGTTGGTTGCAGCAGTACCACATTTTATTTCACAGACACAAAGTGATGACATAAAACTGTACATACGCAGCAAACACCAATCATATACGATAACATCTGGCTGATTCACTCATCTCTCATCGCATACCCTAGCTCATCTACCATTAAGTGTAGAGGTGTACATGCAGCGCAGTGGTTTTAGAGAGAGCATGCAATCAAATATTAATACAAACTGGTGATTGGCCTGTTGTGCCCGAACTTGCACTCAAGACTGCATTAAATCGCTACGAAACCATTGATCCCCTCTGTTTCATTTGCAGCTTTTGAAATTGGGCTTTCCTTTCGCTTTTACCCGAAGGTGTCGAGGCTCGCCCATACTTCTTCTACCCGAAAGTATTTGTAGAGGTTTGTCCTAAATATGGCTACAGTTTCCTTGTTTACCCTAAGGTGTAGACTGTAGAGCAATGTCAGAGTGAGCACCATCCGAACAGACATGCCACCCTGTCTCGCAATTTTAAACTGGGAGGGCTTGAAATGAGGAGCAGCACACAGTCTTTCGAGACAGTGGTTCGCATGCGCTCTGTTTTTTAACCGCAACAACTTTAATATACGCAATGGGAGCTGGAATTACCAAGTCTGCTGGTACCAGACTTGCCCTCGTTAAAGGGTTTTGGCAGACTCACACGAACCAGGAATATTGTGGTGTATATGCACGGTTGCACACACGCCAGTATTGAAAAATTATCACAGCTCAAATAATGCTAGAGCACTGGATCCACTTCCATTCAAAAATGTCTCGAATCATACAGATAGGATCGTTGTCGACAACATTCACTGCTTCTTTTCTAAAAACCAACTCTTCACTTCTAGATCTCTCAGCCTGACTCAATATCACAAAACTCACTCACTCCTAAAACACGAGAACAGTTAACAGATCTCTCTGTCTGCCAAACTTCACGCATAAATAATTCATACGAGCGAATACAAGAAAGTGAAAAGCTCACTTCAATAAACAAAACACAAACATCTTCGTATTCCCTTCCCACCCTCTTTCCAATCACTACTGTTACACAACAATATGTGTGTTTACTACTGACATGCCTCGGGTTCAGGCCCAACACAAAAAAGCAGAATTTTCAATTCAACTGTCAAGTCAGTCCTATTGTATGGCTCTGAAACAGGGATAACAACAAAGGCGGCGGCCAAAACGCTACAAACTTTCATAATTGTGATGCTTGCGTAGAAGGGAAGGATTGGAGTGGTATGACAAGATCACTCATGTGGAACTAATGACAAGATCACTCATGTGGAACTAATGACAAGATCTAGATAAGCGTCAGTGGCACAAGACATGAGACCAGGCTGGAGATGGATAGGACACACATTGAGAAAAAATATCGATAGCATTACCAGAAAATCCCTGTTCTGGAATTCCCAGGGTTGTAGAGCTAAAAGAAGAACAAAGAACACATGGAGAAGAGAAGTGCAGACAGACATGACGGGCATGAAGAAGACATGGAAACCTTGAGCTGATGGCACGGGACAGGAAGACTTGGTATATGTTTGTTGAAGGCCTATGCTCCTTTGGGAGTTGAAAGGTGAAAGAAGAAGACAGTACAATCCACAACAGGCGGAGGTACAACCAGTTAAATCAACCAGAGATGGGAAGTACCCATGAGTGTACCTTTGACTATGCTGGTCAACATCTACTACAGGAGTGCTCCATATATGAGGAGCAGAGACCGCGCATATGTTCGTCACCGTTACCAGTGCATATTTTTAACACTGTCAAAATGTCAGCAACCTGAGGCTTACCAATGTTATCTTCAAGCGTTTTCAAGCTGACATCTGGGCGTTCGAAGACAAAGCAGAAGGACAGGCAGTCGACAACGTAGGCATAGTATACGGCTGTTTGTACCCTATAGAGCGCTCTTTTAGTTTCGGTGACCGGAATTCTGACACCGGGTAATAAATCTTCCTGTGCACCGTAAACGCCTACTGCTAGTTTCGGCGGGGAAAATTAGCTGATGGGTGTGTAAAATCAGTAATTATATAAATCATTACACACTAGTTCTGGATAAACACAGCGCAAAAATTCTTTTGTGTACTATAACTTTGTTCTGTGTTCTATTTTTGATTGCATTTTTATTTGTTTGAAATTATATTTGACGGAGTTACAGACTTTTGAAAACAGCGTCATCATTTGAGGAAATTCATAACAGAAGTAATCTATTTATTAATGTAATATCTAAAACTCGGCCCATTCTTATGAGTTTATAATTATATAGACTTCTCGAAGGGAAGTTAAAGATTATTTCCACATACTTTTTTTTTTTTTTTGGTTTCATATCTTGAGAATGTGCGGTAGTCAGTTTTGTGAGTTTGGCATTACAAGAACAAGCATATTGTCACCAGATTTTATAACATTTAAATCACTGTAAACGCATTCCTGATACTCGCAAATCTTAAATAAGGTTGTAACAAAATAACTTTTTGTAAAGTACCATCTGTTTTTGCATTTTCATTCATTTATAATGATATTTAGCTACGTATATAAGCGTCAGAAAACATGTAAAGCTACAGATAGATTACTTCCACGTACTTTGATCTATCTTTCAAGTCTTGTTAATCTTGTATTTATAATATGAATGTCTTTTTCTATTGTGTGTGAAATAAGGACTGTTCCATTAGTGTTCTTTGGTAGACAATCCTGTGCACACGACGGCTTAAGAGATTTAGAGTGGGATGGTAAATAAGTTGTTGTTTTTTTATTCGGGGATTATGACTTTTTGATGAAAATGTTTGGTTTGTCAAGGAACATATCCATGTCTGTGGTGTCTCCAGCAAAACAAGGAAATAAAGACATCCAGAGAGCATACAACTTGCAAACCAAGAAGTTTGGCCATGTTGATAAGAGATTACAATAGATATATGAAATATGGGAAAGGGAATAACAGGCAAGTGGCACGTTACCATAATTGTTTACACAAACCAATGTTAGAGATTGAAATTGAAAATGTAGCTCCTCCTTACCTTCATATTTTATTAGGCATTGTTTTGAAACACCACAGACTTCTAGAACAGGTAGCCGAAACAATAGACGCCAAGATATTTTAGAATCCGCAAGAGAAACACGCAAACATTAGTACTATTAAGAGCTTGAAGAGATTTGGTAGGAACTGAAAATAGGCAGAAGAATTAGAAGCTAAAATTGAATTTTTTCAGGCAGGTATTGAACTTTATGAGGATAAGGAGGAGACAGATAGTTTTAAACTTGAAAATGCACAAGATGCGCTGGCCAAACTTCAGTTTCAAGATCTGTGTGCTAGGTCTGGTCCAGTTTGCTCACACTTGGACAAGGTACTAGTCAAACACAAAATCATACCACAGGCTTATCATAGCAGAGCATTCATAGGGAATCACTGCCACAGATATCTTACACAAAAAGTTTATAAAGATCTTACAAGAGCAATCATTACACAAACACTGAAAATTACAGACAAACAAGATATATTTGACGTAGCTTTTATTGCCCAAGAACAATTCAACTCACTGAACGAAGCATTTGAGAAAGTACACAACAAAATATCACACAGTAAACCAATTAGTAAAGAATCAATATCATCAATAACAGCATCAATAGAGACATATATGTCTTTGTTCAGAAAGCTATTCCCCAGTAAGAGAATTCCTAAACAGCACATATTAGAAAAACATTGCGCAGACTGGATCAGAACTCATGGCTTTGGAATGGACATGCATGGAGAGCAAGGAGGAGAATTTGTACACTCCACTATTTCCAAAATTGAAAGACGCCCCAGCGGTATTAACAATACAACTCCACAATTAAAATGTATAATGGAAACTCATTTGTTACAAATTTCTCCATCTGTGAATGTACAGATTCCTCCTATAAAAAAAAGGAAGTGTGAATGATAATTGAGCGAAATTTTGGGGCTAGAGCAAATTATGGCAGTTGTTGCGTGAGAGTGACAAAATTAACAGAGTGTGGAAATCATTTAATAGGTGTATGTTTTATTTATTAAATTGAACATTTCGTTTTACTCATGACCATACTCATTTTTACATGACCATCGTGATGTATGATTGAGAGATAATTGTTAGCTCTCATGTTTTGGGGACAATTGGGTGTGCTATTTTAAGGTAATAAATGTGGACTTGCAATTTAATGTTTCAATAATTAATGTTTGACGCATGAATCCAAAACAAAACTATGATATCTATTTTCTGCAAGTTTTCTACTTTTGATTTCAGTAATTTGTTATGCATGTTGATTTTGATCGTTTTAGTGTAAATTGCATAAGAAACAAACCATAACAAAATATTAAAAAAACGTAAATTTACACTATTTCAGACTATTATATCTTCTGTTCTAATTGTGATAAAATGTTTGTTCTTGTTCTAGAATTTACTCTAACATTTCTAGTCTAGCTTAACGCAAAATTAAAGCCGGTATTTATAATAATAAAGTAGCCTAAAAGCATTAATTAAGCCCTATGAAAAGTAAACACCACCACATTTGTTCCCCGTTAGGAAGTTGTCCACGTGACCTCTGTCACGATAGCTATAAATAGCGCGGTCAGGAAAAACTAAATTGTCGCTCGCAAACCGCCGTGAGTATCGTTCTTGAAACTAATTTGACACTATGAAGTTGCCCTTAAGTTCATTCTGAGATTTATAGTACACTGCATGAAATACATCCAAGCGAACAAATTTGATTACGAAATGGTATATGATATAAATATCTCACACGGCTGTTTGTGCCCTATACCAGAGCGCTCTTTTAGTTTCGGTGACCGGAATTCTGACACCGGGTATAAAATTTTCGTGTGCACCGTAAAAGACTATTTAAGTTTTTGGCAGGGAAAATCAGCTGTTGTTTGTGTAAAATCTGTAAAATATAAATCATTACACACTCGTTCTGGATAAACACAGCGCTAAAATTCTTTTGTGTACAATAACTTTGTTCTCTGCTCTATTTTTGATTGCATTTTTATTTGTTTGAAATTAGTTTTGACGGAGTTACAGACTTTTGAAAACAGCGTCATCATTTGAGGAAATTCATAAAATAAGTAATCTTTTTATTAATTTGATATCTAAAAATCGGCCCATTCGTTTGAGTTTATAATTATATAGACTTCTCGAAGGGAAGCTAAAGATTATTTCCACATACTTTTTTTTTGGTTTCATATCTTGAGAATGTGTGGTAGTCAATTTTGTGAGTTTAGCATTACAAGAACAAGCATATTGTCACCAGATTTTATAGCATTTAAATTAATGTAAACGCATTCCTGATACTCACAAATCTTAAATAAGGTTGTACAAAAATAACTTTATGTAAAGCACCATCTGTTTTTGCATTTTCATTAATTTATAATGATATTTAGCTACGTATATCACGGCTGTTTGCCAGCGATCTTTTAGTTATTTCCCCTTTTTCCCCGACCGCGCTATTTATAGCCCACTTGACTTAGGTCACGTGGTCAACTTCCTTATGGGAAAAACATGTGGCGATGTTTACTTTTGATAGGGCTTAATTAATGCTTTTAGGCTACTTTATTATTATAAATACCGGCTATAATTTTGCGTAAAGCTAGACTAGAAATGTTAGAGTAAATTTTAGAACAAGAACAAACATTTTATCACAATTAGAACAGAAGATATAATAGTCTGAAATAGTGTAAAATTTACGTTTTTTATATATTTTGTTATGGTTTGTTTATAATGCAATTTTCACTAAATCGGTCACAATCAACATGCATAACAAATTACAGAAATCAAAAGTAGAAAACCTGCAGAAAATGGATATCAAATTTTGTTTTGGTTTCATGCGTCAAACATTAATTATTGAAACATTAAATTGCAAGTCCACATTTATTACCTTAAAATAACACACCATATTGTCCCCAAAAACATGAGAGCTAACAATTATCTCAATCATACATCACGATGGTCATGTAAAAATGAGTATGGTCATGAGTAAAACGAAATGTTCAATTTAATAGATAAATAGGTGTATTTAATAAATACATCTATTAAATGATTTCCACACTCTGTTAATTCTGTCAATCTCAAGCAACAACTGCCATAATTTGCTCTAGCCCCAAAATTTCGCTCAGTTATCATTCACACTTCCTTTTTTTTATTAGGATGAATCTGTACATTCACAGATGGAGAAATTTGTAACAAATGAGTTTCCATTATAAATTTTAATTGTGAAGTTATATTTTTAATACCGCTGGCGCGTCTTTCAATTTTCAATCTTCTCTGTTTTCTCTCCTGTGCCCACGTAAGACCTACTGTTTCCTTCATGGCTATTGCTAATTCTTTGGATATTCTAACTCTACTTTCAATGCCTGCTTTCCTGCAAATTTCCTGACGTGACGTTTCTGAACAGCGTTGTAGTTCATGTGCCTGCTGCAGGTCTAATGAATCAGTTGATGTTCCAGCAATATGTTTTCTAACAGTGTGGAGCAATTGAGATCGCTTACGTTTTGTTGGCGTTCTGGTGACTGATGTTTCTCTTCTATGTTTAATTAGTTTTTGTAGTACAATAGGCTGTCCTCTGGTTTTGCATTTTATGATATTACATTTTGCTGTTTCCAGTTTTTTTCTAACAATGGATGTGAATAGGGGTTCTTCCTTTTGTGTTAGTGGTTGTGAAGGTGGCTTAGCAAGTAACTGTTGTACTGTGATGTCGCTTTTGAAGACAGGCGAGGTGGATGTACTTGTCGTATGTATAACTGACTTGGTAGGTGTAGATGTGGCAACAAAAACTGGCATGCTAGGGTGAGTAGTGTTATCCACCTCCAAATGAATAATGGTATCGCCTTTAATGTGAGCTGGCACATCAACCTCCAGTTGAACAATATCATCACTAATGTGGGCAGGCACATCAACCTCCTACTGTACAGAGCTATCCTGACTACAGCTAATTGACTGATTACAAACTAACTGACTGACTACAGCTAAATGACTGACTAGACATGGAAGGGTCAGAAAGAACATCACAGGGGATAGAGCAGCTTTTTGTTTTTAAAACACCAAAAGATGTCTTTGCAACATAATTGCTCAGTTGACATTCACTTATAGTTAAATTGTGGTTTTAGAGTTTCCAGATGTGCTGACTGTTTTCCGATAGTAACTTGGCTGTTTCAAGACACTTCTCATTATGCCTCCTTTTTGAGTTTTGTATTCTTAAGTAACACTTCTTACAAAATATAGTCGAATGCTGTGTGGGTTTATCATCTGATACGTTAATTCCAAACACAAAGAACAGATCATTAACGTAATTAGAACAGTTCAGTGCTTTCTAAATTGAACGTGTTGTTTTGGAAGTTAATGCTCTCTTGCCACAGGCTCTGCACAATGCACTGGCATAATTCATATGATGCAAAACAGTATGTTCCATTTCGTTGTTATGTAGTATAGTTTACTTGTGTATGTATAAAGATAGAGGAATATTTGGGACTATCAAGTCTAACACCAGGATGTAGAATGCTTTATCTGTGAATGAAAGAAGATATACAAACAGTTACTTAGAATTCTTTGGCAGCCGTCGTGTGCACAGGATTGTCTACCAAAGAACACTAATGGAACAGTCCTTATCTCACACACCATTTAAAAAAAATTCATATTATAAATACAAGATTAACAAGACTTGAAAGATAGAACAAAGTATGTGGAAGTAATCTATCTATAGATTTACATGTTTTCTGACGCTTATATACGTAGCTAAATATCATTATAAATTAATGAAAATGCAAAAACAGATGGTGCTTTACAAAAGGTTATTTTTGTACAACCTTATTTAAGATTTGTGAGTATCAGGAATGCGTTTACAGTAATTTAAATGCTATAAAATCTGGTGACAATATGCTTGTTCTTGTAATGCCAAACTCACAAAATTGACTACCACACATTCTCAAGATATGAAACCAAAAAAAAAAAAGTATGTGGAAATAATCTTTAGCTTCCCTTCGAGAAGTCTTTATAATTATAAACTCAAACGAATGGGCCGATTTTTAGATATTAAATTAATAAAAAGATTACTTATTTTATGAATTTCCTCAAATGATGACGCTGTTTTCAAAAGTCTGTAACTCCGTCAAAACTAATTTCAAACAAATAAAAATGCAATCAAAAATAGAGCAGAGAACAAAGTTATTGTACACAAAAGAATTTTAGCACTGTGTTTATCCAGAACGAGTGTGTAATGATTTATATTTTACAGATTTTACACACACAACAGCTGATTTTCCCCGCCAAAAACTTAAATAGTCTTTTACGGTGCACACGAAAATTTTATACCCGGTGTCAGAATTCCGGTCACCGAAACTAAAAGAGCGCTCTGGTATAGGGCACAAACAGCCGTGATATAAGCGTCAGAAAACATGTAAATCTATAGATAGATTACTTCCACATACTTTGTTCTATCTTTCAAGTCTTGTTAATCTTGTATTTATAATATGAATTTTTTTTTAATTGTGTGTGAGATAAGGACTGTTCCATTAGTGTTCTTTGGTAGACAATCCTGTGCACACGAATTCTAAGTAACTGTTTGTATATCTTCTTTGATTCACAGATAAAGCATTCTACATCCTGGTGTTAGACTTGATAGTCCCAAATATTCCTCTATCTTTATACATACACAAGTAAACTATACTACATAACAACGAAATGGAACATACTGTTTTGCATCATATGAATTGTGCCAGTGCACTGTGCAGAGCCTGTGGCAAGAGAGCATTAACTTCCAAAACAACACGTTCAATTCAGAAAGCACTGAACTGTTCTAATTACGTTAATGATCTGTTCTTTGTGTTTGGAATTAACGTATCAGATGATAAACCCACACAGCATTCGACTATATTTTGTAAGAAGTGTTACTTACGAATACAAAACTCAAAAAGGAGGCATAATGAGAAGTGTCTTCAAACAGCCAAGTTACTATCGGAAAACAGTCAGCACATCTGGAAACTCTAAAACCATAATTTAACTATAAGTGAATGTCAACTGTGCAATTATGTTGCAAAGACATCTTTTGGTGTTTTAAAAACAAAAAGCTGCTCTATCCCCTGTGATGTTCTTTCTGACCCCTCCATGTCTAGTCAGTCATTTAGCTGTAGTCAGTCAGTTAGTTTGTAGTCAGTCAATTAGCTGTAGTCAGGATAGCTCTGTACAGTAGGAGGTTGATGTGCCTGCCCACATTAGTGATGATATTGTTCAACTGGAGGTTGATGTGCCAGCTCACATTAAAGGCGATACCATTATTCATTTGGAGGTGGATAACACTACTCACCCTAGCATGCCAGTTTTTGTTGCCACATCTACACCTACCAAGTCAGTTATACATAGGACAAGTACATCCACCTCGCCTGTCTTCAAAAGCGACATCATAGTACAACAGTTACTTGCTAAGCCACCTTCACAACTACTAACACAAAAGGAAGAACCCCTATTCACATCCATTGTTAGAAAAAAACTAGAAACAGCAAAAAGTAATATCATAAAATGCAAAACCAGAGGACAGCCTATTGTACTACAAAAACTAATTAAACATAGAAGAGAAACATCAGTCACCAGAACGCCAACAAAACGTAAGCGATCTCAATTGCTCCACACTGTTAGAAAACATATTGCTGGAACATCAACTGATTCATTAGACCTGCAGCAGGCACATGAACTACAACGCTGTTCAGAAACGTCACGTCAGGAAATTTGCAGGAAAGCAGGCATTGAAAGTAGAGTTAGAATATCCAAAGAATTAGCAATAGCCATGAAGGAAACAGTAGGTCTTACGTGGGCACAGGAGAGAAAACAGAGAAGATTGAAAATTGAAAGACGCGCCAGCGGTATTAAAAATATAACTTCACAATTAAAATTTATAATGGAAACTCATTTGTTACAAATTTCTCCATCTGTGAATGTACAGATTCATCCTATAAAAAAAAAGGAAGTGTGAATGATAATTGAGCGAAATTTTGGGGCTAGAGCAAATTATGGCAGTTGTTGCTTGAGATTGACAGAATTAACAGAGTGTGGAAATCATTTAATAGATGTATTTATTAAATACACCTATTTATCTATTAAATTTAACATTTCGTTTTACTCATGACCATACTCATTTTTACATGACCATCGTGATGTATGATTGAGATAATTGTTAGCTCTCATGTTTTTGGGGAC
Organism: Oreohelix idahoensis; assembly: GCA_024509875.1. NCBI lineage: Eukaryota > Metazoa > Mollusca > Gastropoda > Stylommatophora > Oreohelicidae > Oreohelix > Oreohelix idahoensis. The sequence goes on along the minus strand of JAMPIV010009397.1, from coordinate 377,492 downwards.
AATTGGGTGTGTTATTTTAAGGTAATAAATGTGGACTTGCAATTTAATGTTTCAATAATTAATGTTTGACGCATGAAACCAAAACAAAACTTTGATATCCATTTTCTGCAGGTTTACATCCTTTGATTTCTGTAATTTGTTATGCATGTTGATTGTGACCGATTTAGTGAAAATTGCATTATAAACAAACCATAACAAAATATAGAAAAAACGTAAATTTTACACTATTTCAGACTATCATAGCTTCTGTTCTATTTGTGATAAAATGTTTGTTCTTGTTCTAAAATTTACTCTAAAATTTCTAGTCTAGCTTTACGCAAAATTAAAGCCGGTATTTATAATAATAAAGTAGCCTAAAAGCATTAATTAAGCCCTATCAAAAGTAAACATCGCCACATGTTTTTCCCATAAGGAAGTTGACCACGTGACCTCTGTCAAGTGGGCTATAAATAGCGCGGTAGGGGGAAAAAGGGGAAATAACTAAAAGATCGCTGGCAAACAGCCGTGCTCATGTCATCTCGTCATTGTTGTTGTTGTTGTACTTATTAGTGTTATATATATTCTTCTTCTTCCTCGTTCGCCCTGAAAAGGACGTTGGTTGCGCTGTGTCTGTTTACAGCGGAGCTGCGATATCTGCGCCTTTCGGCCGGCACATCCGACTTCAGCACGGCATTTTTTGGGACCGGGTTTGCCTTCCCTCTTCGATCCCTAGTCTCTCAGCCAGACTGCAGTGATGCAGCCTGTTTCCAGGACCACCACGTAGAGGTGGAGTAGGGTCTTGATCAGCTCTGGTTCGCTGATCCTAACGCAAGCAGTCAAGCTATGAGTCGCTGACTGCATTCTCTATTGCTGCATCTTTGGGTCTCTTATCTATATATATATATATATATATATATATATATATATATATATATATATATATATATATATATATATATATATATATATATATATATATATATATATATATATATATATATATATATATATATATATATATATATATATATATATACAAGGTATATTTATAAGAATGTGTTTGTGCGTGTGTGTACGTGTAAGGTTTTCGATTATCTGTACATTTCAGGAATAAAACCTAATTACAAATAACATGTACATCTCTACTGCCGCACGTGGATTTTGATCCAGTTTCGTTTGATATGAACAAGCAAGACAAAGATCGTTGCTCTAACCTGAACGTTAAAAGAAGAAACCATAAAACTAATCCTTTATAAAAGTACATGAGAATATTGTATGTTCACAGATTGACAGCTCAATGCAATTTTTTTGGAGATACAGTGGAATATAATCCCCAGGCAAGGTGAAGATTCCATAATACATCTGCGCAAAGTCTGTCTTTTGGACCACATTTAGCGACGCCTTAGAGGAAAAGCATAACCCGGCATCTCGCTAGCTGTACTCTGCCTGACACACGATCAGATCTCGACGGATTATCAACTGGTTCAGTTCTGAATCTCAAACCAATCGCTCATTCTGTCTACGGTACTCCAGAAATAGAACGCGTTTTGAACCATTCTTGTATCACTAACTCCATATCCTGGGTATTTCTCCTGAAAACCAAGCAGCCTTGAGAATAGCTACCACGTTCCTCACGAGCTTCAGGATACACTCAGATTTTCGGAGTCTGTTAGGACTCTACTCCGCCACCCTGGAGACTTCACAAGACAACTGGTCACCAGAGCAGGTAAGACTGTTTCGATTTTTCGTCATGTTCAGTTTATTCAATCAATCAATCAATCAATCAATCAATCAATCAATCAATCAATCAATCACCTCCTTGTTTCACTCCTTGTGGAGCATGAAGCTACCATTGCAGAATGCCCCTGTGCAGGAAGCGGGTCCCAAAGATTAAAGTCTTGTAGTGGTAGTTTCTGTAGTAACTTATGTAACACTAGGTAAAAACTCGTCATAAGACGGGAATTAAATTCAAAAGCACCAATACCTAGCTGCAATTTTACTTATTCAAAAGTATTTTTTTAAAAACCACTGTGCATCACCACAGTACACGTACTACGTAGCAGCAGCGAAGATCCCAATGTGTGTATACGGGATCACACATTCTATAAATATATTTTTGTGCACACCGTCATTTGTGCATTCTTCTTTGGTAAGTGTTACTATTTTCGGTAGAGTACCTAAATAAGGGAAACAATACAATTAATGTCTAACTTTCAACCAAAGTTGCATCCCTTAGCGTTACTGACAGAAAAAGCTGGGGGTTTTTATATATTGATGTTCCCAGCCCCATGCACGACATCATATTAGTCGCCTTGTATGGCACATCTGAGGCAGCAATATTCTTTCTTTCTCTTCTCAGAGACTCCCGGGAACTTAATGTCCAGATTAAAATTTACATATTTACCTGTGCCGCCCAATTTGACAAATTTACACCCGTGTGTTACCGGGGCCCGAAAAGGGAGCAAAGAATATTAACACTGTACTCTACCAGGCAGTTCGTAAAAAGCGACTAAGGAAGGTTGGGTATGGGGCTGGTTACCCATCCTGTAAAAATAAAAAATAAAAAACTTGTTGCCACATAAACTTCACAACATACAAATAGGATAGGTAACATACAGGACGTAAGTCAATTTAGCCGTCCATGACAGAAGAAGACCGTACAATTTTTAGAAGTAATGCTGCTACGCCATTTCATGAACACAGAAGTAAACAAGCGAAGACGTCATTAAAAAGGTAAAAGGTTAAAGGTAAAGGTAGTCCCTTAGCAGACATTGTCTGAAGTGTTAGAGGCTTCACTATACTGGGTCCAGCTTTACGACGTAGGGCGACCAGCTTTACGACGTAGGGCGACCAGCTTTACGACGTAGGGCGACCAGCGGGGTTTCCTCTACTGTTATTTATTTTTTAAGGAGGGGAAACCCGAGGCCTGTAAACAGTAAATAAATAAACAAACAACACACAAAGGTAGTTATCAGGCACTCAGTGAGACATAAAGAAGTAGAAGACCAGACAACAGGAAAACAACAGAAGTGATAGGCTTACCAGGATCGAACCAGGACCTTCCGAACGGCACCCAACCGCCTAGCCACGGTCGGTTGGGTGCCGTTCGGAAGGTCCTGGTTCGATCCTGGTAAGCCTATCACTTCTGTTGTTTTCCTGTTGTCTGGTCTTCTACTTCTTTATGTCTCACTGAGTGCCTGATAACTACCTTTGTGTGTTGTTTGTTTATTTATTTACTATTTATTTTTTTAGCAAACTTTTTATTTTAGTTTTTGGAATAATCAATATCACTATATCCCAACACTCCGTGTTCACCGCGGCGATAGTTACGTCATCATCATTAACCTTCCCACTCTCTCTGATGTGTTCACCGCAGCAATGGTTACGTCATTATTAACCTTCCAGCTCTCTCTGATGTGTTCACCATAGCTATAGTTACGTCATCATCATTAAACTTCCAGCTCTCTAAGGACAACAGACCTTTAACAATTACACTCCTAGCCTCCCCCGTCTTGTGTAATCCGTTCAGTGTCTTCCTATATCTTTATACCTGTTATATTTGTATCTGTCGTAGATTTTAGATAGGTATTTAAGATAGATAGGTCCCGTCTGAATAGAACTGAAAAAGGTGGTACTCAGTGAGAGGTAAAGTAAAGAAATAGATTTCACGAGTGAAATGGTGAAAGATAAAGTCTGTCCCTGGATTGAGAAGATACTCTAGTCCAGCCTATCTTACGACTGAAATTTGTTGATCACACAGTATACCTATATATATATATTAATATATATTATCAACCACTCACATACACACACACACACACACAGATAAGTGACGACACTTAGACGCACAAACGTGAAACTATATTAATGGGGTAGGGGTATTGGGACGAGCTGATCGATACAGGTAATAAGTTTTATGTTAATGTTTATTTATCATAAAGAAACTTCACAAAATTTATTATAAAAAAATATCAGAATATAAAAATCATGGGTTGCAGAATTAATAAAGAAATACACATATAAGTGCAATCCCCTCTGTTGAGACAAGTTCCCACAAGAAGAAGTTAATTAACCCCCAAAAGGTCAAAAGATTAGCACTATGGTATAGAATTTTGCTATACTGTAAAGAACAGAGTTTCTAGTTTATCTATTCTGAAAAATGAACAGTTTTAGCACACATAAGAAGAAAAACAAACAAAGTGAGTATATTAGTTATACATTATAATAATTATTCATTCTTTCTTTCTCTCGCTTCAGACAAACATGTGGCCACATTTCAATCGCGCTTACCTAATTTGTTGATTAAAAACGTCTGGAACATATCTCCGTGGTACAAACAGCAACTCCAGGGTTTGGGTTGTTTTGGCAAAATAAGCCCCAGCTCCTCAAAGTTTGATTAATCCGGTTATTTGAGGAACGCTTATTTCGTTACTGTAAATTGAATCTGTTTATTTCACATCAATTAGTCCAGGTAGGAAACTATTTGCGCGTTCTAGTGTTCACAGTGTCATTAGCTGGTAATTCCAATACTTAAGAAAAGAATGTCAGGGATGTAAATCTCTCGGGATAAAAAATCCTCGTCACACCACAGTGATCGGTATTTGGAAATGTTAAATTTTATAACTTCGCCACAGCGGGCTGGATGTACATAAATTGGAAAAGAAATCTGGGTAGCTAAATGTCCAGTTATTGTTATTCTAAGTGTCATATATTTGTCCGCCCTCTCTCTAAGTGAAACAAGAGGCCAACCAGGTCAACCTTTGAGACCCGATATATTTTACATAAGAATGTTTCTTCTTGTATTTGTTAGACTAGACTTAGACCCTTTCTCAGATTAAGGTGCAAGCCGCTGGTAGGTTTTGGGTTGTGACCCGTACGTAACACAAAAATGACTATCTCCAATCCAAAAAAACTAAGAAATTCCATATATATATATATATATATATATATATATATATATATATATATATATATATATATATATATATATATATATATATATATATATATATATATATATATATATATCTATATATATATATATATATATATATATATATATATATATATATATGAATTAGAGAGAAAATCGCCAACGAGTGCGAGATATAACACCTTTGGGGAAATTCGTGGTCAGATTCTGAATGAAAGCTAAATTTGCCACTTTCGCCGCCCGCTAGACGTGGTCCCACGAGCAAATCGTCTCTTTGATCACGTCTCGTCCGCAGCTTAATTACATTCCGAACAAACGGATGTGGGGGGGGTAACTGTGATTATCTCCCCCTGACCAATGAAACTAACAAAATTACGACTTTTGAATAATCGCCCTTGATTTTCTTCATAAGCTTATCTCCCCCTTTTCTCACTACGTGCATCATAGTCTGTTGTAAACATTCCTAGTGTCTATAAGACATAGAGAAAAGAAAAAAAATAGGCGTGGCTACAATTATGAGTTTGACAGATATAAAAGTACGAAGGTTCTGTATTAACAAAACGTGCATAACTAATAAGGAAGCAAGGTGGAAGCAAAAACGTGTGGGTATATGTAATCTATTTACATAATCTCTGTCACAGTATCCAGTTCTCTTCTCCGAGCATTTTTCGGTCTTCTTCTATTTCTCTTATTTCCTGCTATCAACAGGTTTCCTCAATGTGTGCCCTATCCATTGCCAGCTTCTACTTCTCATCTCTTGTTCCACTGGCACTTGTCTGGTTCTTGTCATCAGTTTGTAAATCAAGAGCTGGGATTCGACACTAACCAGCTACATTGAACGAGTTGTGCAGCGAAGTGCCCTCATCACAAAAGACTTGCCGAAACACCTGCGGTAGTACTCAATCATCTGAAGAGCAATGTGCTTATTAAAAGACGAGCGCAACGGACTTTTATAATTCCCATATCAAGTCTCTATGAAGACACTTTTATCTAAATTTCACCCATCATTCATATTTATTTTAAACCGTTAAAGAATAATTGATTATTAAATTTGTTACGTGTTATTTTACAAATTCATAGTTGATTCAATTATTATAGTTATGAGAGCGTACGTAAATATCAGACTCTTTAATATATATTTACACCTATAGAGCCAATAAATAATAATAAAGGATTTCGCTGAATTAGCTCAACTGGGGACTTGAACGAGCTAATTATTGCATAACCCATCTTCACGAAAGACGGCTGGTCAGGTACTGAAGTTAACATTGCTCCGCCTCATGCAAATTGTTCTTGACATCTGAAATATCTTGTGAAACTCCCTTGAGGTAGAAGCATCATTTTCATTCAACCTACAACTCTCCCAATAGTAATCTTGTGCGAAGATAGACACCTTTGAAGACCCACATCAGATACTCTTAAGTTTTGGCCACTGTTGGACCACTACTGCAAAGCAAAGGGGAGGCAACCCATGACAGTCTGTCTCTCCAAATTTGTCTATGTTGCTGCCAAGATATGTGTAAAACTACATCTTGTAGTATGGTTTCTTCAAGTTCAACCTTGTTATTATTTCTTGCATTTATTCTCATTATCTTTGGCCTTTCCCGGTGTATTTTCAGACCTACTTTCTGTGACCTCTCATTGAGTATTTTCATTTTGTCTTGCATCTTGAATTCACAGCTATACATCGGATTTGTGGACTATGACAAGCATTTGACAGTGTAGACAGAGAATCACTTTGGAAGTTGATGAGGCATTTTGGAGTTCCCATGAAGATAACTTACTTAATAAAGAAGACTTATGATGGCATGACAAGCAGAGTTTTTCATGAAGGACAACTTACAGAGCCGTTTGGGATTAGAACAGGAGTGCGACAGGGATGCCTCTTGTCTCCATTTCTTTTCTTACTAGCAATAGATTGGGTTATGAAAACATCGACAGCACACAATAAAAAAGGGAATCCAGTGGAATCTGACTAAACAGCTTGATGATCTAGATTTTGCAGATGACTTGACTCTTCTGTCCCATAACCAGAAAACCAAGTATTGGGAAATGGAATATCCTGTGCAACATCACCATTCCTCTTTTCTCTCCTTGTGGAGCACGGAGCCACCCAGTGCCGGATGAAGGGCCACCCAGGACCCTAGGCATTGAAAATATTATGGTACAAAAATGTGATGTACTACAAAATGTGAAACTAGAACGAAAATAGTATTGCGACAGAAAATATGTTTGCATTATTTGAATTGAAATAACAGTCATATGAAATGGTTTGAATTAATACAACTTCTTTCTCGATTTTCTTTTTGAGAAATCCCTGATTAGGCCCCAGAATTTAAAAGAAAAAAAAAAAAGAAAAAAAAGTAGCATATTTTAAATTGTTAGCATAGTTCTTAACTCCGCCTATGCCGGTCCCAAGCCCGGATGAAAAAGGAGGAGGGCGGCCTGCATGGAGGCCGTAAGGAGGCAGCCCCTCCACCATGCAAAGGCACAACAGGCCAATCACCTGTTTGCTTTAAACCACGATTACAAGTAACACAAGAGAGAAAACCGGACTGATTCTAAAGGCGACGAACTGGAACGGACTACGGACTACGACTTTTGGAACATGGAACACAAGAAGTATAAATGGGAAGGAAGAGGAGCTGGTGGAAGAGATGAGGAAAGCAAAACTAGAAATCCTGGCTATAACGGAAACAAAGAAAAAAGGACAAGGAGTCATGGATCTCAATGGCAACACGCTGCTCTACAGTGGTGTACCCATATCCGAAAGAGCTAAAGGGGGTGTGGGTTGCATTGTGGCCCAAAATCAAAAAGATAGTATCAAGGGGTGGAACTTTGTCTCAGAGCGCATTATGGTTGTGAAACTAAAAGAAGGAGAAACCATAGTCAACCTGGTCATAGTGTATGGGCCAAATGAGGATGAGAGAGCAGAGGTCAAGGATGAATTCTTCGAGCTGCTTCAAAGGACAGTGGATGACTGCCTAGATGAAGTTATCATGCTCGGAGATTTTAATGCCAGAGTTGGAAATGACCATGCTAGATGGGGTGGAGTTATCGGAAGATATGGAGAAGATACTCTCAATGACAATGGAAAGCGACTCCTTAGATTCTGCAGTGAACAGAATCTGATCATTACAAACACAAAGTTCCCCCATAAGCGCATACATGCATACACTAGATGTGAACCAACCAAGAATGAGAAGTCAGTGATCGACTATGCCATTGTTCGGAGAAGCTCATTCAAATATGTCCGAGATGCAAGAGTCTGGAGGGGGCCAGAGATTGGAAGTGATCACTACCTGCTAACAATCAAACGAACAACTGAAAGAGTTGCTCAGTCTAGGAACTGCTCAACATCACGCAAGAAACCAAGTAAACGAGCAGGAGAAATGAGCATTAGGACCTACAAGCTGAGAGAGCCAGAAATTAAGACCATATATCAGGGGCTTATTGCTGCAGCGGTGAGCAACACAGAAGAACAACCTGATGACTTGGAAACCCTCTGAATTAAATTCAAGGATATCATAAAGACAGCTGCTGCAGAAGCATGTGGTGAAGTCCGACTTGGGAACCAGAGAAAGAGAACACCTTGGTGGACAGAGGTAGTCAAAGAGAAAATAAGACAGAAGAAAATGGCATGGAAACAATACTTAGGAGCTAAAAACACAACAGGACAAATGGAAAAATATAGAGAATATGTGACACTCAGAACAGAAGTAAAGAACAAAGTGCTAGCAGCAAAACAGAAGTCCTGGGAAGAATTTGGAGAAAAGCTAGAAAAAGATGCACAAGTGTGGTGGGTCGATATTACTTATCTATATATTTATGTAGCAGATGTGAAGTCAGCTATGCAAGCTCCTGAGGAAGTTTACCTTTTAACTATATGTCAGGAAACCTGTCTTGCTTCCACCAATGACTACCACCCGCTATGTATGTTATCCCCAATTTATATGTTATAATGTATGGATGTTGTGTAGCTACGTGTCTAGGGTATATGCAATGTATGTGCAGAAAATAACAACAACCACACTTTAAGGTTAATAAACAATTAAATAAACAACTCCCTATTGAATTTTGGTCTGAACAATTTTTTACAAATGTATTAAGTATAATTGAGTTGATTCATAAAAGATTAAACGTCAAGATATATTTACACACAAATTAGTTTAACTATTAGAGTCTATTATTTCCTGAACTAGGAAGTGTTCTTCGTGTAATACTTTTTGTCCAAAATTAAGCACATATTTGGGAAATCAATATTGTCATCATTTTATTTAATCTGGTTGATATAGTAACTGGTGGAGAATATTTCAGTGAATTCACAAGGCCCCAAAACACAGGGCTTATCTTAAGATATTTGTAGAAAATTCTGCGATGTCCTGGTTATACGTCTTCCTCCTCACAGCACTGCTCAGCTTTCAGGATTCAAGATAAGGTAGGGCCCTCAAATCATATGGCCTCGAACAGGTACCAGGGTTGAACAACAACGTGACTGGCTCACTTCAGTTTCACACCCAGAAACTCTGGAAGTAGAGGATTAATTTCCCCTCAAAATAATATTCTGACCTATCTCCATTTGTAACAGGTTTGCAGATATCAACCAATCAAAAATCAGAACATAATACATAAATAATTATTTTCCCCCTCGGGTAGTGTGCTCTATTATCATTAAATATCTCAAACATATGTTTTTTTGTTTTTTTCTTCCTAGTCCTAATACAATATTATAATTTCATAAATACATTCAGGTAATAACATGGATTACATAAAGATGGCCAGTGATTTTCTGGCTATACTTAAACATTATTCATTAAAGTCTTTTCCCTTATTAATCTCTCTTTATCCCAACTTTTAAGTAAAACTGCAAAGATTTTATTAAGTTCTTTCCCCACAATGATAATATCTTTCTTAGCAACTCGGTGAAACAACACAAAGTTTGATGTTAACTTTACTCTTTATATAAATTTATATGTTCTTTTATCTCCCAAAGTACAAGCAAAGCTGTAGGGCTTTTACATGAAGCTATAAGATTATCTAACCCCATTTAATGAGTGTACGTAACATGTTGAAATGGCACTTGTACGACTGGGACTCTCCCCTGCAAATATTCATTCATAATCAATATGGCAAACACATTTTCAAATACAATAATAATTATATAAATGTTGGTCTTACCGAAATATCGAATTTTTTTCACTATGTAAGTTAATTACAGGCCATAAATGGTCACACAAGATCTCCTGCTGAATAACAGAACAGCGAAGGCATCTGATCACACTTGTCTGTAAACGTTATTAACTTTACATGTGAAAGTTTAAATTGAAAGTGGCAAGGAACGCTCGTCTTTCTGAGTATTTATTTCACTTTCTTAGTTATGCTCAGCAACCAATCAGGGGACTTCCGTTCCTACGCGTCTATTTTCAAAAAAGTTAACCTACAATTTTCAAATCAGGAGACACCCCTTTCTATTGCCTCAATATGGCTAGCTTCAGTAAAGAAATCCCAGGCACGTCTATATATGTCTTCATTCTACCATATCGCTAGTATTATCTAAGTCATGTTAATCCAGAATGAAAATATTTACTTAGTCTACCGTTCGTCATCTAATGTATAAGGTTTCACACTTCTGGCTATTATTTTTACCATTTTCGTCTTTCCTTTATATTTATTCAAATAACATATCTTTCTTTTTACATTAAGATAATATATTTAGACTAAAGAATATTATATATTTAACAACTAATTAGTAGCATTTTAATCTTCATTTTTAGTCTTTATTTTTCCTTTCGTTCGTTTTGGCCATTTAGTTTCAGTTTTAACATTCAAACGAGCTCTATGCATTTCCCCCGTTCTCTCCCTTGTCTTTTCCAAGAAATACACGATTTCTAACTACACTAACTTTCACGCGGGCATGTTGGTTAAAGGCTTGCAAGTCTGTGACGTCACATTGGCATTTATTCTACTATCGTTTTTCCTATGTTAACCCTGTAGGAACCGAGAAAACTCTAGTATTTTGGTGGTGTGGTAATACCTATGTTATTTTATACCTACAAACTACTAGATGCTATACTTTGATCGGTGAAATATCGGATATCATCACAACAAGAAAACCAGAAATTGTTCTATAAGACCCTAAAGAACATGAGGAAGGAAAAACAATGCCCTCTCAAATTTATAAAGGACAAGCAAGGCAAATTGCTTACTGCCCCGAAGGAAGTAATGGAAAGATGGAAAGAATATTTCTCAGAACTCCTTGATGGTGAGCAAGGTCAAACATCAGAAATGATAACCCCTAGCACAGAAGAGGAAACCAATGGTGATGAAGATGACATAAAGATGGAAGAACTGAAGGCAGCACTGGAGAAAATCAAGATGGGCAAAGCAGCAGGGCATGATGGTATAACACCAGAAATGGTTAAGTACATGGGAGCATCAGGCGACCTGTTACTCTTAAGGGTCCTACAGGCAGCATGGTGCAACAAGACCATACCAAAGGATTGGGTGATCGCCATCATAACACCAATTTTCAAAAAGGGTGACAATCGACAGTGTGGAAACCATAGAGGCATATCTCTTCTCAGTGTCCCTGGAAAAATCTACTCTAGAATCCTAGAGCAGAGACTCCGACGCCTAGCTGAGCCACAGTTGGATGAGGTCCAGTGCGGATTCCGAGCAAACCGAAGTACTCAAGACCTAATCTTCACACTCAGACAGCTGAGTGAAAAGGCCCTTAAGTATAAGAGTGAGATCCATCTTTGTTTCATAGATCTGGAAAAGGCGTTTGACAGGGTCCCTTGGAGCAAACTTTGGGACTGTTTGGCAAGGAAGAATATTCCAGCACCTCTGATTCATGCTATACAGAGCTTCTACAAGTCTTGCAGAAATTATGTGAGGACAGCAAACCATAAGTCAGAAGAGTTCAGGACCACCACTGGTGTAAGACAAGGTGATATCCTATCCCCTTACCTCTTCATACTCCTTATGGACGATGTCATCAAGGCATGTAAGGAGAGAACAAGAAAGTATTCAGTGGGGTACTGGAAGATGAGACAGGTCTATATTTCAGAGCTGGCATTTGCTGATGATGTTGCCCTGATTGCTAAATCAGAGGCACATCTCCAATCCAACCTGCAAGTCTGGAAGGAAGAGCTGGAGAAGAGAGGGATGGTCATAAGCAGCTCTCAAACAAAATCCATGGTGATATCACGAGAAGAAAGAAGACATCAGATTAAGCTGGGAGAACAGGTCCTGGAGCAGGTCGACCACTTTAAATACCTCGGAGCTATTATAGACCGAAAGGGAGGCATCAAAGAAGAGTTGGCCACTCGAAAAGCAGCAGCTGGGAGACTTTTTCAGGCCATAAATCGAAGATTCCTCAGCAAAAGAGAGGTTGGTAAGAAAACGAAGATGGCTGTATACCGCTCCACCTATGTCCCAGTCTTGACATATGGATGCGAGTCATGGGCAATGACTACAATCCATAAAAGCCAGATCCAAACCTCAGATATGAGGTATCTGAGGAAGGTGGTTGAAGTAACAAGAAGAGACATGGTACGCAACCAGACGATACGTCAAGGCCTAAAATGCCACCCCCTACAGACCCAAGTAGAACAGTCCCAACTAAGATGGTTTAGCCATGTCTGCAGAATGGGAGAAGATCGGCTACCACGACAAGCATGGGAAACAAAGAGCCAAGGATCCAGACCCCGAGGACGACCCAGAGTACGCTGGGAGGACAACATTAGACAATCTTTGAAGGACCGAGGACTAGAATGGAACCAGGCCAGGAGGAAGACAGCCGATAGAATAGTCTGGCGCTCTCTCTTCCAAACCTCTACACCTCACGGTAGAAGGGGAACGACTAAGTAAGTAAGTAAGCATAGTTCTTCTTCTTCTTGCGATCGCATCTTTGATGTTTACACCGTCAGACGAGTTCTCATGATGAATTCGACTGTTGTTTGAAGTTCCTCTTTAGCTCCATATAGCTTTGAGTTTAGTGTTGAGTCATTGGGCCAGTATATCTTTCTTAACTGGTCATACAGAGGACAATCCTGTAGAACATGCTCAGCAGTTTGTTCGTTTAATCCACATGTGCACAGTGGTGAAGCAGACAATCGTAGCTTGTGCATGTGTTTATTCAGTTTGTTATGCCCTGTCCTGAGGCGAAAAATAGTTATCTGTCCCTGCCGGTCGAGAGTGTGATAGTCGTCTTTGGGTTGGTTCTGTTCTCTTCTGATAGTCTGGATAGCTCTCTTTTTCTCAAAGTATGTGACTTCATTATCTTCTTGTTCACATTCTCCTCCCTTTTTTGCAAGTTTATCTGCCTTTTCATTTCCAGGTACACCACAATGAGATGGTACCTACTGAAGTATGGTTATCTTTTTGGCAGCTACCTTGTTTAGTTCATTTCTCAGATGCGAGAGTTTACCACCCTTGAGAGCTTGCAGGACAGACAGTGCATCTGTGAGGATGACTACCTGGTGGCAGTCAGAGTTGGTGTTATAAATCATATTTGCAGCTTGCTCTAGAGCTTGAACCTCAGCTGTATAGTTGGAACAGAATGTACCAGTGGGAATGTGCCTAGTCTCATAGTGGTAGTTAGGATATGAGATAAAGATACCGGCACCTCCATTCCTAACAGCATTAGTTGCTGATCCATCTGTATAGGCATGTATCCATGATTGATCGGGATAGCTTTCTTGGATCATACTCAATGTAGCAGTTCGTTTTTGCAGATCATTATACTCACATCCACTTGTGAGACCACTTACTGATGTATTAATTTGGAGGGCATTGCTGGCCTGCTCCCATGGTACAGGGTATAGGGTGGGCTTCAGTGGTGTTGTCTTCATGGATAGGTCTTCTTGATGCTGTCTTTTAAGTCTTTTTCCCCAATGCACAAAGCTGCTACGCTTTAGACGTTCCAATGCCAGATCATCTAGTCTTGTCTTCATTGGGTGCGTTGGCATACTGTTGTACTTTTCCATCTGGATCATGGTTTTTGTGTCTCTTCTATGGGACAATGTCTGTAATCCAGCAACCTTCTGCATCTCTGATATTGGTGTAGTTTTCATGGCTCCTGTAATGAGCCTGAGAGCTTGATTTTGCACCTTGTCCAAAGACTGCAGATGTGAGTTAGCAGCTGATGACCTTGCTGCTGAGCTAAACTCTAAGTGTGGTCTTATTACTCCATTATAAATCTTCTTTAGATTTCGTTCATTTGCTCCCCAGTTGGTACCTGCTAATTTTCTGAGTATGCCTAGTCGTCTTCGGGCCTTTCCTTCTGCATTTTCAATATGCTTATTCCATGTAAGCCTTTGGTCAAATGTCACCCCAAGATAGGTGGGTGTGACGTACGTCTAGTTTGTCAAGTGAATTTTCCCTGATTTGATGGATGATTAAAGGGACTTTAGCTTTTCATAACATTAGAATCCCTGAACATCAGTATTGTTGTAACTTTTCATCAACGAAGAGTAGCGGCTAGGATCAAAGCAGTCAAGAAGATCCCTAGAGCAGAGAAGCAGAAGTTTAGCATCTCCGTACGAACATTCTGTGGCCACCGGCAGACTTGCCAGAAAGAGGGAACGCTCAGCGTAGCGGATACGATCTGAGGAATCAGGAAACTCACCGCGAACGAGGCTAGTCTCGCCGGAATTTCACATGCTCGTGCGAGCAGCCTGAAACGAACGTAGATCGGAAGCCAGTTGGGCCATCGTGGTTAGCATGGCGGCTAAATAACTTCGACTTCCCCTGGGAACTGAAGAGGCGCGAAATTTTCACATGTACCATTTATCTTGCCTTTCTAATAGATAAATACAGAATCTGAAAAGGGCAACGTATCATTCGTTCTGACAGAAATTCTAGATTCACTAGCAAATAGTTAAAAATTCCTGCTAGATTTCATCTAAATTGTTGGCTATTGGAGTGAAATTCTTTTTCTGTGCAGACGGTAATTTATACATTAGCTTCGAGTGATCAGTGGTCTAGTTATTTCATATTTAGTTCACTGGATTGTGGTGTAAATTTAACCTTATTAAATAAGCCCATCTTCAAAGTTCTAGTGCCAACTAAATGTTACATCTATAAGTTTATTTCCTAATACAATAGCCGCTTAAGGGAATTATAACTTTAATACAGTTTAGTTCTGTATAAATAGATGTGCTTTCAACTATTAACCTCACGGGGAGTTTTTTTGTTCTCTCTTGCTTTATTAATTGAAGATGCGAGTGCAGAAAATAGATAAACTGTAAATGTATCGCGCGTTAGATTTTAATATGATTTTATTGTATTTCATGTTTTTTCTATTGCATCCAGAATGATCTTTTGAACCTCGCATCCCAGCAATTAAGCAGCAATTAAGCAACAATTAAGCAGCAATTAAGCAGCAATGAAACATCATTTAAGCAGCAATTAAGCAGCAATGGAACATCATTTAAGCAGCCATTTCGCAGCAATAATATATATCTAGAGTCTTGCCGACTCAGTTCGATTACTCCAGTGACTTATGAACATATTTGAAATTTAATCTTTGTGGCGATCCTGACAAGCTTTCTGAAGTATACAGAAACAAAGCAAACCCAAAGACTATTTTAAAATCCCAATTCATAAAGTCGTTTTTTTATAATTATCAAACTGGAAGAAGAACAGTCAACAGTAGCAATATTTTACTCACTGCTCTATTCGTGAAGAAGAACATAGATTTCCCTGACACTGTCTGTCAAGCATAATCATTGGATTTTACCAACCCCCTGAAGAACTTACCTCAGTGTTTTTTGTAGTTTGTGACATTACGGTAAAAGAAAGTTATCTCCACCAGCTGTGCCAATCTTAGACACCACACCATTCCTCACATATAGCCAAGTGCCTGTGCCATTCTTTAGGAACTTTATCTAATAAACAAACAGTACCGTTAAACTTCAACGTCCAGCGATTTCGGGACACTTTGTTAACTTCAACAACCCGCTAATCTGGGGCTGTACACGGAAGAAAATACTTTTACCTAAGCCAAGGTTTAGTGATGTTTTTTTATGTATTTCCTAAGAAGTGCCAGAATTCACCATTTGGTAAGTCTGTGTGTGTGTGACTGTGTGCTGGCCAGCCAAGCGTGTTTTTTTAATGAAAAAAAGAGATTTAATCTTTTTTACCCTTATAATTAGGTCAACCTAGTATTAAGGTGTACTGTATTAATTGTACGGGATTTCTCCTAGCGGGATTATTTAACTGTGAGCATTCCCCCCTCCCGGGAAAAATTGGTTGATTAAAGGGAAACATTTGATGAACCCTAGCTTTTCCTTTACCCCTTATTACTGTAACCCCCTTGACCAGAGTAATAAATTTACCATTGGGTTAAATTGCCTATCTCTGATCATCATCATCACCTTCCCCCCCCCCCCCCCCCCCCCCCCCCCCCCGCCCCCCCCCCCCCCCCCCCCCCCCCCCCCCCACCCCCCCCCCCCCCCCCCCCCCCCCCCCCCCCCCCCCCCCCCCCCCCCCCCCCCCCCCCCCCCCCCCCCCTTCTCGTCTTTGGGACCCGGTCTTTTCTGTTAGTAAATACAAGCGGGAAAAGGTGCATTGGATACTTCTCCTCAGAAACCCTCCCCCCTGTTATTTTGTGTTTTGTAACCCATGATTTCTGACTGTACATTGATACTTACTTGTATCTTGATTTTATGATAATAAAAGTATTAAAAACTTTATTAGCATTGGTGTCGGCTGGCCCAAAACCCAAACATTTCCCATATTTTGTTATCGTAGTGTGTATTCATGTACGTTGCGCGTCAGAATCACCAAATCGGTGTGTGCGCATGAGCGACTGGAACTGACAAACAACTGTTTGTTCAGAAGAGTGGTAGGAATAGTTTTTGAGAGACAAATATTGTCGTAATAAGAGACTGTCCTTACTCTTCCCCCAGCCCTTGTGAATCTACTACCTCACTTTCCTAAATCCTTATTCTCACAGAGCCTTCACTATCATTCTACACTCTAAAGGACCAATATCCATCAGAACTCTCTCAGATAAAAATTACGACAGTGGGGTAGCTTTCTTCCTTGATCACGGTTGTCCCTAGGTGTATGTTAGCTGCTTTGTCCTTGAAGGCGAGGGAGAACAGTGTTGTGGAGGTTTTGTCTGTGTTTATTGTGATAAGCCATTTCTCTGCCCATGACACTAGCATGTCTGCTGCCCGCTGCATTCTATAATTTGCTGTGGTGACGTTTTCATCAGCGCACCAGAGTACTAGGTCATCTGCATATAAGGCAGCTTTCACTCCTGCGGGGAGATCTTTCACCAGGTCATTGATGTAAACAAGGAAGAGTGTTGGGGAAATTACTCCTCCTTGAGGTACCCCCTGATGGAGCAACACTTTTCTGCTCTGCAGACCGTCAAGAGTGACTCTAGTTCTCCTGTTATGCAAGTATGACTGGATCCATTTCATCATGTTGCCTTGGATTCCACTTCTCCTAAGTTTTGCAATAAGGCCATCTTTCCACACCTTGTCAAAGGCCTGCTTGAAGTCGACCCAGATCGTTAGGACCTTTTTCTTCTCCTGGAAGGCATCTTCTATTGCTTGAGACAAGTAAGTAACTTGGTCTTCTATACTGTAGCATTCTCTAAATCCAGCTTGTTCCGGCACCAGGATCTGCTCAGACTCTAAATACCATTTCAATCTGTGGTTGACTATTCGCTCCATAGTCTTCCCAACACAGCTTGTGAGACTGATTGGCCGGTAACTTGCTGCCTCGGTCTTACATTTCCCTTTCTTTAGTATGGGTATTGTGATGGCTTCTCTCCATACTTGGGGTACCGTTCCTTTCAACCAGCTGTGGTTGAATATCTCAAGCAGTTTTGTCTTTGCTGCTGAGCTCAGATTTACTAGCTTTTCGTTGCTGATTTTGTCTGGGCCGGGTGACTTTTGAAACTTAAGCTTGGAAATAGCCTTCTGTAGTTCTCCTAGTGTGATGGGTTCCCTCATTGGGGCAGGAGTATCTGTCTGTCCCATGGTTGCCAGCATTTCTTTTCTTATCTCTCTCTGATGGTCTATGTTAATGGGTAAGTTGCTTTCTGAACTGTATCTTCTAGCAAACAGGTCTGCAGCTTGTTTTCCTCTGAAAAGTTTGCCACCTTCATCCAATGTGATAGTCTGCCTAGGTGAGGAACGCTCTTCATTTAGAGACTTGACTAATCTCCAAAGTTTCCTGTCGTCTTTCTCAAGGTTCAGCGATGCCGTTTTAGTTCTCCAGCTTTTCCGTTTTTCTTCTAGCTTTGTTCTCTGAAACTCTGCTACAGCCTTTTTCCATTTGTTGTGAGTTTCAAGTGAAGGCTGAGACTCTGCATCCTTTCTAGCCATGTCCATAGCTTCCTGACGTTCTTGGAGTGTGCTGGACCAGTATGGTATGTAGTTACGCCGGCATCCTTTGGGAATGGTTTCTTTTGCAGCTTGTAGTATGCATCTGTTGAAGTCTTTTACCACTTCATTAATGTCTCTGTTCTGTACCTTGAGGTTAGACAGCAGCGTGTTTACCTGATGCCTGAATAAACCCCAGTTGGCTTTTTTGTAGTTCCATCTTGTAATGGCTGGGCCTGTACTGAGAGTTGCACTCTGGGCAGTAAGAAAGATTGGGCGATGGTCGCTTCCCCCTAGTTGGTCTCCTACTTCTCTACTAATAGATCCAGCTATATCTGGGGTGGCGAAGGCAAGATCTGGTGTTGAAGTTGTGTGCCATCCTCTGGAGTAGAAGGTAGGAGTATCTGTGGCATTATTGACTAGGATTAGGGAGTGATCATCTTGTCATGTTTCAACCTCTTCACCTCTGTGATCTAGATGGTTATAGCCCCAGCTCTGGGAGTGGCTATTAAAGTCTCCAACTGCTATAAAGTTGGTGGCTGGTACCTGTATAGAGCTGAGACTCAGGGGTTTGTTGTTTGGACAGTAATAGTTCAGGAGTTCTATTTCTATCTTGTCTACCTTTATCTGCAACAGCTGATATTCTGCTCCATCCATGTAGGTTTTCCTTTCGTGTGCATGAATGTTATTCCTTACAAGAGTAAGTACTCCTCCTTTTCGTCTATCTTGTCTGTCGGATCTGAAGCATTGATATCCCCTTATTTTAAAGGTTTGATCTGCTTTCAAGTGAGTCTCTTGGATACAGCAAACACTGACTTGCTTCTCATACAAGATGTTTTCCAGCTCTGTCTTTTTGCTGTATCCAGCCTGCTTGCTGTTCACTCCCTCTGCTTTCCAGTGTATCATGACAAGTGGCACTCTGGGTTTCTCTTTTTCTGTTTTGTTTCGGTCAGTAGTTCTCCTCCGCCGTCTGCTGACTCCACAAGATGGTCTAGGGGGTCCTCCAGTAGCTGAGGGTGGGCTCTGTCGAGGCTCAGAGCCCGGCACTGCACCTGCCTGGTGGAGCTCCACAGGGCGAGCACCAGTACGAGATTTATTTGACGGTGTACTCATCCATAAAAAAGCGAGTTGCGTGATACTGTGGTTTCCGGTGCGCCTTCTGGCCCAATATCTACGACTTTAGCACCTCTTCAACGGGAGAGTGGGCTCATCCCTAATCTGTTTATGTTCCCAGTAGTAGACTATTCGCAAGCAGCCTGGGGGTGTCACTGCTCTGCGCGGACCTTGTTTACTGAGGCGGCGTCCGAGCTCGTATGGTGAAAATATGGTTGCGTTATCTTCAAAATAGACCTGTCTTCCCCGTGGCTTTTCTGTCATCCTGCAACTTTGAGTTAGGGAGTTCTGAGCTCCAGTCTCTTTCCCAGGCATTTTATCCTGGCCTGGCATGCATACAGAGGACCCCACTTCTGGTTCTAAGTTAGCAGTTGGGGATAGGTGGGGTGGCACACTGTGCATTCCCCGTCATCCAGGGGGGCTCTCCAACTATGCAGAGCTTGCACAATGCTGTGCTCTGGTTCTGGGCTCTCCCAAGGAATCCTCACGTCCTGCACAGAGCCACTTCCAGATACCCACCACCTGCCATCTCTCCATTGTAGAAGTCTCCTGCATGCAGCCATCCAGTCAAGAGCCAGTATTAAGTCTGGTGCCCAAGTGATCCCCCCAAGCTCAGTGTGCAATGCTGGGTTCTCGTCATGCTGCAACACAGGGGGGATTGTGATGCTCAGCCATCTCTCTCAACTCTGCACCGATAAGTGACATCGGGGACTTAACTGTGCCTCAGTACTGGGAGGCCCCGTTTCCGGGTACACCACACACAGCCAATTGAGGCAACGGTCGTCGTGGGCGTGTCTTCATTGGGGAAGTTGTGGAGTCTTCCTGTCCATGTTCTTGCACATCCTAACACTGCCCGCAAGACATCGGAGGTTTGGAGAGTGGCCTTCTCTGCTTTTTTGAGCCGGGGTGGGCTCCCCGGGCAAGTCTCGATGGGGATCGGGACGTGACCACGCGCCAGTGGGCCCAGCATCGACCGCATCTGATGGATGACTTGCTCTGCCCAATTTGAGTTAGTAAATTCCAACTTTGTCATCTTCGTGGCATTGTGATGCTGGGGTGCCTGTGGATTTCCTACCGCCCCGGGTAGGAGCCAGAAGTGTACTGTGCCAGCTCTGGGGGAGATAAAGGGGGTGTTTCTGCATCGCCTTGTGATACGTAGCCAAGGTAGGGCTCACAGTGCTCTTTCCCCGCCACCAAATTGCCTGCTGGTTACGCCGAGTTCTCCGAGGCTCTAGGCATGTGACCAAGAGTTGAAGACAATAGGATCGTCACGTCCTGAGTCTCTGTGCCTATACGATGGGTTCCGATCTTCAGGGAGCAGTCCACACTCGTTCCCACTCCCAAGACTTGTTCAGTATCCATCCGGCTCCTTCCCACCCACAGAGGGCGTGTACGGTGTAGTGCACCGGTTTTATTATCGAGGTTTGCTCCTCTAGATCCGTTGTGTTTAGCCTGAGGATTCGCACCCTCAGTTACCAGGACTACCTCGAGGAGGGTGTGGCTCTTCACCACGCACAACGATCTTGGGGAATGAGAGGTTTTGCTAGGCCAAGAGACTAACACCGCAATGGTCGCTCCTTTCATGAACAAGAATTCACTAGGCCTAGGGTGAAGCAAGGGGGGAAACCCACTACCCACAACACCAACACATCATACCCCCTGTCTGTAAAAGACTTTGCCCCGTTAGCATAGTAAAATTCCCACATTTTACATTTCTTCACTGTTGCCCTCCAATTACAGACACCCCTGTACTGGACAATGGACTGACAAAACCAGTGTTGCTATGACTACATATCAAAGTACTCGTACGTCGCAATCTAAGTGGTCATATATAATTCATTCACTTGTATCTTCAACAATGAATTTGATTTTGTTTTTTCCCCTTGCTGCACCTGCTGGACTTGTGCCCTATGCACGTACTAATTGTGCTTAACTTGTAATTCGGTCAGGGAGTCCCCATTGCAGCCGGTCCCCTTGCAAGAAACCTGCCCAAAAACATTCATAAGCTCTTGCAGCGAGAATTTCTATAACAATGTATTTAACATGATGAGGCTGCCACTTTCGTTCATAACCCAATATTAGTCGCCTCTTACGACATGCTTGAAGGGGCACTAGTGCTTTTTAAAGTTATTTTTTAATTTCAGAGACCCTCCTGAACCACACGTGGCCCTGCGTATGCTACTTCAAACCAATAGCATCCTACCGTATCATTGCATTAACCAGTACTTAAATTATGTGACCTAAAGGGATATCCTTTACGTCTCTCTCCTTTCACTGTTAAGTCTGTTGGTATTCGCAATGCGTTGTTCACTACAGCTCTCCCAGTCTTTCAGGAAAAACCCAGAATCCTTAAGTCTTCAACAGGTTGCTCGTCAGGTTAAGAAAAACTGTTTAGTGGGATAATAACTCCGTGTAAACACTAGAAGATGTTTTAATCGTGTTTGCAAACACAAACAGTTACTAGAGTTTGTTCAACAGATAAGAGGCAGATCTGTAGCTCTTAACGGATGTTTTTAAACATTGTTGAGGTTAACCTCAAGGAATTATAGGAGAAATGTTTAACGACCTGGACAGATGCTATGTACGCTACGGTCTAATTCAGGGGGGGGGGGGGGGGGGGGGGGGAGTGGGGGGGGGGGGGGGGGGGGGGGGGGGTGGTGGGGGGGGGGGGGGGGGGGGGGGGGGGGGGGGGGGGGGGGGGGGGGGGGGTGGGGGGCGGGGGGGGGGGGGGGGGGGGGGGAAATCGGAAAGCTGTCAGTTGTGATCTACAGGTAGATCTTAGTGGACAATTTGGTAGATCTTTAGGCGCATGAGGATGAGGGGTAGGAAAGAATTTTACTGCTAGAAAAATTTCGGAGTAACTTTCTACCACCGACACTTAGAAGTGCGATGCTCTCAGCAGGGCCGACCTTCGGCCGATGGGACGATTTGACCCAATAGGGCCCCGCTCTCAAAGGGGGTGGGGGCAACTCGGGTTCCCACAACCAGCTTGAAACAAAAAAAAAAAAAAAGAGAGAGAAGGGGTTAAACTGAAAAACAGTGGGACGTGTGTTCGGTACGGCCTAAAAAAAAAAAGAATTCAGAGACGCAATAATAAGAATAAGGGTTAGGTTTAGGAATCCGAAACCTAACTTTAACCCCAAGATTAATTATAACCATAATGACGTGACCGACCTCCCACTGGTTTTCATTTCAACCAAAATAAGGAACGAAGATTTTTCCAGATTAGATATCAGCAATATATGATATTACTAGCAATAACCCGTCAAATTTGACGGGTTTTTAATTATAGTGTGCTGTTTCCGTTCCCGGATGAACTGATAGAAGTACATTCTTAGAGTGTTTTTGGTTTCTTTCCGTTATACAGGGTAATCAAACTGTTCATGAACACCGTCATTTGAACGCTTTTCTTTGTTGATTGTAACTATTTTCGGGAGAGTATATATAATGGAAACAATACAATTTTTCAACACGGTTGCATTCATCAGCTATGACCAACGTACACACGGCGAGAATTATATGTTATTTTAGATTCAATTTAAAAGTTCTTTGATGACAACATTTCGTGTGAAAGTGCGTGTATTGTTTTCACAGAGTCTTCCCTGATAATAAGTGGTTTTAACAAAAACTTTCAAGTTTTCATGATTTGTACATCGCGTGAGGGCTCATGCACACCAATTTTTACGCACTTTTTCTTTGTCGAGCGCTACTAATTTCGTGAAAGAATTTTAAAAAAGAAAAAAACCAAAGTATTTGTTTTATATAACACCCACGCCGCGCAAGTTGCACACCGTGCGTTGCGCACTTTTTTTTTCTGGCGCAAGTTACTATTTTGAGTGAGACCGACCGACGTAACATACATCGGTAATTATTTTAGTTGGGATGGGATATTGTATTAAAAATTAAAAAAAAAACAATAATATGTGTTAGCTGTATTTTGACATAAAACGCGTTACAACAATATTAGAATCTTATGTCCAGGGGGCCCACCAGAATGGTCCAAATCGGGCCCCGCAATTACTAAGGCCAACCCTGTTTCTCGGAATTAAAGGTACGTTTCTCACTTTCCCACGGAAAACCAACGAGCTAGCATACTAACATTCACGTTATTTGAGAAGTGAGCGAGAAAGAAAAGCCATCTTGTCCTTGAAGAAAAGTTAACATTCCGTAAAATACCTTTTAGTTTAATTTTCCACTGCTCTGTACAGGGCTATGGAGTCGGGATTCGTAATTGAGGAGTCGAGTTTTTTTTATAGTAAAGTCAGGGCCAGTAGAAAATGTCTGGACTCCGAATTCGAATTTTATGCCATGTGACTAGTAAAAAAACAATACTGTTCAAAAAAAAAAGAAACGCATAGCTATCCGAGGGCGCATTTTCATGAGTTTGTAAGTAAAATGTTGTGCTAGGGTATATAAAAACCAGCCTCAAATGTTCTTTACAGTGTCAAATGCACGTGTTGACCTGAATTGCGTTCGTTTTTGTAATCGTTACAACGCAGTGGTCAATAGTGTTTATGACGCAATTTTTGACCACAGCTCCATGTTGGGCGCGCACGTTGAAAAGCAACGCAAAAATTTGGGAGTGTGGAACCACACTATTTCACTGACTTTCGACGACTGAAAACCCTTATAAAAAGGCTGTGTAATCCTGTCATTTACGTACTCATCACAAAGTAATATCAGTTTTCATTGTCTGTCGTTACTCCCGTTAAGCTAGGACCATTTATGGCTGTATATCTGTGCGGATAAA
Organism: Oreohelix idahoensis; assembly: GCA_024509875.1. Taxonomy (NCBI): domain Eukaryota; kingdom Metazoa; phylum Mollusca; class Gastropoda; order Stylommatophora; family Oreohelicidae; genus Oreohelix; species Oreohelix idahoensis. The sequence continues at coordinate 353,371 of JAMPIV010009397.1, read as the reverse complement.
TTTTAAGGAATTTGGTTGCCGACTGCAATGGCAGGCGAGAATAGTCTAAGTCAGGGTTTGTCCCAGAGCATTCTAAAACGTGCGGTGGCAGAGAATAACCATGTCTGTGTTCGAGACTTTTGGCGTACCGCGGTTCTATAGCCACTGGCGATCAGTTTGAAGATTCCGGCTGTGTGACAGTATGGTGAGACGACCCAGAGTGTGTAAGAGCCCCAGTGTCAGACAGAAGACAGCGAGTTTAAGGATGCAGCTAGCTGTCGTTATATTAGTCTTCAGTCAGTACTCTTCAAGTGAGATCATCGGTCGCTACTCAACTATGGCTTACCAGTTCTAGAACGTAGGCCCAGGTCATTGCCTCTGCAGGACGTTCATGTATGTCTTGATCATTGTACTGTTACCGAGAATTGTAAGGTCTGTGTCATGTGGACGGTGTTGACTTTGTGCACAACGATATCACCGAGGAGCCTGTGTGTATTCTCCTTGTACTCCTTCCGCGCTCATCGCCAAAATTCGACATATATTTGGGCAAGCTTCCTAGCACTTCGTCCCTGGGCGCTAGCAGTGAATACAATCAATGAGGGACGTTGTGTACAGGGGTTAGTGGAACGAAATCTTTCTTTTTGGTTGCACTGTGTCTCACTAGTGATGATAGACGGCAGTAGGGTTTTTCAAACGTGACGGCGAAATGAACTGTTTTGCCCTAATATTGCGTTGATGAAGATTCGCCGCGCGGGTGAGTGGAGGGTGCAATTGGTTGTGAGGGAATCATGATCAGTTACAATCGGAGAAGGACGTCAATTGATTGCTGCCATTCGTATTGAAGGACTGGCGTTGCACTGATGCAGCAGACGATACGTCAATGAAAATTCTCGCACGAGACCCCATGTCGATGTAATACATAGTCTTGTTGTGGCTGCCCACATAGGAGGTTCTGTGTCTATATCAACAGTGGACAAGGTGCCAGGCTCTCCGTTTGAGTGTCACGGGTCAGTTTGAGATCCCTAACGACAAGTTCCTGCTCCTTGCGCTCGACAAACACATTGTCACGCTTACCTTCTCACTGGCTCGCGAATACCCTGTCATCATCAGACCATTGAGTCCGATTGATGCAACCTGTGGGCATGAGCCTGCATTAGGACGTGTTTGTCGCCGGAGGATGGTTGCTCCAGGCCCACTCATCGTGATCTGTTCCAGGCCACGCCGATGGAAATGGCTGTTGGGCATGATCCAATCCCACAGGGCCCAGCAATCAGATCTAGCGTAGTTGTATAGTTCGCAAGATCGAATAGAGCGCTCGCTGAGGGACGATTCCAGACTCGCTGATCGATGCAATAAGGATCATATCGGCCCTCACACCATTCTAAACGGAAAGCCCGTACGCAAAAAACCTTCGCTTCGTCCCAGATGCAAAACAACTGTCAAATTGATTGGTAGAACCCTTACGTATTCTTGTGTGCAATTTGGATACAAATTAAACTATAATTAAAATTGTAAGATAATAAGGGGTGTTGGTATGAATAGTCGAAACACATCATTATTGGGCAATACTTGGTAACTTGCTCACAGTTCTCGCCGTACGTTATGCGCTGTTGAGGTTACTTGAACGTGAGTAGATTATGTTTCAGCCATTCATAAGCACCTGAAGTTACAGCGATCATCTTTCATAAAGTGTCAACCAATAGTGGATTTTCTACTCTTATGATCAAGAGGACATACTTGCAGATCACATTTATAGCCTTATAGTACTTCGAGTGCTAGATGCAATTATGGTCATGTTGATGTAAATTCGGCTATAGTCAGATATATTTCCGCGACTGTGTTATGGTATCTTTTGTAATAAGATCAGTTCAGAAGTGTGTATAGCCTGTTTCTAAACAAATATTCATTGGGTAACGAAGCTGAGTTGTTAGCTAAGGGTGACCGTCATCTATTGCACCTATGTTATAGGCAGGTCCTCAAGAGATAGAGATCTGTAATTCATGCGTAGAGAGGTCACTTATGAAGAGTGAATTGGAGCTACGTCTAGAGATCAGTCTAGGTGATATCTTGGTCCACTTAGTGTGTGGTATCTTCCACATTGTATATTTTAAACAGGTATTGTCACCCTGTTTTTGAAAAAATAGGGTATGTTTGATTGCTGCAATGTCGTTAAGCGCTAAAATTAAAACCCTGGTGTTGGTATTTGTACGAAACACTAGCTTTCTAGTCTAGGCAATGGGTTGGTCCTTTATAGGAGTAAATAGTCTAGGCAATGTGCGTGTGGCTTGCCATAAATGAGTTTTATACCTAAAGTGTTTTGGCTCGTATGAGTATACAAAATTAGATCATTCCTGTCTGTCTTCTAACTCCTTTTTGGGACTTTAGTCTTATTGCTTGACTTTTAATGTCTTCTTCCTTTTATATTTTAACTGACAGTGCGGTCATCACTATAACTGCTCGTGTTTCACCACTTTCTCGTTTGATAAGTTTGGTATAATAATATTGAATGCTTGAAGTTGGCCTTTTGTGATGTGTGAGATCCTATAGTCAGACTTCTCCGCGAGTTATCTGAGTCAAACATAATTCATTTGATTTTTACACTTTTGTTCAATTGTCCCTGAAATTTTCAATTTTTTTGATCCTTGTTAAGTGCTGCTCAATCTCTACGCAAGCACTTCATGGATATACGCTGGATCAGTACATCTGTAGTATCTGACGATACTTGGCTTAGTGGTAGCTTATCGCTGTATCGCGATCTTCCTTTCTTGGCTTCTTTATTGAACTGCATAATGCCAGTGCTCTCAAAATGTCATATATCTTGGTAGCATATGATTTATACTGGTCGATTAATGCAATTACATAGGGGGGAAAACTGGCGGACATTTTGCATTTGTCTAGGACTACTTCATAAACTTCTCAACGTGCTGCCTCCCATAGAAATCTGGCACCGGTTTAGTGCACATTTTGAAAACAAATCTTCAATATCATTCTACTAAGAAGTTGGATTTTTATTACTGGTCTGACTATGGGTGTGATTTGCCTTTTCCAGACTGTATGTTATATAGTACTAACGTATGCATCTCATTTGGTGTAATGGTATACAGAAGCTTCTTGGGGTCCACTCTCATATCCCCAATGGATGGACCAAGTCCAGCACCAACCATATCCCAGGCAGATTGCAAGTAGGTTGGGTAAACCAGTGTGTGTGTGTTTCTTCATGGATACTTGTGTTCCACATTAAATCTTAACAAAGTCGGCCACTGCCATATAAACTGTGGCCCAATAATATTAATTAATCTTTGGTCCTTTTTGAACGCCCTAACCATAATGCAACAAAATGGGATAGTGTGGGCAGAAAGCTAGTGTGGTCTTTGATCCCCCCCTCCCTGGGGTTTACCACCTAATGAAAATGGAAAACAGTTGTCGACTATTTCAGACGCCTTTCTCGAAAAACGTATGTTGGGTTAGCACATTTACAAAAAAATTACTTGGGCAATTCATAGATATGTCAGTGTTACTTTATCTTGGTGAATTCTCATTTTCATTAGCGCCGCTCCATGCAATCTGTAGAAATCCAGCATTGGGGACCTCTGATTTATCTTTTACAGTCCTTCAGCTCCGTGAAATTGGCAGGCGATCTCCCTCTCACTCACATGTTTTTTTTTAAACAAAAGATTACTTGTTCTGAACATAATGTCCCTTGCAATACTGGTTATTCACCCCACATTATAACAATGAAATTTTCCAATGGGGAAACTACAAGGTTACCCCCCCACCATAGCAGATTCAAACGGTTCGGATTTTATACTCCCCCACCCACCAAACATCCAATAAATATTGGCCCTTCCTGGCTATGGAATCCTATCCCCCCCCCCCCCCCCCATACTTTTACGTATATATTGGGTTAGCTTCTCATGCCGTTAAGATAATGGGTAGCTATATGTTAATTATTTTTGGTCACTTGATAAAGACAATGTTGTGCACGTCAGCTCACCAGCGGTCCTGCTTAGTCAGGGAACGTCAATCCTAATTCTTGTAGCCTCTAAAAATTGTAGCTCGTTTGATCTCAAAGCCTTTATCTTTGAATGTTTTACATCTCTCTCAAGTTAATATGAGTTATGTGCTTTATAGTGTCTTTTCTCAAGATAATACGAACGGACGCCCATTTATTTTGAATGATTTGTGAAAAATCTTGACTAAAAGCAGAAAAGATAGAACCGACCTTGAACTTCCTTTACCTTTTATTAAGTTTTGTGAAAAACACTAAGAATGCTCGGCATCACCTTACCCATTTTATTAATGAAGTCCTCTGCTCAGACCCACGATTTCTACTAGTAATTTTAGATGTGCCTACAACCATCGCTCATTGAATTTTTCTCCTAAACTGGCATCAAACAGATATTTGGTAGAGTTGAGCCCAACCCTAATATCAAATGGCAGATTTTTTTGATCATGTTTCGAGAAAATGGTCTATTACCAATAAAATATGGTCACCGTTTAGTGACTATTCTGTAGATTCTAGCCCTATCACTGTTTATGTGCTACAAATGTACACTATACGAACAAGTATTTAAACGCACTTCTTTCGTCCTATAAACTTTATTTCGGCCATCATGTCGCGATTTTTGGTTCTGAAAAGCTGAAAAATGTACTCGCCAGTCAACGTGAGACAACGTCCCCCTGGTTAAAACACAACCGCTTAGCCACACATCAAATGTGGGTTGAGTGTATCGTCTCTATCTCCCATGTTTCTAGCTTGCCCCATCCCCCTTCGAGTACATGAAAAAACCGTCACATTGTCAATTTTACAACCTTCCCTTTCCACGTTCCCTAGGTAGTCACGATGATTGGGGTGTTTGTGTCCGTAAGCAGTATTCTATCATTTCTTGGAATGTCAAAAGAAAACCTCGTACAGCTCACTCTAGCAATTTCACCCATCTTGATTTCTGGTTTCTGAATCCATAAACGTAGTAAGATATAAATATAATTCTAAGATGCCCCAATATATATGTTTTATCCTATTAATTACTACACCCGTGGTTTTTTGACATGTGTTATTCCGTATATCGTATATATATATTATTTTTTGTTTTATTCTACTAAGTATATGTATCAAGTTACGAGGTGCTTGACAAAAATTGAATTAAGCAGCCACTTAAAACCGTGCTATTCCAGTTCGCACCTATGGAATGCCCGCGGTAATAGGCGTTACCAGAGCTACTCAAACTGAATCAGTTATAGGCCCGGCTAGGGATCAGACTCGGATCCCTCGTAAACGTAGTGCCGTTTACCATAAACCCCTCGTTGTGCGGTTCACTCCACCCAATACGTGATGAGGTATGCAAACCCCGTTAATGCCGATAATATGTCATGCAATTATGCACCAAATCTGCGCGATAACAGTAAAAGATATTGCAACATTTTAGCTGTTACCATTTCGTCATTTGCTTTAGCACAAATTTGTTAAATTATATACGATATATATCGGGGGGTAACCTATATGTATTAATTATTATTTACATCTACGTGCCAATAAGTGTATAACTAGTAGCGATCATAACGGTATTTTATAATGTAATCATATATATACTTTCCGACAAATATAATGATATAATAACTAAAAAATTGCAAGTATGGGTACCCCTAGCGCCATACAAAGGATTTATTTGTCTAAAAACTGTACAAACCTGAACAAGAATAGAAAAAGCTTTTTAAATATTCCAATACTGACACTCCAATAACCGTCTGGGCCATAAGAGGACGCCACCTATGCTTATCCAGATTGTGGGTAATCAAAATAACTGACGTTTGTCAAACTTATGATAACACATAGGTAAAACTACGAAAGCACTCGCTGTAATTTCGGAGCAGTGTCCTCCCCCGCATACAAATACAAGTCCTTCTCTTATGCGCCAAATGTGGTTTATTCTTATATATTCCCCTAATCCTGTGCCCCTGGAACCAACCTATTAAAACCGCCTTATATAAAAGAATTATGCCTATTTTTTTTAAATTACGTTTTTATATCCGATGTAATATACGACTTAACTTAACTATATACTTGGGAGCGCGTTGGTATAGATTTTATACAAATTGCCAGGCGATAATAAGATTAACCTACGCCGGGTAGGCTTTTGAAAGAATTTGCTAGACTTTTGATTGAATAACCTGTCCCCCCAGGTCACCATATTTAAGATAACATCCGCTATTTAGCGTTTTAGTTTATATCTAGGCGTGCAGGAAGGAAAGACTAAGACGCCCGTAATATAGTAATAATTACAATCTTTTACTAAAAGTTTTAAATTTCCTACTTTGCCCCCATTTATTTTTGGAAAACTTTTAATATATAAGCTAATATTCTATATTATATATATATATTATGATATATACCCGCATATATTATATATATTATTTATATGTATATATAATTCTACTATATAATATTACTAAAATAATAAAAAGTGATTAAGTAATTTAATGATGTTTTATTCGTGACACGGTAATGTCTCACTGTTACCTAGATGATACCTAGCATGTCTGATTACTGATGAGAATATGACAGGAAAAAGTGTTGTCCGTTACCAACGACGACTGAAGAGAAAAAGTTATGCAAGATGAATACAATATCGTGAGTTATTTCGAATGCCAAATATTTTGAAGCCTGAGTCGATGGAAGTTTCATTGAGGTTTAGATATTAGATTCTTAGCTACGACGCACTATATTAGATGTTAATGTAAGGTAGTATCGTACAGAGATCTTCCGGGTTGCCTACCGGCGGTCCTAAAGTTCGCAAGCTGGTGTTCCTCAATCTGTAAATTATAACTCATACATCTAATACAAAATACCTATGGTACTTAATAAAACTGCATAAGCACCTCATATATATACCTAATAACTTACCCAATAAATATAAACATGCCCCCCCAAGTCGCGGTTAAGTTGGAAAAAAGGTTACTTTACCATCTTAACTGTGGATCCCCCCAATAGAAAATATGGCATGACAATCTGGCTAAAATAATAAATCCCAATGGAAAACAATACTAATCTAGTTATACTCACATTTTCATTTTAAATCTTGAGGCGGTGGGGGATTTTTTTTCAGGATTGTCACAATAGTCTCTGTTCGCTAATTAACACGGGGAATCGTATCTGAAATCCACATTGCGTAAAATTGGCGCTAGGTTCGATTCCCGGTAAGCCTATCACTTATATTTTCTTTTCTGTTGTCTAGTACCACCCTTTATGTCCAACGAGTACCTGTTAATTACCTTTATTTATTTATTTACTACCTTATTTAAATAACACATGAAGAGGAAAATTCCTTCAAAGTATATATACACTGCTTAGACAGCGCCGCGGACTACGTGACTTGGCCATGTCCGCCACATGAAAGAATGTCCCGTCCTCAGAGATATTTACTGCGGACAACTGGCAAATTTTAATGGCAAAAGAACAGTCGGGCGATCGCAGCTGAGGTTCAAAGATGTGTACAAGAGGGACTTGAAGGCACGAGTTATAAGACCAGCAGCCTGCGAAGATGAAGCTGTCGATCGCACCAAGTGGCGATGCTGCCTACGGCGCCACCTCAGATTGGGAGAAAAGAAGCTTTGACAAGATAAGATCACGCCGAAAGGAACAGCAGGAAAAACAAACCAGCAGAGGGCTATGGGGTCGTCCACATATGACGTCACGCAGAGAGGATAGGGTGGGGGAGGGTTTAAATTTTGTGACGTTGTGTGACGATAGGGGGAGGGGATTTTGGAAAAAAAATGTGACGTCACACAAAAAATATAAGAGTCATACTCGCTTCTTACACAAATAATATGTACATTTTTATCCGCAATAATGATTCATGAGTTAGTTCAAATGCAATTAAATAATGTATTTATAGAAATATTTGTTATATCTCGAAAGGCTCGTTAGACATCTTATATTCTTTGTGCAACGTTCTTTCACTCTTTCTCTCATGCATTTATTCTTTTTTCTTTCTTTGTTTTTTTTTGTTTGTTTGTTTCTTTCTTTCATCCTGTCTTTCTGTCTGCCTGACTGTCTGCTTGTCTATCCTTGTCTGTCTAGTTGTCCATATCTGTCTGCCTATAAGTCTGTTATTTACCTGTCCATGTCTGTCCGTCTGTCTATATGTCTGACTCTGTCTACCTGCCCATATCTATCTATCTATCTATCTATCTATCTATCTATCTATCTATCTATCTATCTATCTATCTATCTATCTATCTATCTATCTGTCTGTCTGTCTGTCTGTCTGTCTGTCCGTGTGTCTGTCTGTCTATCTATCTGTCCCTCTCTGTCTACCTGTCCATGTGTGCATGCCTGTCTGTCTGTCTATCTATATGTCCTTGTCTGTCTACCTGTCCATGTCTGTCTGTCTATCTATCTATATGTCCCTATCTGTCTACCTGTCCTTCCTTGTCTGTCTGTCGGTCTGTCAATCTATATGTCTACCTGTCCATATCTGTCTGACTTTCTTCCGTTCTTTCTCATTTTTTTCTCTTCATTGATTCATTCATTCGTTCACTCATTATTTCTTTCATTATTTTTGCCGATCTTTCTTTCTCTTGCCATAATCAGGGCCAAATTTCCAGAAAACTGCCTTTTGCCTTTTACCACACCTGGCAGGCAAGAAAAAATGTAGTATAGGGATTTTCCCCGTGGTGTCCAAACTTTGTTTAACAATCTCAAGAACTTAGACCCTGCGTGGCACTCACTTCACGAATAAATACCATAGCAAATATTTAGGCGAATCGGAGGGGGGGGGGGGGGGGGGGGGGGGGGGGGGGGAGGATGGAAGGTGGGTTTTAGGTTGTTCGCTAATTCACACTGGCTTGACCAGTAGGTCTGTGTTAAACACCAATGGTGTGCATGTTATGTCAGTAATCTGTTTGACAGTGACACCTGGTGGACAGTCACACCTGGTGGACAGTTTGTCATTTTTCGTGACGATTGTTCTAGTTATACGTAAAATGGTAGCGGCCAGAGCAGATACTGCCATTTGGGGAGTGAAGTGTTAGAGACTTAGGTGTTAAGTGGGAATGACCAGTTTTTTTCCCCTTCACGCTGCCGTTGCCTTCCCTAACTCAAGAGCAGAGTTGAGCACCCATTTACAGCTGTATAGACTGGAGCGTGACGCTACCTGGTTGCGATCCCTCACCAAGCATACATGTGCACTTACAGCAGTGGTTTTTGCATGTTCAGTCCCGATATGAATATTATAGCAACAACGGAAGCTAACCAACACAAATATTCATCGAATGACAGAAAGGAAAGAAAGCGCGTGTGGTGAGAAACATGAACAAATAAATGAGATATAGAGCCTACAGCCTGTTCAACTGCCAGCAAACTGGCGCGGTGAATAATACGCAAATGTTGCACATATATAATATTCTTGTTCTTTATCAATGAATGTTGACCACGCAGTCTTTTCCCATAGTCGAGTCTAACTCATGTGTGGCCAACACCATATTGTACGGTAGATTACAAGCTGTTCTTAGCTTGGCTTACGGATTTCAAAAGATGGCAGAATAGATCATAACATGACACAGAAGTTCAGCGGTCACCATTGAGTGAGTAATTTTGCCTCACTGGACATCAGAGTTAAATAGTAAAGGTCTTGCCTAAAAGTCAAACCGGCATTCATAATGTAATTCAACATGAGTACAGGAAAATTTACCTACAAAAAGATTTTTAAAATATAAAGTGTGTTATGGTTTTTCAAAATGATCAATTGAACATCACTTGCAGAAATTACAGTGTGGTGTACCTCATTAGCATGAAATTGAGTCTCATAAGTGTACATACAGTAACTGCACGGGATAGGGGATAGTGGGGCCGCCATCACGAGACCTCGCACCACCTCTAGCAATCCGTTGTGCCGGCTATACTCGCAACTCTCACTTCGTTGCAATCAGTTGAAAAATGTTGCAACATTGCTTACTTTCAACATACATTCTCACGGGTGCCTGAAACATACCTTTAAGTGTGTATTATTTATTTACTTTCAACAGCATCTTCTAGTATTATGAACATCTCTTATAAAACATTGTTCTATTCACCACTGACAAGCGTGGGGTTTCATAATTTATTATTTAAAGCAATATAGCTTGTCGTGGCAACTATAAATAAGGAGCAGTCAATAATAATATCAACAACAACAACAACACGGTGCTTACTTTCGTTCCTCGCCAATAGTTCAAACTTCTTCTTCGTTCGTCCTGAAAAGGACGTTGGTTGCGCTGTGTCCGTTTACAGCGAAGCTGCGATATTTGCGCCTTTCGGCCGACACATCCGACTTCAGCACAGCATTTTTGGGACCGGGTTAGTCTTCCCTCTTCGATCCCTACTCACTCGGCCAGACTACAGTGATGCAGCCTGTTTCCAGGACCACCACTTGGAGGTGGAGAAGGGTCTTGGTCAGCTCTGGTTCGCTGACCCTGACGCAGGCAGTCTAGCTATGGGTCGCTGACTGCATTCCTCACTGTTGACACGTCTTAGGTCCCCAATAGTTTAAACACCTCTCATACAACGTTGTAAAAGATAAGAGAAATAACAACCAACACTGGTGGTGCTAGGCGATGTTGTCATCTTGAAGAACCAGGTTCACTTCTCGTGAATATATGTTACGTCTCATATCTGTGAATATCTCGTGAATTCAGATCCTTCAAAGTCTGCTTGTCCTGACAATCTTTCCACCATTCATTATCTTCTCAGATTCAAAAATCCGTGTGTTTTTCTGTCCACTCAAAAAATATAATGATATTGTTTTAACAAAAAGAAAGCTGGAATATATCTTGACAACAGGAAAGACTGAAAGAAAAAGAGGGGGGGGGGGAGAGACGGCGAAGAGAGAATATACTGGAGAGTTTGATATCATGATGGCATGGGAAGAAATTAACAACAAAATAGATAAATAGTACAGGAGACAGGAAGTTGTGGAGAGATATGATCGCATTTGCTTTCAAGTATGGTACTTGATTTAAGTCAGTAATTCTACATCACCGAAAGAATAATATTGTGCTCGTTTTACATATACATTTTGCTCAGAGCTCTAAAATTAGAGGAAGCTAAAAGTTGACGTTTCTTCAGCGGCGAGAGATCCTAATGTCTCCTATTACAAGCTACCGTCTAGTCATCAGCGCTGTTTGAAATTATGCGCCCGCTAAACTTTGACTTAGTGTTGGACCCATCAGCCAGAAAACAGCTCAACACGACCACTTGTTGTCCCAGCAGGACTCTTCTGTGTGACCATTTTGACAAGAGAGAAAGCCTCGAGACATGAACCCCACGGAGAAGACGAAAAGTCATCGTGTTCAGTATTGCTGTTCACTTCTGAAAGTCAGAACCATGGGACTTCTTCTCTTCAAAGTTTGACAGGTCTCATCAAGATGATGTACACGAGTCTGCTCACAGCACGTTCTCTGTCTGTATCCTGGGAGAAGGAATGGTTACATTCGGCTATTCCAATCAAAGAGCTACACTTACGGTTTTTATGGTCACAACAGATTGTTTATTATCTTCTTCTGCTTCATTCGCTTTCAAATAACCACGTCCACCCCTCTTATAAAGTTGGATGTGTGAAAAAGAATGGAAAAAAGGTGATTCGTCTTACGAGGACAAAAGACAAAGAAAATATGCCAACGTTACGGCCACAAGGCCTTCATCAGGGAAAGGAAAGAAAGTGAAGGCTAGATAGGACACATAAGAACCTAAATAAATATAAAAATTAAACCTAGGTACTTCCCTGAAGGAAACGAAGTCCTACCACTTTTGCTTCCCGCGAACGGACTGGCGTGCCCGGAAAAGGACTTATAAAGTTGGCAGTCCGTTTCAGGCTTCTCACATCATTATCTGAATGTGGCAAGTAATCCCTGCCATTTCAAACTATCCATATAAAATCGGGCAGATATGACCATGTGAGGAAGACAAGCAAACTGTATAATACATGGTGTCCATAAATTATTCAGCCCATTATAAGCCTTAATAAAATCATTACTATAGGAGCTATCTTAAAACGGGTTGTGGTAATTACTAACACAACTCAAAACATTTTGTTGAGTAAAGTTAGCACACGCAACTGCGGTATTTGGTGATTAAAAAAACTGCATGAATAACAAGAAAATTAATTTTTTTTTAATGTCAAATACAAGACGAACTAAAAATACCAGTAAATAAATTAAAGAAAAAAACTACTCCGACTCAGATTGGGAACCGGCTACTTTAGAATTGAGGAACCCATCTGTGACGAATGTTATGAACCTAATAGAGGAACCCCATCTGTGACGAATGTTATGAACCTAATACCATTAGACACTTCTTGCCGGAATGCAAGAAACACAGACATAATATGAAAGATTACTGTACAAACTACCAAATAGAACTAAATGTAGAAAATTTAATGGGCACCAAGTCCCCACACATATTATAAAAATTAATAAAACAATATATCACAAAACCAAAAGCAGCAATTTAAAAGACGACAATATATATACTCAGAGAGTAAACTCATAATTATCTCACAATGCAGCAACAGTAACAAAGCAAAGTCATCAGAAAGGATTAACACAGGACAGTAGAAAGAGTACATAAATAAACCCTAAACCAATATTAAATTCACGTCGGTATAGACACAAATATGCCTCTGAACAACACAACAAGCTGAACTATTAACCAAAAAGTAAAAACCCCATCGTGAGAAATAATACAGTACAGAACGTATAATAAACACAATCAAGAAAATAGAACACTAAAGGAAAAACGTCCTGATATAACCAACAGTTCCATGTATATGGTAAATGGTTGAAAGATGCGTTCTACGCTATCATCATCATCATCAGTTGCCATCTCCACAACGAAGGTTGGCTGTAATGGATCTCCAACGTCTTCTGTCTCTTGTCTTGATGGTGCACTCTGATAGACTCTTTCCTGTCCATCTCTTGATGTTGTCTTCCCACTTATAGCGCTGTCTTCCCCTTGCACGTTTACCTTCAACTCTCCCTTCTGTTATGGTCTTCTGCAAGGTGTTATGCCTTTTTATGTGGCCAAAGTATTTTAGCTGTCGAACTTTGACCTCTCTCATTAGTTCTCTTTTCATCCCTAGATTTTCTAGGACCTCCTTATTTGTTTTCATCTCTTTCCATGAGATACGCCCCATTCTTCTATATATCCACATTTCAAGAGCCTCAATTCTTTCTTCCAACTGCTTATTTATCGTCCATGTTTCTGCACCATACAGAAATGCAGAATATATATAACACTTTATGATTCTCAGTTTTAATTTGTGAGATAACTGTTTGGATGTCAGTATATGTTTCATGTTGTTGAATGTAGCTTTGGCCATTCCTATTCTCTTCTTGATTTCTGTTTCACATCTGCCATCTTCTGTTCTACGCTATAGAAAGTAGCAAACATCTTTTTAAAAAACTAATTCACTGAACACGAACGCAAAGGTCCGAAGAAAAGCGTTTGGCGCGCTCTCTCCTATACCCGTGTGATTGTACCATTTTTCTTCCATGAGAACATTGTACAAATTACTTAGATATGTTTGAATCCTATGCTGTACCCCAGCTTGAGGACATGCAACCTGATCTGTTCTTTCAGCAAGATGGCGCACCGCCACACTGTGGATTAGAAGTGCGCAGAATCCTCAATGATAAGTTCCCATCTCGTTGGATTGAGCGAGATGGCCCTATCCCATGGCCTGCTCGCTTCCCGGATATTATGCATCTGGATTTCTTTTTACGAGGCTACATAAAGGACGTGAGCGTCTGATTGGCACAGTGGTTAGAGCTCTGGTCTCTCGCAGCAAAGGTGCCAGGTTAGAATCACGGTACCGATACGCTCCAGTCTACCGAGCTGTAAATGGATACCTGACTCCATTTTTTTGAGTTAGGGAAGGAAAAAGCAGCGAGGGAACTGGTCACCACACCTCTCGATTGCTGGACCTAGTTTGGGGAAGTCTCTAACACTTCACTCCCCTATGGCAGTATCTGGTATGGGACCACCTTGACCTTTAAATAAAGGACAGTGTATGCAAAGATGGTTAATTGCATGACAGAATTAAATCATGGGATTGAAGAGACATTAGCTCCATCTATTGCCTTGATGTTCCGCGTGCTGTTAATGGGACTAACGTGGAAGTTTATTGAATTCAGGTTTACTCAAGTATTGACTGAGCTGTGGTAATCTTTTTAATTGAATGAAACATTTCGCGAGTTGTGTTATTAAAAGCTGAAAATCGTTTTAAAGATAGCTCCTATAATAAACAAATGAATAAATAAAAGTAATTAACAGGCACTCGTTGAACATAAAGGATGACACTAGACAACAGAAAAGAAAACATAAGTGATAGGCTTACCGGGAATCGAACCGAGGGTCATGCAAACGGCGCCATCAAAGCACTGTGAAAGTAAATCGCGAAAGAACGCACAGCCAACTTTGCATCCCACTCTCCTCCCCCCCAAAAAACTCCTATAATAAAGAATTTGTGAAGGCTTATAATGGGATAAATAATTTATAAACTCCCTGTATATCCTACAAGAATGTCGACTCCAAGAGGAGAGCACGTCGACAGCATGGCCTTCATCAACCATGTTGACGGAAAAACTATTTGGCGATGACAGAAGGTTGAGACAGACCGCCAACTTTATGACCGAGATGTATGCGGTTATGGGGCAGCGAACGAAAATAGAAGTATGAACATCACGAGTTATTTATTGAAGAATGTCTTGACACAAAAAAGCCAGGACAAAGATAGTCTTTGAAGGCTTAGTTTTGTTAGCCGAATCAGGTAATCAGGTATCTCAAATATTCCAGAATTAATATCGTCCGAGCAAGTAACCCTCTAAAATATGACGTGCACGTTGGGGGAAGGAGGAATAATTAACTTGTGCTCTTTTTGTTGCATGTCCTGATGACGGCACTAATTGCCCAGTTGTCTATTTAATTCCTTTCCTTTCCAGTTCAACTTCATTAAATCTTTGTAGTCAAATTTATCATGACATGGCCAATGCACCACGAAAAAATTTTAAAGCTTGCGTATTATTTTAATAGGTGTTCAATTTAGCTTTCACCGGGCAATGCGCGCATATTCCGTATTTTCCTGAAAAGGTGGCTTGATTATTTTCATTGTTCATTTCCGGACGTTTCACTTAAGACAAGTAGTAATATGGGGATTGTCAGAAACAACTGACAAAAATAACTGAAAACATCGAAGACTTCTAAATAACGTGATAAAAGTACAGACCTCAACACTTCACAATGTGCAGTTTTAATTAGTTGTTAATAATATTTCAAGTGAAATTGAAGACCTGCGTTATGTACAGTAATACCTTACTTACATACTTAGTCATCCCTCTTCTACCGTGAGGTGTAGAGATTTAGAGTTCCTGTCCTTGCTGCTTTTGCCTTCCCTAATTCAAGAGCAGAGATACCCCATTTACTGCTGGGTAGATTGGAGCGTGACGATACCAGGTTTCAATCCCAGAACCCTGTAATTTTAACGCTAGAGGCAAGAGCTCTAACCGCTTTGCCAGTCGAACCCTACAAAGCACTGGATCTTGAAATTACGTCATTTAAATTAGCGACGCTCCCCTGTTGGTGACAACTCTTGAGTTCAAAGGGTCTGCAGTACAGTAACCCGACGGTGGAAAATAGCCATAATTGCTCAGTAACTGCTGGGACGGAGTTGTTCAGACCAGCTTCTTAAACTTTTCAGTCGGTCAGAATTGCATTATCTTCGGGGGTTGTCGTCCCGCGATGATCAAAGGACTATTGATAGGCAGGCAGACATTATGAATGCCGGTTTGACTGAGCAAGACCTTTACTAATTAACTCTGTTGTCCAGTGAAGCAAAATTACTCTCATTGGTGACCGCTGGACTTGTGTGTCCTGTTATGATCTATTCTGCCTTCTTTTGAAATCGGTAAGCTAAGCTAAGAACAGCTTGTAATCTACCGTACAATATGATGTCGGCCACACAGGAGTTCGACTTGACTATAGGAAAAGACTGCCTAATCAACGTTCAGCATGTGATTTTTACAGAAAGTGTAGCCTCTTTTATTGTCAAAAGTCACACGTTTTATGTTGAACGTGAAACGCTTGAACAAGTGAAGATGTGTTACAACGTTAGTACTCCTTTTTCTTCTTCAAATACTAAGTTTTGTGACGCAGCTGACCATGTTTCTTCACAGCTTCATGTTTCTAGTACTGCTTATCAATTCTGTTGATGGTTTCTTTCGAGACTTTGTTGCCAGATTGTCCAGTACTTTCTCTCTGTGTCTTCCCTCATATCTTTTTCCTTCAATTCTTCCCTTTATCGCGATATATTTCAACTTTCGCCGTAAAGTTAGTTATGTCGAATCATCATGTGCAAAAAAAAAAAAAAAAGCACACTGTTAACCGCTCAGACTGAGCCACCAATTCAAACGAGTTGTAGTACAGTTGTGGCCGGGTAGGGTAGTGGGGGTTGCTGTTTAAGTCGAGAGTATTAGATTTTGAGACTAGCTGGTCCGCTAGAGTTGGGGATTGCTCTCTACAGTCTTACAGGTTGTTTTCCCAGGTTCGGGGATATATCCTCTAAGTTGTTTCTTTTATTTATTTAGAGCAGTTGTTTGTTTATGATATGCTTGTAGCTATTGACTTATGATAGAATGATTCATTCATCTGATAGCCAACTGCAAAGATACGATTCTTGAACAGCATAGGGTTTTGACAGAAATAACTTTTAATTGTCTGTTCTTGTACAACTGAACTTGATCAAATAATACAAATTCTTTGATACAGGCATATATACATCAGTTAACAATTAGTAGTGAACAATTGGTACCATTTCAGGAGTGCAAAATTCCCTTTGCACCTTTTCAAATAAATCTGCATTTTCTCATATGGCTATCTCCTTGTTTTTACTGTTTTCTTATGTTGCATTTAGATTTTGTCCTTGCTAATATACTGCAGGCTCTTCAGTGTAATCCGTTATGCAAGAGTTTTCCTTTTGAATCATGTAGGAATCCATAAAGTTTTAAAGTTCTCCACTTCATTTAGCATTCTTCCTCAACAAGAAATCAGGGTTCATTTTCTATAAAATCTTCGAACCCAGATCTGCTGTGATCATAGCTGTGTGCACTATGAACCAAGGGAAAGTTTATATTTGTTAAATACTTACAAGTATTTCAGAGAAACTCAACTTATTATCACAAACCACCTAGAATGATCTTTTCAACAGAACTTCCCGGCGCTAGACTAACGTCTGCTAACTTTGGTTACTTGGTCCCAACTGAATCGCGTCTGTTCTACATTTCCTGCCGGCTGAATAATACTGAGCCTTACGATTGGTTAAAAATCACGTGACTAACGCGACTCTACAAGCGAAGCTAGCCTAATTAAAATCTGTGTCAAGATTTTTTTAAAATATCTTCTGTTTCTCATAAGAATTTATTTTATGTTAATCTGTGCCTCTTTCTGTTACTGGTATAGTCTATTTCTGAAGAAAACCCCAGTATACGCGGCTACATACAGATCCCGGGGCCCTGCAAATGTATCCCGTAGGGAGACATTTGTATACTATCAAATCTTAAAAAGATATCCCAAAAATTTCCCAAGTCCAAAAAAATTTTCAAAAAAAATTTAAAGTCCAAAAATGTTCTAAGTCTTAAAAAATTTCGAAAAAATTTAATCTAATTCCTGCACCTGGGTCCTATGTCTATATGAGATCAACTTCTATATAAAAACTTAGTGATGGACATCAACCTCAAAAAAATTTTAAACTATCCAGCATTTTACAACATTTTTCATCACATTTTCAAATTGGCAACACTGACCATTAAAATTATCCAAAACATTTATAAGGTCATCACTCAAAAAAAAAATTTGACAAGTGGCAACACTGGGAAATATGAGCAATAGTATATCATATTTGTATAAATCAACTGCATTAGCATAATCCAAGTACATGTTGGACACATATTATGAGAGGGAGGGTGTAGTATTATTTCTGTTCCTATCATTTGTTCAATACCCTAAAGCTTCAAGTAACCTACAAATTTTAAGTTATTTTCTCCTGTTATTCTAATAATCATGGCTTGCAATTTCAATTCTTCATCACTGTAGAGAATGTGCGATATTTTCTTTTAAAATGTGCTATGTTGTTTATTATATTTTTCTATTGTCTATATGAGTTATAAATCTTGTAGTGATCCTGTCCAAAATGATTCTGGTATGTCCAATTATTCATAACTGTATCCTCGTCCTGTCAGCACATTGTTACCTATGTGGGTCTTTTCCTGATTTAGACTATTGCTATTATTTGACATATAACTACTCTGCAAGTTATGAAAGTAACATATTTGTAACATTGTATAATAGCTATGTGAAATAGAAGGGAAGAAACATATTCAATTTATCGTGACGAATCTACAATATTCTCACAAGACAAAGTTCCTGGCACTTTGACTACTATTTATCCATATTATTTCTGGTTATCCTTGCATACAGTGTACCATTTCCATTTTCTTTATAAGTCCAATTCATCGCTCATGGTGCTCCAATATTTAAAATGTGGATCCTTCCTATTCCTCTTATTCTGTACTGGAAATACATCCTTATTAATTGTCTATGTACTATATCTGCGAATATTTATCAACAATGTATCAACTAGTCATTTATGGAACCATTAACACAAATGTCTAGACTTTACCACAACATGAACAAAACATGTCTTTTTTACATATGTGCAAAATTTCGACACCAACTCTGCCTTCGCGGGTCGAAGGTTAGTCAGAGTTATGTGGTGCCTGTAACATCCGCTGACTACAGCCAGATGGGTGACTTATTGTGGTGAAGTGGGATGTTATAAATACTTATAGGGAACTTAGTGTACTGACTGAGATCAGCTGTGAAGGTATCTATATCTATTAAGAGGAGTGTATTATAGATAACCTTACTTGCTACCACATATCTATATATCTCAGTCAGAATTATTCTGGAATAGTGTGATGCTACGTTATGTGTCTAGGGTATGTGTATGGTGAAGTGTAAGTCACAACAACAGACAGATAAACAATTTAATTTAATCCACTACTCTTGACAACACTGTGACACTCACATACATATAACACTCTACAAAGATATCTTAAAAGAGTCACTGATAAACTTTCAAATAACAATATGTATTCATTACTGGCATGAATGAATATGTGTCCTGATTCAACTACAAGGGAACCAGGAATCACAATCAATTTAAATTACAAGTTATGTACAGAATGTATTTAATATGAATATTGTAGTGACATATATTATTACAAATGTTCTATGTGTGTCAGTTGTGTAGTAGTAAAATGAGGTAATACTGGTTTTGTTTTGTTCAAGCTCTGTTGGTATTTGTCATCATGACTTCAATAGTTTGTCTTTAGGGACTAGTATTGGAGATGTTCACAGTTCCTGATTTTAAGACAAGTAAATTCCCCTCTTAATGTTAATTTTACAAAGTCAGTTCAAGATGAGGGGACATAATGTTGAGCTCAGCTGGCCAAGTTAGCTTATCTGGCGTGATGGCGGCAGGAAAGGACTCCTCTGCTCGAATTCTCCTCTGGGCTCTGGAGACACCTCACTGATAGCTAAAAGGACCAAGGAGTATGCTGTCCGACACTGGATTCAGCAAAGCTCTGACCAGGTGCTGCTCAGTACCATCAAGACCACTGTCCCTGAAATCAAGAAGGATGTACCTTCTACTTCATAACTAACTTAAACTCTCTTGTTACATTGATCACAACACAGCACAAACATTGAGTTCAGAGCATTAGGCCAACTGTCAGCTTCATTTGAAATACTTTATTCCAGTATTACCCTTCTTAATGGTTACTACGCCTCTGCACTTCCAGCATTATTTCTTTCTAGTCAATCATCCAGGTGTCAGTGTACTGTTTGGCCATTCCATGCCGTTTTACTTCTCTCCGACACCCTCTGTTCAGGCTGGAGCATTACAGGCTTTACCTCACGTTGGCCACTGAACTACACATATATATACAGGCATAAATCAACAATTCACATTCAATTTTCATTAAAAGATATTGAATGGTTCAAGCTTACCACAATTCATACGAATAAACACAGATACGTTGATTAGCAATGAATTCTGGCACAAACTGGCACAAATTCCCATCTGCTTATCTTCCAGGCTTTTATTTAGCAAAATATATGCTGGCTTCAACGCACTGATGCTTTATCAAGCTATTTTAAACAAGTGGTTTCGAACTAACGCTCCCAAGTGTGTATATCAGCGAGTCTGACCAATGAGCCCCGTTTCGACAAGTGTTTGAAAAAATGTTACCTTTCCCCGTTTCCCCTAACAACCAAGATAGTATTTATAGCCCGACCAATCGTGGTTAGGCTTTCATTTGTTGCGCTCCAATCAATTTGGAGTTTACATGGTAGGCTATTTCTGTAACGTAAATTTTTTTCAAACACGTTAAAAAAAAATCTTCTGAGCAGAAATGATTTTATGCTGTCAGGCACCCCCAATATTTTATTTTGGGTATAATTTATTAATTCCTGGACTATTTGCGTAACGTTTTACATATTATTTGTCAGCAAGCCCTAAGGAACCCAAAAATACAAATTTAAAGGAGCTACGTGGCTGCATTCAAAATATGCAATTTCTTCTACCTCCTGTTTCGAAGATGTGCTGTCTGGGTACTGTTATGTTCTCAACCGTAAACCCATCTAATGTTATCTTTTCTAATAAGAGTTTTTTATGATTTATAAACCTAACTCTGGGAAAGGGTAGTGTATTTTATCACTGTCCGTCTGAAAAAAAATTAGTGCATGTAGACTTACACGCGTGATGCATGCGTTCCTGATTTTCAGCCCTCCCCTCTCTCTTTATCCTTTTGTCCATCTGTTCGTTCGTTTTGGTAACGCAGTATAATTAATGTTAGGATTAATTTAGGTCATTACGCAGTACGTCTCAATGTTTTTCTTAGAAATGCAGCACACGTTTCATTGAAGAAGGCGGGTAATAATACAGTAAGCTTTTATATCAACGTGAAAGCGTTACAATTTGCAGACGAAGCAGAAAACAAGGGGGATTTCGAGTACATTCTTTGTGACAGCACTGTTATTTTACCATTGCTCTTCTCTTTATTAATTTTATTTGTTAGGCTTCATATTTACCTAATAATTTATATATGTGGATTAGAATATTTCATGACACCTCCCCTCTTAAAACAGACATTATATGTCAGTCCTTTATTCTATATACACATAGAGAAATTTATTATTATTTCTGGGGTTTACGGTGATTCTCATCACACGGATGGCGGCTTAAAAAATCAGCTCCCAAATTGGTTTTTCCAGATATATACTCAATGCTAAAATTATATGGAGCCAGAAGCAAAGACCATCGGAGTAACCTAGAGTTCTCATGCTTAGCCTGTGCTAAAAACGATAAAGGTTTGTGATCTGTTTGCAACTTAAATGCCTTCCCATATAGATAAATATTGAATTTCTTTATTGCCCATATTACTGCAAGACATTCTTTTTCGCTAGTTGAGTAGTTGATTTCAGCTTTATTCAACTTTCTGCTAGCATATGCCACTGGGCTTAATTCCCCATCCAATGCATCTGATTTCTGTAGTAGAGTTGCACCTAGCCCAATATTACTTGCATCCGTCCTTACTATGAATTCTTGACTTAAGTCAGGTAATTTCAAAATGGGTTTACTTGTGAGCTTTTCCTTCAATTCTTGGTAAGTCATTTCACATTGTGGTGTCCATGTAATGCGATCTGGAAGTCCTTTACGTGTCAATTCAGTTAACGGTGCACATATGGAATTAAAGTTTTTGATATACTTCTGGTAGAAACCACATAATGAGACAAAGGATCTCACGTCCTTCTTGGTTTGTGGTCTCGGGGCTTTCTGTAGTTTCTCTAAATTCTTTGGGTCAGGGGTCATGTTTCCCTGATAAACTGTGTGTCCCAAAAATTCCAATTCTTTACATCCAACGCAACATTTGGTTGGTCGGGCTGTTAAATTTGCCTCCCTAAGTCGAGTAAACAGCATGTTCAGAGAGTCAATGTGTTCCTCAAATGTTTCTGTTGCTATAAGGATATCATCCATAAAATTTGTTATACAGGGATTATTCAGAGGATCCAATAATTTTCTCATCATTCTAGAGAAGACACTAGGCGCATTCTTCAATCCAAATGGCAATCTATTAAACTCATAGTGTCCTTCTGAGGTACTAAAAGCTAGGTATGGTCTAACCTCAGGCTTTACTGGAATCTGATAGTATCCTTTACTCAGATCCACTTTTGAGAAATATTTAGCTTTATTTAGTCTGGCAAACAGCTGATTTGTATCCGGCAATGGATCCACCTGTCCTTCTGTAATAGCATTCAGTCTCCTGTAATCTATACAGAGTCTATGTTCTCCAGAGGGCTTCCTTAAGAGTACCACCCCGGAACTATACGAAGACTCACTGTGCGAAATAATTCCTTCCTTCAACAGATAGTCTATCTCTTCCTTCAAAGCTTTTTCCTTAGCAAACGGAATCGAATATGGTTTCATACAGACAGGTGTGGAGTCTATGAGTTTCATATCATATTCCAATAGGTTTGTATGCCCTGGTCGGTCTGTTAACACCTCTGCATGATTATTTAGAACCTGTTGCACTCTCTCTTTCTGAGTTTTCGTTAAATGTGTACTGATTTTCACCTGTGCTGCTGTCTCACAGGGGTGTAATGGATATTCAAATGATGAAAGTGGTTCCTTTTTCATCTCCATGGCGATGGACAAGGTCAACAAGTGTGTCTCTTCCTGATGTTCTCTTTCCAAATATTTCTTCAGGAGATTCACATGATAGATTTTTTCTTTCCCCTTCTTATCTATCTTATAATTTGTTCTAGACACCTTCTCTAGAACTGTATATGGACCCTGCCATCCAATTTGTAACTTATTCTGACTCCCGGGCAAAAGAAGCAGTACTTTCTCTCCCACAGCCAAATTTCTGTCTTTCGCCTTCCTGTTATAATAGGCAGCATGTTTCTTCCTGGCTTGTTTCAAATTTTCATTGGCAAGTTTCCAGCCAGTTTTTAA
Organism: Oreohelix idahoensis; assembly: GCA_024509875.1. Classification (NCBI taxonomy): domain Eukaryota; kingdom Metazoa; phylum Mollusca; class Gastropoda; order Stylommatophora; family Oreohelicidae; genus Oreohelix; species Oreohelix idahoensis. The sequence continues at coordinate 330,290 of JAMPIV010009397.1, read as the reverse complement.
CCGAGTGGTCAGCTCATTCACATACTGGTATGAAGATGTAATGTTTTCCTCTGCCTTTTCATCAGTCCACGTTCTTAACAAAGCTACATATGGACCTTTAATTGTGTGGACCTATTTGTCCATGCACCGGTATGGTCTCTTCCACTCGAAGCTTTATAGTGATGATTTTTCCTCCCAGAATTATCATTCACAAAACGACCGCTACCAATTTTTCTTTTGGGGCTGTCTCCCCACTTAAAATTCTTGATGAGAGATTTCCTCTCTACATCCTCTTCCTCCAGTTTGTTTAAGTCCGATTGAGGGATTTTTCGGCTTATCCTGGGGTAAGACATCTTTTTGCACTCTCCGCATAGTGGCCATTGTAAAACAGTTAAGTGAAGCTTGTCCGTGAAAAGGGGCTTCCCATTCCATTTGGTCCACTTTATCAAATCTATTTTTCTTTTTATTGTCAGGCCTAATTTTGCCCCGGGGCGTGTCCAGGTCCTGATCCATGTTCCCACTTGTGGGTGTTCCCTCATGTGCTATGCTACACCTTTCTACAAAATTCTCAATGTCCCATCTTGCTTTGGGCCAATAATAATTGTGAGCCACCTTTTGAATGATGGTACCTATCTTCTCATGGTCCCCATCTGGTTTCACATGTAGGCTCCTTATTAAGTCTGTCCTATATCTTTTTGGAAGAACCAGCTGTCCGTGACCATTGGATCTAGCTCCAGTCTTCCTATACATCAACTTGTTTTTCATGTAAAAATCTCCCTTGCCTGGAGTTGTATGACAAGTTGACAATTTTCTGAAACAAGGCTTGAGGGTTTTATCCCCAGCCTGTGCCTTCCTCATCTCTTCTGGAGTGGTATCTAACATAATATCCTCCTCCTGTCTTGAGGTCGACCTGACCTGAAGGGTTGCCATATACACAGGTTTCCTTCTGCAACGGTCAGTGTCATGATTGTCCATCTGACAATTCTTACACCACCTTTTTCCTTGGTTGAAAGATTTTCTTTCATTATATTTCCTTTCATCGAATTGTGGGAATTTATTTTTATTTTCATACCGTGGCCTATCAAATTGGTGCTTACCTTTATTTTGATCCCTAGGATCAAATTTATTAAAGTTCTGTGGTGCCCTAAAGTTATCCACCTGTTTCTTTTTATTACCTGTTACCTCTGCTTGAGCTGCTTGATACCTTTCAGCAACATTTAGCAACTCACCCAGCCTCTCTGCACCTTGTTCCATGAGAAACTTTCTCAGGTCTGGAGCCATGGACTCTCTTAGTTGCTCTATAAGGACCATTTCCTTAAGATCTTGGGTTTTCCCCAGAGAAGTCCATTTCTCCAAGTATGTCTCGATTCGTGCAGAGAACTGGTGATAGGTTTCACCTGACAGTAGTTTAGCATTCCTAAATTTTTTCCTGTAAAACTCTGCATTCTTTTCATACCTTAACAAAAGAGCCTGCTTTAGCATGTCATAATTTTCCTGATCACCTCTGCTCATTTTTGCAAAAACTTCATAAGCTGCCCCACGAAGTCCCTGAGATAACTTTAAGCTCCACCTTTCTCTCTCTAACCCATACGTGGTAGCTAATAGTTCGTACCTATTTATATAGCTCTCAATATCATCGTCTTTCTCAACAAAATGATCTAAATGAAAGTTCATAGCTGAGGTCGAGGCTCCCTGAGTAACCGTAGCATCAGAGGCAAAGGGACTGGCACCATTTTCAGGAGCATGGCCTTGAAACTCAAACCCCTTAGTCGTAACTCATGTTCCCTTTGTAATCTCTTCTCCTCCTTTTCTGCTTCCCTCTCTGCAGCTAATCTCTTCTCTTCTCTTTCTGCAGCTAATTTCTTCTCTTCTCTTTCTGCAGCTAATCTTTTGTCTTCTCTTTCTGCTTCCAATTTCTTAGCCTCTTTGTCAGCCTCAATCTGCAACCTCTTAGTCTCAGCCTCAGCTTGCAACCTCTTAGTCTCAGCCTCAGCTTCAAATTGTAACTTCTTAATTTCCCTTTCAGCCTCTAACCTTCTTTCGGCTTCTTTTTCTAATCTTCTTTCTTCGCGTTCAATAAATTTGTCACATTCCGTTGTGACATAGGCAACCATAACTTGCCCATCTAATCCTAACTCTTTTGCAGTCTGAACCGCAGCAGATCGAAATTTGGCCAGGTCCGCCATTGTCTATCAGGTAAATTTTTATAATGTCTACCCAACAATTCAATTTCTAACTATATATCTAATGGACAACACAGGCACCGTGAGCTCAACCTTATTTAATTCCACCCAAGGATACCTTTTAATTCTTATATTCCCTGAAGTGAATTACCCCCAATATTTTTAATAGTTAAAGATTCAAAATCCCAAGAGCGAGACCCCAATATATGTGGTGAAGTGGGATGTTTTATAAATACTTATAGGGAACTTAGTGTACTGACTGAGATCAGCTGTGAAGGTATCTATATCTATTAAGAGTAGTGTATTATAGATAACCTTACTTGCTACCACATATCTATATATCTCAGTCAGAATTATTCTGGAATAGTGTGATGCTACGTTATGTGTCTAGGGTATGAGTATGGTGAAGTGTAAGTCACAACAACAGACAGATAAACAATTTAATTTAATCCACTACTCTTGACAACACTGTGACACTCACATACATATAACACTCTACAAAGATATCTTAAAAGAGTCACTGATAAACTTTCAAATAACAATATGTATTCATTACTGGCATGAATGAATATGTGTCCTGATTCAACTACAAGGGAACCAGGAATCACAATCAATTTAAATTACAAGTTATGTACAGAATGTATTTAATATGAATATTGTAGTGACATATATTATTACAAATGTTCTATGTGTGTCAGTTGTGTAGTAGTAAAATGAGGTAATACTGGTTTTGTTTTGTTCAAGCTCTGTTGGTATTTGTCATCATGACTTCAATAGTTTGTCTTTAGGGACTAGTATTGGAGATGTTCACAGTTCCTGATTTTAAGACAAGTAAATTCCCCTCTTAATGTTAATTTTACAAAGTCAGTTCAAGATGAGGGGACATAATGTTGAGCTCAGCTGGCCAAGTTAGCTTATCTGGCGTGATGGCGGCAGGAAAGGACTCCTCTGCTCGAATTCTCCTCTGGGCTCTGGAGACACCTCACTGATAGCTAAAAGGACCAAGGAGTATGCTGTCCGACACTGGATTCAGCAAAGCTCTGACCAGGTGCTGCTCAGTACCATCAAGACCACTGTCCCTGAAATCAAGAAGGATGTACCTTCTACTTCATAACTAACTTAAACTCTCTTGTTACATTGATCACAACACAGCACAAACATTGAGTTCAGAGCATTAGGCCAACTGTCAGCTTCATTTGAAATACTTTATTCCAGTATTACCCTTCTTAATGGTTACTACGCCTCTGCACTTCCAGCATTATTTCTTTCTAGTCAATCATCCAGGTGTCAGTGTACTGTTTGGCCATTCCATGCCGTTTTACTTCTCTCCGACACCCTCTGTTCAGGCTGGAGCATTACAGGCTTTACCTCACGTTGGCCACTGAACTACACATATATATACAGGCATAAATCAACAATTCACATTCAATTTTCATTAAAAGATATTGAATGGTTCAAGCTTACCACAATTCATACGAATAAACACAGATACGTTGATTAGCAATGAATTCTGGCACAAACTGGCACAAATTCCCATCTGCTTATCTTCCAGGCTTTTATTTAGCAAAATATATGCTGGCTTCAACGCACTGATGCTTTATCAAGCTATTTTAAACAAGTGGTTTCGAACTAACGCTCCCAAGTGTGTATATCAGCGAGTCTGACCAATGAGCCCCGTTTCGACAAGTGTTTGAAAAAATGTTACCTTTCCCCGTTTCCCCTAACAACCAAGATAGTATTTATAGCCCGACCAATCGTGGTTAGGCTTTCATTTGTTGCGCTCCAATCAATTTGGAGTTTACATGGTAGGCTATTTCTGTAACGTAAATTTTTTTCAAACACGTTAAAAAAAAATCTTATGAGCAGAAATGATTTTATGCTGTCAGGCACCCCCAATATTTTATTTTGGGTATAATTTATTAATTCCTGGACTATTTGCGTAACGTTTTACATATTATTTGTCAGCAAGCCCTAAGGAACCCAAAAATACAAATTTAAAGGAGCTACGTGGCTGCATTCAAAATATGCAATTTCTTCTACCTCCTGTTTCGAAGATGTGCTGTCTGGGTACTGTTATGTTCTCAACCGTAAACCCATCTAATGTTATCTTTTCTAATAAGAGTTTTTTATGATTTATAAACCTAACTCTGGGAAAGGGTAGTGTATTTTATCACTGTCCGTCTGAAAAAAAAAAATTAGTGCATGTAGACTTACACGCGTGATGCATGCGTTCCTGATTTTCAGCCCTCCCCTCTCTCTTTATCCTTTTGTCCATCTGTTCGTTCGTTTTGGTAACGCAGTATAATTAATGTTAGGATTAATTTAGGTCATTACGCAGTACGTCTCAATGTTTTTCTTAGAAATGCAGCACACGTTTCATTGAAGAAGGCGGGTAATAATACAGTAAGCTTTTATATCAACGTGAAAGCGCTACAATTTGCAGACGAAGCAGAAAACAAGGGGGATTTCGAGTACATTCTTTGTGACAGCACTGTTATTTTACCATTGCTCTTCTCTTTATTAATTTTATTTGTTAGGCTTCATATTTACCTAATAATTTATATATGTGGATTAGAATATTTCATGACACTTATGGTACTTATAATTCAAAAATCTCGTCCGTCAGTTATCTTAAGTGTGGGGCGGGGGTCTATTTCATGGTGTCCTTGACAAAGTTTGCTGCATTTTCAATCTAGGTATTCTTTTCTTATGTCATAATATCTCCATGATATATCTGTGACATGTCTGTCCTTGGGATAACATTATTTTTATCCAATATCCTCGGGGTGAGCAGATCTCAGTACGTCCAATTTCATCAATCATTTATTTTTTTCTCTCCTGTAATTCTGGGTATGTTATGAGTATATTAAATTGTCAATTTATTTCAACTATCGTACAACATTCTGTAATTCGTGATAAGGAATAGTCATTTGTTATACAACAATGTTCATATTACAAAGGCAATGAGCAAAAATTAAAGAGATATCTTCTTCGAAAATGCGGATGTATCTCTATTTCCTTTACCTCTGGGCGTAGCAATGATTCAGTCATTATTTTTTTTCCATTATTTAATCTCCATTTTGTGTCTTTAGTACCTGTGGTTCCATGGGATTATCATAATCTATTTGTCTCTTGTTTACTGATAATCACTTCAAATGTCATTGGGGGTACTTGTCATAGGCAGTATCAACAAAATGCTGGTAATGGGCAGTAGGAGTAAAAACTAATTTCTCACTCTGAAATGGTGATTTATTTTCTCTTTTTTCTTTTCTTTTATGTCGGCTGCTAACATCAGGGCAGTCAATGTTTTACAATATTGGTTTATCATCATATCATCAAAATGTGCTAGGGTGGCATATAAAGATATAACACATTCTATAAAAAACATTCAATATGTTTTCTTTATATTTTTTTTTTGTTTTGTCTTTCAGTTCTTTTCTTTTCTTTTTGATTTCTTTTTCTTTTCTCTTTTCCATTTCTTTTCTGTTTTCTTGTGATTTCCTTTCTCTTTTCCTGTGATTTCTTTTCTTTTTCTTTTTTTTCATTTCTTTTCTGTTTTCTTGTGATTTCTTTTCTCTTTTCCCATTTCTTTTCTGTTTTACATCAGATAGGAAACAACAGAAGGTCTTAGAAGCGCTCTAGATAATTGTCCCTTTAATTTATATAGCAGACAAACAGACAGATACACTTTCAAAAATATACATAAGACTAATGCTTTGTTCAGCTGGGCAAGAACAAAATGCCTAGTTCGGGTAGGTTCCGCGCTATCGGTGGTCTAAACAAAGTTATATGCCGCCAAGTTAACTAAGGTATTCACTTGCTGAGGGATCTAGTATAACCTACATCAGAGTAATCTGTTTGCACAAGACAGGGATCACAATCATGCACAGTGAACAAATAAAAGCAAACCTTGGAAGCAGCACGGCCCACACATAGTAAACAATCATCTTACAAGCCTTCTAGCTAGAAAAGTAACTAGTGGCAATCTTTGAGCTACGCATGACGTGTATTCACACAGTAAACAAGTCAATCAAAAACACAGCACGCCACCCCGTGGGATTATCATAGGTAAATGACAGAGACACAACAGAGAATGACAAGCTTTTTGACTGCTGAGAATGACGCATTTGAGTGCATCTATTTCTCCAGATTAATATCTAGTCTCTATTCTAAAGCACACATTGATTATCTGCAGAACGTCTGGTGAATGCCTTGTATCAGCGAGATGGTGATTTGAGGTCTCGGTACCTGACACCCTTGTTTAACAAGCAGAATATCTTTACATTAAGTATTAACTATATTTTTTTTTAACTTCAGCATGTTCGCGTAATTTATATTTTCATTGGCGTTCATTTTTCTTTTGTTTCTTTGTTTCAAATACCACTCACTATGAGCTTTATATAATAATATTACTTATGTTTTCATTCCACTGATGCATTGAAGCGTAGTGGGGAGCTGCAGTTTACGAACTTGAGTCAAGTGTGAGCCCGTTGTGTTGTAGGATTTGTGTGGTGTTGTCTATCCGTCTGTCTCTTGGTCTTTCCCTATATCCTGAAACCAGATCTTTTATTGTTGTAGGCGCCTAGTGGTATTTTATCGGGCTTCATTATCATGAGATGGCTAAATCACTTAATGTTATGTCTCTCTATATACTTGATGCATGACACAGTTCTTACAATTTTTTCTGATGTCATCATTTATGATTCTGTGTCTCAGGGTAACATTAATGGTTTGTGTTAAGCATCTCATCTAACAGAATGTGATTTTCTTCTCCTGTGTTTTAATCTGGGACCATGTTGGACACTGGCAGCAAGGAGTTGGTAAGAATGTGATATTTATCATCTGCCGTTTAGTTTCCATATTGATATTCCGATGTTTGATTAGTCGTGACAGTTGTTAAGCCACTGCTCTGGACTTTTTGACATCATGTTTCGATTTCAATGTTCAGAGAATTTATACTTACACCCTTTCCTGGTAATCTTTTTTTTTTTTTTTAAATATATTTTTAAGTTGGATTAGTATATCTTCTAGCTGTTTCTGTGTACATTTTGTCTTCAGATGCTTAGATAAATATACCGTATATTAGTATTAGGCGTAAGGATCCGGTTACAAGCCCATTGAGGCATATTGGGAATGTGGTGTTAGGCCCATATTATCTTGACCGTCGGCACACTAGGGTGATATGGTCAGCATCATGCTGGCCGCCTTAACCTTCCCACAGTTGCTCTGGTACCCATTTGGGGCTGGGTCGACCCAGGAGCCGTTTGTGGCCTAACAAAAATCCCACCTCATCTGGGGATCGAACCATAGACCACTGAGCTAGGAAGACAGTGCACTAACCACACACACATACATACATACACACACTCATATTCGCGACAGATCTGACCAATTACTCATTACTGATAAATGACCCTTGACCTTTGTTCTATGCCATGTCATCATCATCATCACCCTTCAGCTCCTCCAGGAGCATAGGCCTTCAACAAACTTATGCCAAGTCTTTCCTGACCGGTGCCATCATCAACTCAAGGTCTTTCCGTGTTTTTTTCATCCCCTTCACGTCTGTCTCCAGTTCTCTTCTCCATGTGTTCCTTGGTCTCCCTCTACCTCTCTTACCCTGGGGATTCCAGAACAAGGACTGCCTTGTAATGCTATCAACAAGTTTCCTCAGAGTGTGTGTCCTATCCATCTCCATCGCCTCCTTCTGATCTCCAGTTCCACTTGCACTTGCCTGGTTCTTTTTGATCAGTTTCACATTAGTTCCGGTGCGCTACCGTGGTCCGAAAGGGGAGCAAAGAACAGTAACACTGCAACCTTCCACGCATGTCGTTTGGCACGTTACCTCATCCTGCGGAAAAGTCTTAAAACCATAAAACATTAAGAAACAATAAGTCAATTCAGCCATCCAAGACAGACGAGGACTTTCTGGTAATGAGGCGAATGATGCGATCTATGTTATATATATATATATGAAACATTTATTTTCTATTTTTTGGTGCATTTCTTAACAATAATAAGAGTAGATTCATAACTTGTTTTTGTTTCGGATAAGAATCTCCTACCATCTACATGTAATTTAGCGTTTACGTTTCGGGAACTATTTAGCTTTCAATGTTTCTAATACGATTTTCTAATTCTTTTTATTAAGAGAGTTAGTAAAGAGTTAACGTTTTGAGAGCTGATACATGTAGTATTTGAAGTTCTTTTACATTTTTGCTCCTTAAAGAACAGCGAGTTTACGCTTTGAGGTTCTCTAATTTTTAGAAGTTGCTTAATGTTTACATATTCAACTCTGAACATCTGTATTGATATTACTTCGCATTCTCGTTCTCACAAAAGCTTTTTTTAAATAAATAGTTTTGCCTCTGTTCGGCGCTCTCCGTTCAACCTATACACAAAGTATGTCAGTTATATTAGGGCAAATGTCCGAAATGTAAAAGACCTTGTAGACTGGTTTATGTTCTTGAAGATCGATTTTCCGTTTTGAGATTTCTTCGACCGCCAACTTTATGACCAAAATGTACTCGGTATATATGTATAGACGGGGACGCGACAGTCTCTCGTCCGCTCTGTCACTCCTGACAAATTAAAAAGATGCACGGTATTTTCCCTACGCCTACACACACAGACATCGCTGGCCGCGGATTCGGGTCGGACTGAGTCGATGAAGACTCTCCCGTCCCTTCTCGCGGCTGGCATCACTATCACAGTGTGTGTCGCATTGGCTGATGGGAGCCCAACACCACTGGTAAATAACCTCGCCAGAATGGAAGCTATCAGGACCAGCTGACAACCAATGTTAACAAGTTTCGTTCGTGTGTTGTGTGTGTCGCATTGGCTGATGGGAGCCCAACACCACTGGTAAATAACCTCGCCAAAATAGAAGCTATCAGGACCAGCTGACAACCAATGTTAACAAGTTTCGTTCGTGTGTTGTGTGTGTCGCATTGGCTGATGGGAGCCCAACACCACTGGTAAATAACCTCGCCAGAATGGAAGACTTCAAAGCATTCAATCCTTTCTCGTGATCAAGTTATTACATGAAAGGAGTCGCGTAAACAAAGCGTGATGTATTTCCTGTTATAGACTGACAGGTCAACGAAGATTGGTAAACAGCGTTAGCCCGTGTTTTACAGGAAAGAGGGCTAGGAATAGCTGACAACCAAGGTTGTTTCGTTCGCATGACACACGTTAAAGAAGCACTACATGTTAGCACAGCGGGCCAAAATAAATGCCAAGGATCATAAAGGGGTTTCTGCTTGGCAAAAGTTTGAGAAACACTGGACTACATATACTGTGCGGTGGAAGAATGTTACAGAGGTCATTAAAAAAAAAAGACTCCAGTAGGGACAAAAGTGTCTATGTCATGGGGCGCCTCACTCAGCCTAGAAGTACGTCCATGATTACCTTCTTACGTCACGCAGATCTCGTATATTTCAAATTTTGGCAGTTGATTTATATCCCCAATGGCCAGTAAAGACTTATTCATTTGAACATTATGAACGAAACCTCACATTTTCAAAACAACTGTAATTTCCAAAGGCAGTTTTGGCTCCTGACTTGATGATGTATTTAGTTGCCAGGTGTGGGTTAAAAAATAAAGAAATAAAAAGAAACAGATAATGCGTCTTACTAGGACACAAGTCAAAGAAAATTGCCTACGTTACGGCCTGAAGGCCTTCATTGGGGAAAGGAAAGAAAGCGGAAGCTAAGTGAGAAACATGAGAAACAAACTATAAATAAATACAACCCGTGAATCCCGCTTGTCCGAGATCGAGAGATGTATACGCTAAATGACTTCTACATCCGGGCATGGAGAGTAAATACTAAGTAGGGAAAAGATACAAAAGCAATCCCAAATGTGAGAGAAGGAGAAGAATAAAAGGTTTTAATGAAGTAGATTTAATTGAAAAAAAATCATAATGCGCGCACACACACACACACACGCGCGCACGCACGCACGCACACACACACACACACAGGCAGACAGACAGACAAACAGACATACTGACAGACACACACAGATACACAGACACACACACACATATATGTATATATATATATATATATATATATATATATATATATATATACATATATATATATATATATATATATATATATATATATATATATATATATATATATATATATATATATATATATATATATATCGTAATAAAAATAAAAGAAGGCAAAGATAAGCAAATAAAAGGAATGGAGGAAGCTGCTAGTTGGAAAGAAAATAAATGGTGATAGCAATCGAGAAATATAACACGAGTGAAGAAGGTCGCTTCAGACAAAAAGATGTTGGGTGTTTTGACCATCTGGTTTAAAAAAAAACCCTTACTTAGAGGCCAACAATGTATTAATTCACGGTGTCTGTCATTATTCTGGCAACTTAGGATTATTGTCTTGAAATTTCTCTTCATGAATGAATAAGAATAAAGTTCTGATGTCCGTTTACCACTTGTCCTTGAATGGACTGTCTTTAACAGAGCTCATTTCCACAGTAATTAGAACTGACTCAAACGATTTCACTTTTGTTATCCGAACATCTGTTGGTCGGCTCATGCGTTCATTTGTGACTAGAAATGAAAAAAAAAAAAAAAAACACTGGGCTTTCATTTTAGGCTTATTTATTGTTTGCCTGAATGCCTTGATGGTCTTTAAGTCTTTATCAGGTAATCTACTTCCGGTCGTCCTTACAGATCTGACATAACATTATACTAAGGCACCTGGCGTGGGGTTCAACACAGGACAAGAAATCCTCGGGTGGTAGTTTCACTTTTATGCGAGAGAAGAAGTGTTGGCGTCTTCATAGCATGATGAGTGTAAAACTTACCGGCTACAGCCAAAGCTCGTCCGTTTCTTTCAGTCGTTGCTGCAGCTTGTCCGAAATAGAATTATCTATGGATAAATAATGTTTTTATTTTATATTACTGTGAATGTTTTAAACCGTTGAAGTACTCTTAGTTTGAATTGTATTTTGTCGAAATGTTTGTTGGTCATTTGTGCTATTTTCGTGAATCATGTTCCCCAACGAAGACCTATATTGTTGTCCCGTTGCTATATAGGCAATCTTGACAGAATATCGGACAAGGGTCGAGCCTTGAACTAAGACACGTTCGTTCATTAGAACCAGCGTTCATTCCCCTCTTCCTGTGATTGCTCATGGCCGCATATCACCTGTTGTGGGTAGAAGAGATTAAACTGACTGGAAATTGGCCAGGACATTTCATCAGACTCCCGTGGACAACTCATAATAAGATCGCTGTCACAACCGCTAATAGGTCCTCACAGATCTTTGTCTGCAATAGTATCAGCTGAAGGCTGGGGCGAATAACTGTATGGAAACTGTTATTAAAATTCGGAGTTTCAAAGTGAAATACGAGAACTGATTTGGGGTTTTCGCAGAGCCCTGAAGAATGCATAGTGTTTCAGCATGGCTGGGCGCGGCGTTTTAATAATGGTTCTCGTGTCAGCGAATAGAAGTAATATGTTCTATAAGACTATACCAACATGCTGTTGCTAAACAATAGCATTATCTGAGATCTTTGTCCGGGCAGACTACAGCTACAGTGTTGTCCAGTGGTCTGGTTTACAGAACTTTCGATTGTTAGTCATACTGACAAAAAAAAAAGAAGCTTATATAGTGTCACATAATAAAAAGTAAGCGTTGTCTTTCTTCTGTTTCTTCTTCTTTTCCTTATGTTTTTTCATTTTTTTCTTCTGGTTCTTCTTTTACTTCTTTTTTTTTTCTTCTCATTCTTCTCCTCTCTTTCTTGATCTTCTTCTTCTCCTCCTCGTCTTCTGTGGTAAAATGGGATGTTATAAATATTTATAGGGGACTTAGTGTACTGACTGAGATCAGCTGTGAAGGTATCTGTATCTAATAAGTGTGGTGTATTACAGATGACCTTGCTTGCTACCACATTTATACCTCAGTCAGAATTATTCTGGAATATTGTGATGACTACGTTAAATGTCTAGGGTTATGAAAATGATGAAGTGTAAGTCACAACAACAACAGACAGATAAACAATTTAATTTATTCCACAACACTTTACAACACTGTGACACTCACACACAGATAACACTCTATAAGACTATCTTAAATGAGTCAAGTGTAAAGTTTCAAATATATATGTAATAATTCTTTTCAATAATGGATATCCTGATTCAACTACACGGTGAACCAGGAATCACAATCAAATGTAATTACAAGTAGTATGTACACAGTTTATAAATATAATCTTTGTATTGACATATTTTATTATTCTTATCCTATGTGTGTAAGTTGTGAAGTAGTAATATGAGGTAATACTGGTTTTGTTTTTCAAGCTAGGTTGTTGTTTGTCATCATGACTTCAAGTGTTTGATTATCTTGGAAATAGTATGGGGGAAAAGTTCACAGTTCCTGTCATTTGAACCAGTTTATTGTCCCTCTGTGTTAAATATACTGTCACTTTTTGAGGGGGGGGGGGGGGCGGGGGCCCATAATGTTGAGCTACTCTGGCCACAGAAGCTTATCTTTCGTGATGGCGGCAGGAAAAGACTCCTCTGCTCGATTGCTTCCTGTGTTCTGGAGACACCTCACTGGTCGCTATCTGGACCAAGGAGTATGCTGTCAGCCTCTGGATTCAGCAAAACTCAGACCAGGTGCTGCTTCAATAACTTAGGACCACGGTCCCTGAAACAAGAAAGTTGTACCTCCTACTTCATAACTAATTTATAATCTATTTCCACACTGAACACAATACATAACAAACACTGAGTTCAGAGCGGTAGGCCAACTGCTAGCTTCATCTGAAACAATTTACACCAGTATACTCCTCCCTAATGGTTACTACGCCTCTGCAATTCCAGCATTAGTTCTTTCTAGTCAGTAAGATAGGTGTCAGTGTACTATTTGGCAATTCCATGCAGTTTTCTTTTCTCCGACACGTTCTGTTCAGGTTGGAGCCGTATCTAGGCTTTGCCTCATGTTTTCTACTGAACCACACACATATACAGACATAAATTATCAATTTACATTCAATTTTCATTAAAAAGATATCAAATATGTCAAGCTTACCACAATTCATGGAAATAATACACAAATACGTTGACTGGCGATGAATATGGCACAAATTCCGATCTGCCTCTGTCACAGACTTTTATTTAGAAACATATGATCTGGATCTCAACGCACTGTTTCTTAGTAAGTTTATTTTAAAATGTGGCACTGAACTGACGCTCCTAATTGACTATATTGGCTGGTCTAACCAATCGGGCCATGTTTACACAGCTTTTCAAAAAATTTTACCCTTCTCACGTTTTCCCTAACAACCAAAATTAGTAGTTGTAGTCCGACTAATCGTGTTTAGCCTTACATTTACTTCTATCCAATCAAATAGGATTTTACATGGTGGCCCATTTCCCGTAAAATAGTGGTTTCAAAACATGCCACTGTGCGATTATTATTTGGTGTTGTCTGACACCCTCACTATTTTCTTTTGGCTATAATTTGTTAATTCCTAGACTATTTGCGTAACACTTAACATATTCTTTGTCAGCAAGTCCTAAGAAACCCAAATATATAAATTTAATGGGGCTAAGGGGCTGCGTTCAAAATATGCATTTTCTTCTAGGATAGTCGTGTATTTTTATTTTTATCGATTTAGAACCGCCACATGTCCTGCCTTTTCGACTGTTCTGTTATACTAATGTCAGGATTTCAGACATAAAACAGTAGAATGTCATGTTTCCCAATAAACATTATACAGGTTTTTAAACCTAACTCTCGTAGTTGTAGTGTTTTTTATCACTGTCTATTTGAAAAAAGTTAGTGCTTCTGGCCTTACGCTTGGGGTAGCATTAATTATATATCGCGAGACGCGTGTTAGTGTTGCATGCGTTCCTGCTTTCAGCCCTCACTCTCTCTATCCTAATTCCCTCTGTCCTTCCGTTTATGATAACGTAGTGTATAAGCTGAAATTAATGGAAGTATTAATTTAGGTCATTACGCAGTGTGCCTAGCTCAAGGTTTTCTTAGAAATACAGTACACGTTTTATTGTAGAAAGCGTGTAGTGATGCAGTAGGCTTTACTATCAACGTGAAACGTTACAATTTGCAGACGAAGTAGAAAACAAGGGGGATTTTGGTACGCCATTGTGACAGCACTGTACTTTTACCATTTCTCTTTCCTTTTATTGAATTTATGTGTTAGGCTTTACATTTAGCTTTTAATTTATATATGTGGATTTAGAATGTTTCACGACATCTTCCTCTTCCTCCTCTTCGTCTTCTTCTTTTTTTTCTCTTTTCTTCTTTTTTCCATTTTCTTCTTGTTTTCCTTGTGTTTCTTCTTCTTTTTCATTTCATTACCAGGGACCGAAGACGCAGCAAAAGTGATGAATGCAGTCAGCGACCCATAGCTTAACTGCTTGCTTCAGGGTCAGCGAACCAGAGCTGACCAAGACCCTACTCCACCTCCACGTGGTCCTGGAAACAGGCTGCATCACTGCAGTCTGGCTGAGAGAGTAGGGATCGAAGTGGGAAGGCAAACCCGGTCCCAAAAATGCCGTGCTGAAGTCGGATGTGTCGGCCAAAAGGCGCAAATATCGCAGCTCCGCTGTAAACGGACACAACGCATCTAACGTCCTTTTCAGGACGAACGAGTTACAAAAAGAAGATTTCATTACCATGTCTCCTTAATCTCTTGTTTGTTTCGATCACTACAACTATTGCTACTATTACTGCTGCGTGTTCTTTTCTTTCTTGTGCTTCATCTTCTTCTTTTCTTCTTCTTCGTCTTCTTTCATTTCCCTCTCTTCTTCTACATTTCTTTTTTTTTTTGTCTATCACTCTTGCTACTCCTACTATTATTGCTTGTTTATCATTACTCTTGCTGTTACTATTACATTATAGCGTGTAGTATCCCTTTCAGACATTACTGACTATAGGAATGCGCCCCCGAAACGATGTCTCAGTGGGCACGACGTTGGGCGCTTGGATAAAGAGGTCAAACTGTTACCCATGCAGGAACGGCGTAGACGATGCAGTCTGGCGCCAGTACACATATATATGTTGTACTCAGTGGCGTACTAAAGAGGGTGCGCGGGGGGCGATCCGCCCCGGGTGACAGCCAGGAGGGGGGGGGGGGGCATAGTACACTATTATGAAAGTACTTACTGTTAAAAATATACTCGCAAGTGTGTTTCTTTGTGGAAAAGGGGTGCCAAATGTAGGATCCGCCCCCGGATAACAAATACTTTAAGGACGCCCCTGACTGTACTCATTCCAATTACGGGACATCGAAAGAGTCCCGTATGTTTATTTTTCATAACTACCTCTCCGTGTCTGAGAATGGGTAAGTTACGCTCCTACCTTTTCTAAATATGAATTGTAAACCTCGGATTTTTACAATATTTATTTACTTATTTTAATAAGAATAGTGTGGTGCTGTTTGAGACATTCTTTGAGCCATCTCTCCCGCCGGGTCTCTTGCAAGAAGCCAGCACCAAAGCATTCACGTGCCCTTGTAGCGATGGTTCCTGTAGCTGTTAGTTTGACATGATGAGGTTACCAGCCCCTGACACAATCCCATATTGGTCGCATCATGTGACATACCCCAGGAAGTGACAGTCCTATTCTTTCTTTGTCTCCTCAGAGAAATGCACGGGGGCCTCAGCATCTACATGTAGTAGACATTTTTGCACATGATGTTTGGAGTGATTGCTAATGGTTATGTTGTGACGTTGCCTTGTAAATGTGGGAGTTGTGGCTTCTTCTTTTTTGATCCATAGCCGCCGACCGTCAAAGCAGTCAGTGGCCATTACGCCTGGTGGCGTCTTGTAGGGCAACAACAAATTGATTCCACTTTGCTCGGTCGATGGCCATCCTTCGTACAGTGCCCCAACTCTGGTTCATTCTTTGCATCTCAGCCTCCACAGTCCTCCGCCAAGTTGTTTTTGGTCGGCCTCTCTTTCGTTTTCCTTCAGGGGTCCATAGCATAGAAGTTCTTGTGATGGCATCGGGGTCTCTTCTGAGGACATGGCCAACCCAGCTCCAGCGTCTGCCAGCTATGATGGTGTGCATGTCCTCTTGCTTGCTCCAAGTAAGCAGATCTTGGTTGGTGACGGTATTCGGCCAAAAGATTCGGAGAATTTTTCTTAGGCATGTTGTGTGAAAAGAGGGCAATTTCGACATTTCCGTCTCTGTAACTCTCCAACATTCCGCACCATAGCGAAGCACAGAAAGCACACAGCTCTGATATAATCTTAATTTTGTGCTTGTGCTGTACTGAGAGGACTTCCAGATGTTGTTTAAAAAAGGCTATTCTTGCTTTGTTCATTCTGTTGTTGATGTCTTTGCTTGCTCCGCCGTCTGGTGTTACTATGCATCCTAGGCATGTGAAGGTGTCTGTCTGTTCCAGTTGCTGATTCCTTACTGATATGGGCTCAGGGTTGCTCACATTGAGCGTCATGACCTCTGTCTTCTTTAGATTGATGTTCAAGCCCACCTGCTGGCTATACTTATTAAGTCTATCCGTTTTTTCCTGGATGTGTTGATGTGAATGTGCTAGTAGTGCAATGTCATCTGCACAATCCCATATTGGTCGCATCATATGACATACCCCAGGGAGTGACAGTCTTATTCTTTCTTTGTCTCCTCAGAGAAATACACGGCACCATCAGCATCTACATGTAGTAGAAATTTTTGGAAATAATGTTTGGAATGATTGCTAATGGTTATGTTGTGACGTTGCCTTGTAAATGTGGCTATTGTGACTTATGGTTGTGCATATGCTGTTGTGAAAAGGTCATCAGTGTGGAACTGATGACAAGAACCAGACAAGTGGCCGTGGAACAAGAGATGGGAAGAAGGCGCTGGCGATGGATAGTGTCGTGTGAAATTCTAATCCACATATATAAATTAAAAAGTAAATGTAAAGCCTAACAAATAACTTCAATAAAAGGAAAGAAGAATGGTAAAGAACAGTGCTGTCACAATGACTGTACTCGAAATCCCCCTTGTTTTCTACTTCGTCTGCAAATTGTAACGTTTCACGTTGATAGTAAAAGCCTACTGCAGCATACACGCTTTCTACGATAAAACGTGTACTGCATTTCTAAGAAAAACCTTGAGATACGCAAGCTGACCTATATTTAATATTCCATTCATGTCATTTTATACACTAAGTTACCATAAACGAAAGACAGATGGAATTAGGATAGAGAGAAGGGAGGGCTGAAAGCAGGAACGCATACAACACTAAACACGCGTCTCGCTATACAATTAAAACCATCACGCGTGTAAGGCCACAAGCACTAGCTTTTTTCAAATCGACAGTGATAAAAAACACTACCCATACGAGAGTTAGGTTTAAAAAACTTACAAAACGCTTATTAGGAAACATGACATTCTACTGTTTTATGTCTGAAATCCTGACATTAGTATGACAGTACAGCAGACACCATAAAGTTTGGAAGTGAGGAGGTGGCAACAGCACGACTATCCTAGAAGAAAATGCATATTTTGAACGCAGCCACTTAGCTCCTTTAAATTTGTATATTTGGGTTCCTTAGGACTTGCTGACAAAGAATATGTTAAACGTTACGCAAACAGTCTAGGAATTAACAAATTATAGCCAAAAGAAATAGTGAGGGTGTCAGACAACCCCAAAATCAGAATCGCTCAGTGGCAGATTTTGACACCACCATTGTACGGGAAATAGGTCCCCATGTTAAATCCTATTTGATTGGATAGAAGTAAATGTAAGGCTAAACACGATTAGTCGGGCTATAAATACTAATTCTTTGTTGTTAGGGAAACGTGAGTAGGAGTACTTTTTTTTTTTTTTTGAAAAACTGTGTAAACATGGCTCGATTGGTTAGACCCGCCAATATCGGCAATTAGGAGCGTCAGGTCAGCACCACATTTTCAAATAAACTTTCTAAAGCAACAGTGCGTTGAGATTCAGCTTATATTTTTCTAAATAAAAGCCTGAGACAGTAGCAGGTCGGATTTTGTGCCTATTCATTGCCAGTCAACGTAATTCTGTATTATTTCCATGAATTGTGGTAAGCTTGAAATATTTGATATCTTTTTAATGAAAATTGAATGTAAATTGATAATTTATGTCTGTATATGTGTGTGGTTCAGTAGCGAACATGAGGCAAAGCCTATATAGTGCTCCAACCTGAACAGAAGGTGTCGGAGGAAAGTAAAACTACATGGAATAGCCAAACAGTACACTGACACCTATCTTATTGACTAGAAAGAACTAATGCTGGAATTGCAGAGGCGTAGTAACCATTAGGGAGGAGTATACTGATGTCAATTGTTTCAGATGAAGATAGCAATTGGCCTACCGCTCTGAACTCAGTGTTTGTTATGTATTGTGTTCAGTCTGGAATTAGATTATAAATTAGTTATGAAGTAGGAGGTACAACCTTCTTGTTTCAGGGACTGTGGTCCTAAAGTTATTGAGCAGCACCTGGTCTGAGCTTTGCTGAATCTGGAGGCTGACAGCATACTCCTGGGTCCAGATAGCGACTAGTGAGGTGTCTCCAGAACACAGGGGAGCAATCGAGCAGAGGAGTCTTTTCCTGCCGCCATCTCGAAAGTTAAGCCTCTGTGGCCAGTGGAGCTCAACATTATGTGTACCCTCAAAAATTGACATTTTAGAAAAAAAAAGAGGGACAATACCTTGTTTAAATTGACAGGAACTGTGAACTTTTTCCCCATACTATTTCCCAGATAAACAAACACTTGAAGTCATGATGACAAATAATAACATAGCTTGAAAAAACAAAACCAGTATTACCTCATAGTACTACTACACAATTGACACACATAGGATAATATTAATAAAATATGTCTCTACAAGGTTCATAATTATAAATTATGTATATATAAATTGTGATTACAATTGATTGAGATTCCTGGTTCACTTTGGAGTTGAATCAGGACATATATTAGTGAAAGTAATTAATACATATATATTTGAAACTTTACCAGTGACTCATTTAAGATAGTCTTATAGAATGTTAAATGTGTGTGAGTGTCACAGTGTTGTCAAGTGTGGTGGAATAAATTAAATTGTTTATCTGTCTGTTGTTGTTGTGACTTACACTTCATCATATACATACCCTAGACATTTAACGTAGTCATCACAATATTCCAGAATAATTCTGACTGAGGTATAATGTGGTAGCAAGTAAGGTTATCTGTAAAACACTACACCTATTAGATACAGATACCTTCACAGCTGATCTCAGTCAGTACACTAAGTCCCCTATAAATATTTATAACATCCCACTTTACCACAGATAGGACACATACTAAGGAAACATGTTGACAGTATTACAATGCAGTCCTTGTTCTGGAGTCCCCATGGAAAGAGAGGCAGTGATAGACCAAAAACACACGGAGAAGAGAACTGGGGACAGTTGGAAATGATGAAGATGATGTTGAAAGAACTTGAGCTGGTAGCACGTGACAGGAGGATTTGCTATGTGTTTGGTTAAGGCATGTGCTCCTTGGGGAGCTAAAGGGTATTGATTGATTGATTGATATGCTGTTTTTGAGTGGGTTGTAGATCCTCCAGCTGTAACTGATGTTATTGTTAGTACTATCTTTTTTTATGAAAAGACACATCTATTTAAGACAAGATACGATGCCTATAGATGGCATTGTTACAAATTTTCAGCGATTTCTCAGTCTGAACTTTTGTCTAATACAAGACACAATTTTGAACAAAAATCGTACATCTTGGGACCGATAACTGCCACGTTAAGTAGCATAGTATCACATCTTGTTGTTTTTTTTCCCCTCTGTTTTTTTCAACAACGTTGGCGGTCTACACAGAAGATCACCCAAGTATGGAAATACTGGCAGAAATGTACGCGTCAGCGAACGTCTTTAGCTTGTCCATCATAGCTGACATGCATTATTTAATTGTCCTCCTTATCAAATGAAAATCTTGACCCTGCCAACAACTTTCTTGTTACGTATTCTCTCGCGTACGGGCATAGCAATTTTTTGACTACTTTAGAACTTCTGCGTGTGGAACGTAAAGACGATGATTTGGGATTTCCCAAAAGTTTAAAGAGGTGATCAGCGGTTCTCAAACCTTGCGAGTATGAAGGTGTGGATGATATTTCTTCACAGTGTTATGGTAAAGGTAAAGATAGTCCCACTACAGAAACTGTCGTAGGGGAGTAAAGTGTTAGAGACTTCAGCATGTCCAGCTTTGTGAGGTTTTTTAAAGCGATTATGTAATTTTATCACTGGACTAAATTATCATGTTACTTATATTAGTTCTTTCCCGCACTGTACTCACTAAATTATATCATGTTACTTATATTAGTTCTTTCCCGCACTGTACTCACTAAATTATATCATGTTACTTATATTAGTTCTTTCCCGCACTGTACTCACTAAATTATATCATGTTACTTATATTAGCTCTTTTCCGCACTGTACTCACTAAATTATATCATGTTACTTATATTGGTTCTTTCTCACACTGTACTCACTAAATTATATCATGTTACTTATATTGGTTCTTTCCAGCATTGTACTCACTAAATTATATCATGTTACTTATATTGGTTCTTTCTCACACTGTACTCACTAAATTATATCATGTTACTTATATTGGTTCCTTCCCGCACTGTACTCACTAAATTATATCATGTTACTTATATTAGTTCTTTCCCGCACTGTACTCACTAAATTATATAATGTTACTTATATTGGTTCTTTCCCGCACTGTACTCACTAAATTATATCATGTTACTGATATTAGTTCTTTCCCGCACTGTACTCACTAAATTATATCATGTTACTTATATTGGTTCTTTCTCACACTGTACTCACTAAATTATATCATGTTACTTATATTGGTTCTTTCCCGCATTGTACTCACTAAATTATATCATGTTACTTATATTGGTTCTTTCTCACACTGTACTCACTAAATTATATCACGTTACTTATATTGGTTCTTTCCCGCACTGTACTCACTAAATTATATCATGTTACTTATATTGGTTCTTTCTCACACTGTACTCACTAAATTATATCATGTTACTTATATTAGTTCTTTCCCGCACTGTACTCACTAAATTATATCATGTTACTTATATTGGTTCCTTCCCGCACTGTACTCACTAAATTATATCATGTTACTTATATTAGTTCTTTCCCGCACTGTACTCACTAAATTATATAATGTTACTTATATTGGTTCTTTCCCGCACTGTACTCACTAAATTATATCATGTTACTGATATTAGTTCTTTCCCGCACTGTACTCACTAAATTATATCATGTTACTTATATTGGTTCTTTCTCACACTGTACTCACTAAATTATATCATGTTACTTATATTAGTTCTTTCCCGCACTGTACTCACTAAATTATATCATGTTACTTATATTGGTTCCTTCCCGCACTGTACTCACTAAATTATATCATGTTACTTATATTAGTTCTTTCCCGCACTGTACTCACTAAATTATATCATGTTACTTATATTGGTTCTTTCCCGCACTGTACTCACTAAAATCTATCATGTTACTGATATTGGTTCTTTCGCACACTGTACTTACTAAAATCGACCATATTACTTGTTATGCTCTTTTTGTTGCCGCACAGTGGTGACTAAACTTTAATCATGACACTTATAGTTTTCTCCACCACTATACGCACTAAAATATATCAATTATCTTTTCCCCCCTCACTGTTCTAATTACAATAATTCCTTTCTGTTGGACTAAGTTGTCTTCTACTACTATGCATACGTATTTCTTCACTGTTCTCACTATTATCTTCTTTCTTTTTAATTAAAGAAAATATGTGCATTAACAATAATCGCTTTTAAATTATCTTCACCCATAATATGCTTTTGCGAACTCAGTAGATAGTTCTAAATTTTTGTCTTTTATGTTTGAAACACATATTTGATTCTACAGATCTTCATTATTTATAGCTGGTGTGTTAAACCACAGGCCCGCATGCCATTTGCAGCCTTACAAAAAACATACAATTTTGGCCCGCGATGCTGATAAAGTAATTTGTACCATTCGAACAGTTAAGAAAGGACAGATATGGTAGTATGTGAGTAATGTGTTAAAACTTCACTACTAATAGGTCTAAGTTTATGAAGTGGAGTGACTATTTCACGTTCTGACTGCCTTTGCCTTTCCGTGACTCACGAGCAGAGCCATGTACCCATTATTGCAGCTGGGCATACTGGAGCTTGACGCGACTTAATTGCAAACCTCGAGAAGTAAAACATCTAACCACTCTGCCATTCGGAGGTTTTTTTCAGACAGCAAGCTTATGAAAGATAAATTTCGATAGATGACCCAGCCGTTTAAAGCTAGCACTTCATATGTGATAGATCCTACAGTACAACAAATCTTAATAGGCCTGTAAGAATATGTTGAGAAACATTTCACGTAAAACTAGCAGCTGACGTAATTTGTTTTCTGAATGTCACGTGACCGATAATCTATTTTACCATCTTGTCCATAATTTGATTACTCCTTTTAATGTTCTGTTTTTCTGGACATTTTGTAATTTCTTTTTCTTTCATTTTCTACCTTCGTGGCCAAACTTTTTCACCTTCTCAAACCCCACCCGAGGTTTGGTTACGTTTCGGCCTGTAGCGGTCAGCGAATGATAATATTATCTAAGCCGCACCTGGTCTGACCAGGGGAATATCTCTTACGTTTATAGCCTTTGATCACGAGCGAAAGGGTCCCTGTGTTTGGCTTCCAGAACGCTGCTTCGGATCATAATATTATGCATCCTGGAAACAGGGGGAGACAAACCCGCGGTCAGTCTTTGGGTTTTTGCCCCTAGACAAGATAGAGCATAATGTTATGCATTTCTCTACCTGGGGAACTTTCGCACGATTTCTGTTGTCTTACTCTAGATTACGTCTTTCGCCGAACTTCTGTAGAAATATGCAGGCCAGGTGTCCGGGGGGAGCGTCCTTTGTGATCTATAAGAGTAGACTGGTTTTAATAGACAAAGACATTCGTAAATTTTCCTGGCCCGTAGATGACCATCATGAGATAAGGCAAACTTTAACACAGTAGTAGAATGTGTTTGCCTATGTTCTAGTCATTTTCGGGGTGAGTTGACATATCTTATAATTATTATATTAGATTCATGTTAGCTTTTATATATCTGTTAGGAAAGTGAATTTATTTCTGAGGACTTCTAGTAATTTATTCAGTGATAAGGTAGCGCTGTCTACGGCCTATTAAGTGGTGCTTAAACTGTTACGGTTTATCATGGGTTAAATGTTAAACTTACAATAACAGATATTAGGCGTAGAATCAGTCCACGAATGCTTACCATTGGGTTAAGAGTCAGCAAAATTAACTGTCATTTCTGTAAGATAATGTCAGGTGTGGATTGTTCCCTTTAAAACTGAATAGTGAGATGCAGGTAATAACTCTGGATTATAGGAGATAGTCACTTATTCCTTTTTGATAGATATTTCTAGTGGCAAGGGAGGATCATTTTATGCTTACTTGTGTGGCTAGGCACTAGTCTATAACTTTCACTGAAAGCAGTCACCAGGCATAGATATAATTATATCGTATGATCTAGCCACAACTGTATTATTATAGCAAGAACATTGCATTTTCTTTGTACTCATTTTGTGGAATGCTAATATATTTTCCAAAGGGGACATACGATTTATTTGTGTAATGTCAAATGCTGTAATCTGTTTATGTAAATTCATTTAATGTTGTAAGATGAATAAGCATATTCTTTTAACTGTAACTACAGGTTAGGTTTCCTGTATGTTGAGATTGGGAGAAGAGGAGGAGATTTTGCTGTCAGAACATTTAATGACAGTTACATGGGTGTACAAAAGATATTAAGACTATGCGGGCGCGTGTTGATAATTGATATTTTTTAAGGAACAGGAGACATGGTTAAAGACAGCCCTAAACTATCATAGCAATAACTACAATAAATTTAATCCCATAGTGGAGCGAAACTTTCTGTATAAAGTTAGTGTGATTTATTATTTGCTTGAAGTAAAAGGGTGTCTCTTTTTGGGTCTCAGTTTCAGGGAGACCGAATCGCTAGAGCAGACTCCAGTCAGGCGAAGAAAGTCATATAATCTTCGATCTAGAGGGTTTCTGTATACATCTAGCAACGAATCGTCAACCCCGTTCCTGAATCAAAACCCCTTTTGTCAACGCCAAGTTAAGCTCACGCAGTACAACGGAGCCAACGCTAAATCTGGAATCACCAAACGTAGTAGTAGTTCTCTACTCGCCTATTGGATTACCAGCCAGAGCATTGCGGCTTCCAGAATATCAAACCCGCTCAGCATGCCGATAGCAGAATTCCATATCACCCGATTTTTTGTGCCTAAACGGGGCACTCAGCAAACCACAGCCAAACCAGTTTAAACAGGATTTACAGCCAAGCAAAGCCTAGCGCCGGATAAGCGCGCCTGGGTCTCTTTGTCCTCAAGTGACTTCTTCTGGTGTATTTTATGGATACTTAAAACCTCGCACGTATGAGCAGCCATCTATGGACAGAGTTGCAGCCCCCCTCTCGCGAGTAGCGGTCACCAACGTTTAGCACCTTTGGTCCCACGAAAAAAGCGGACAGGCTGTCGCTCAGTTCGTATTTGGTCAGCAGGAGATAAATGTAAAGTTTCTTTTCTTCTTTCCACTCTGTAAAGTGTCAGTCTGTATGCTCTGTAAGGAAGAGTGGTGTGTTGTTGAGATCAGGCATGCCCCCAGTCTACCCAGCTGTAAATGGGTAACTCACCCTAGTCCTGAGTTAGGGAAGGCAAAGGCTCCAGGGGAAGCAGGCCCTAAACTTGGTCTCTCCAACCGACGCAGGATGGTGTATGTATGAAGTAGAAGTATAGAGTGTGATTACCGCGAATGGTGTACTGTTCGTGTGCTGACCAATATAACCACTCATACACATGTGTCTACAAGGCACCAATGCAGACTGCTGGAATCTTTGTTTACTCAATTTATTCAGACGTACACACTGGGACATACGAGTACATCATGGTATGTTGACATATCAATTTGTAGGTATACATAGCAGATCTGAAGTCATGACACATTCAGAAATAATGGGCAGTACATCAAAAGTTCAATGTCATGATATATTATGGCCGCATCCCCCTATCTGACTAAACGCGTCAGTGAAGGCAGATCGGTAAATAACTAAGGTTACTTGACGTCCATAGTTTGTAGCATATATTATGAAACCACGAAAGAGGGGGTTTCTAGCAAGATTGAGATCTCCCTGTCACTGTCCGATAATAGGATAAATAATCTGTTCTCTTGGCAGTGATCAAAACATATGATGACCGAAATCTAACATGGCCGCCTCCCTGAGTTGTCGTTCACTCATTCATAGGAAGGAGAATATAAGCCAGAGTTAATTTATAATGGGTATATAAATGATTTCATAAATGTTCCCATACAGCTCTACGATGATCAGGTTAATTCACGTAGCCATAACCGCTGTAGGAAAGTCTGTCATCTTTGTCGATACAAAACACGACCCTAGCGATACGAAGCACAATGTTCCATCTAGGTCGAATCGACATGAGATCATCAAAATAGGGTCTGGCAATACATGGAGTCCGAATTATACATTGTACCGTACCTTAGGAGAGTCTCTAACATAAACTATAGTAGAGATACCATCTCCTTTAGAAGAAAACCACTTCATGAATTATATTTCCTTAACAATCTACCAGCCCTTTGAAAAGTGCGTACACGCCATTATCACGGTACATCGGAACTCATCACGACTTGTCAAGACAACTCATACTTCCGCTAGACCGGAATAATAAGAATCTAGTCCCGCCTACCCATCCAAAATATACAATATAGGACTGATTCTACTTGTACTAATAATATGTAATACATATGAATTCAGGCCATAAACATAATAAGCAAATTAATATATTTTCTGGCCCTAAAAAATAAGTACAAACGTAAGAGCAATCCATGCGCCGGATCAATATCAAGAACGATTACTCCTATAATCAAAAGTGTGAATCAAACATGGATTCTCTCGCTTTCACCATAGACAGCATTTTCATACACAAATGAATGAATGTCTATATTTTTCCCATATTAAATAGCCATATCGATTTTTGTAATATGTGCGTCAAAATATGCACGCAACAGATTACCACACCCCTCGGGAAAAAAAAAATGGTACTTTTTTTTTTTTTTTGAAACACATCTAGGAGCAACATACAATAGGCTCACAACGCACCAATAACAATGCGCAGATGATAAGCATAAGTTTTATGACCTTAGAGAAGGTACTTCTCTAAGAATTAATATTTCCAGAGAGGTGTCACCAACGCATACTACAATATTAGCAATGACCCAATTTCCACATTAGTTTATACATAAATTTCATCTAAGATATCTTAACATCATGATCATCAAAGACGAAAAACATTGAAAGATCAGCGGTGAATAAATATCAATGAACCGCTAAGTAGTGTTACAATCAATATATGATATATTACATATGTGTACACATTTCAACATAGAAACAACTGTATCAAAGTTGTATAACAGTTATGAATCATGTGGGCATCTAGACAAAATATCTGCCATCACATTTTCTGACCCACGGATAGCTCGCACCGAAAAATGAAATGGCTGTAGAGCAATCGCGTATCGCGTTGATCTCGCGCTCTTCAGATTTTTACTCTGAATAGCCGTAAGAGCTTTCTGGTCAGTTTCCACAATGAAATGCGCGCCCAGAAGAAATCTTTGCAGTTTAAGGATTGACCAAACCATAGCCAATAATTCACGGTCTAGGACCGAGTAATTCTTCTCTGCGGCATTTAATTTCCGAGAAATATACATCACAGGATGCAGAGTTCCAGAGTACTCTTGCATTAGTGCAGCTCCAATCCCGGTGGATGAAGCGTCACTACGAAGAATAAATGTCTTATCCTTAGAAGGCAATACTAGGATAGGTGAAGTAGAAAACATAGTTTTAACCTTATCCAAAGAGGATTGACATTCTTGAGTCCAATGGACTACATTAGGAGACCCTTTCTTTAGCAAGGAAGAAAGAGGTGACATAATGGAGGACAGATTCGGGATGAATCGTCCATAAAATTGTATTAGACCTAAGAGACTTCGTACTTGCTTTTTAGTCTTAGGAATAGAAATGTTAAGTATCTTACTTGTATTATGGTCTTCTGTTTTTAGGAACCCATGACCAACACGGTGTCCTAAGAAAGATATTCCGCTAAAACCAATACATGCTTTCGATGGTTTCGCTGTCAGGTTATGCTCGCGTAAGATAGACAATAGTTCATTTATACCATTATAGTGATCGTTCCAAGTATCACTGAAAAGACAGATGTCATCAAGATACGCAATGACATCTGAGCGATGAGATAGGATTCGACGCATCATGCGTACAAATGTTGCAGGGGCGTTCATAAGACCGAAAGGCATGAAATTCCATTGGAATAGACCCCTAGGCGTCGAAAAAGCAGTAAACGGTTTGGCGTGTTCGGATAGTGGAACTTGCCAATATCCCTTAGACAAATCGAGTTTAGTAAAGAAGTGAGAATTCGATAGTCTCGTAAGTAGCTCTTCTAGTAAAGGCATAGGTTCAGCATCGAATTTAGTCACTTGATTCAATTTGCGATAATCCACGCAAAGACGTATGTTATTGTCTTTTTTTCGTACTATAACCATCGGCGAAGAATATGCTGATGTGGATGGTTCAATAATTTTTAACTCTATCATCTCATCTAACTCTTTCTCTACCTGTGCTTGAAAATGTATCGGGATAGGATACGGTCTGACTCTTATAGGACTATGGTCAGTAAGAATAATGTCATGTTGAATGACATCAGTTTGACCAGGAATGTCAGTAAGGACATCCTGAAATTGTTCTAACATAGTAGAAACTTGTTTCTGCTCTCTTGGAGATAATTCTGGAGAAATTGCAACATCTTTCCATGATTCATTAGAGTGAAGAGGAATCATTGGAAAAGGTAAATTTACATCCGAGAAACTCGTTTCCTCATCCTGTATTACTGACAGAGATGAGTACTGTCCATGTTGGACTGGAAAATCGTCCGTTGCCTGGAAAACAGGTTGTAAATAATCAGGACGTTCATGGAATTCCGTGAGCATGTTGATGTGGAAGGTTTTACGCTTCCCGTCAATATCGACGATATAGTCAACATCGGAAACTTTTGATATTATATCGTACGGACCTTTCCAAGAAATGAGAAGTCTATTTTCCCTACAAGGTAGCAAGACAAATGCTTTGTCACCTGGACAAAGTTGTCGCAAACATCTCTTTTTATTGGCAAATTCCCTTGCCTTCTGTTTCGCAAATTCAGAAGAAGCAGTTGCCAATTTGCATGCTTCAATAATCTTGTGTCTAAGTGCGATGACATATTCATAAGAGGATTTTGTGTCATCGACAATATTATCAGCAGTTATAAGATCATGAAGTAAGGACATAGGACCTCGCGGTTTCGCGCCAAAGACAAGTTCAAAGGGAGAAAATCCTGTATGTTCGTTGGCGACCTCTCTATATGCAAAGAGAGCCGCGGGTAAAACCCTATCCCAATCCTGAGGATGATCTTCCGTTATCTTACCTAGTAGGTTTTTCAGAGTTCTATTCAAACGTTCCACCATCCCATTGGACATAGGATGATAAATACTACTCAGCGATCTCTCTATCTTCAGAGTCGACATTACTTGAGACATGGTATCCGATATGAGTTGGGTACCATGGTCGGATAATATTTCTGCTGGAAATCCCAGACGAGAAAATATTAACCAAAGAGCATCTGCGACATCAGCAGTAGTTATGCTCTTTAGAGGAACAGCCTCCGGCCAACGTGTGCACATATCAACACACGTCAAAATAAATTGGTGTCCTCTAGCAGACTTTATCTTAAATGGACCAATGATGTCTATCGCCATTTTTTGAAATGGCCGAATGGGAATGTCTGCAGCCTGAATAGGTGCATCATGGCGTGGACCTCTGGATTTAATCTCTTGACATACTTTACAAGATCGACAATAGATTCGTATATCCTTATTCACAGCAGGCCAAAAGAAAGATTGAAGAACTCTAGCTTTAGTACGGGAAAAACCCATATGTCCAGCACACTGCGAATCATGAGCGTGCTGTAAGATTTTAACTCTCATATTTTTAGGCACAAGGATTTGAGAATGAATGGACTTAGCGGAGTCTTGTACCATACGTACAAGTACGCCATTCTTCATCGTAATCCAAGATTTACGATTTGTATCCTTATTCGGATCACCTTTTGTTGCCAGAGTAAAGAATTTCTTTAGAGTAGGATCATCTTCCTGCTGTTTGATAAAGGAATCGTGGGAAATCTCAAAGGGATCATCTTGGATCTGCGCATCATTATCTTCAGAATGTGAAGATTGTGGCATATTAAGAGCTTGAGCCCTAGTGATTACTGCATTAGCAGATTGCATATTAACATTTTCCCAATTAGAAATTTGCTGTGGAGTGCATTCTTTCACTCCATGAATGCGACCGATGATAAGATCAGCGATCGGATTCGGCAAGAGACATGCTTGCACCTCTCCTGTAAAGAAAGGCGTAGCAATATTGATAATGGCAGTGGAGTACTTCTCCAATGTGCCACCAAATGTTACACATTTGACTATATTGCCTGTAGCTCGAGAAGGATTTACGAGTGATTGCCTCACTCCAATGGTAGTGCACCCCGAATCGAAAAGAATTGATACCGGAGTACCATCTATTAGGCCCCTATTAAAGACAAGAGCACCCCTTCCATTATGCGCAATTGACGCATGGAGAGCGGGAAGCGGGTGACCGCAGCTTAAAGTAGACACTGTGGTTGGATCGAATAATGTTTTGCATTGCGAACACTCAGATGCTCTAGCAAAATCGAAAGCGGAATTTGCTACACTGTTGGAGTCTTTTTTATCATTATTCTGATTATCGGTGTCGTGGAACTCCTGTTGTGCAGAGTTAGCCTGGTAATAAGATTTACCATGTCTTTTGTGTTGTGATCTACCTCGGTTATAATTGTCTCTATAATTATTATTGCCTCTGTTATAACCCCTATTTGGGTTTGAATCATAATATTCATGATCATAATCATCACGCTCATTATATTGAGTATCCCTGTAATATTGTTTCTGTTGTCTCCATGAAGCACTTGGGTAGTTCCTATAGCTACTCCCTTTTCGAGAATTTCTAACATTATGGGTACCCCTCGCGTGTCGAGGACTATCAGCCCGATTCCAGTTCTTGAAAGAAGAACTCTGATTTGAGCGGTTATCTTGGTTTTGATACTTATTCCAATTAACCTTTTTATCAAATTTATTTTTAGCTCCTTGGAATTTATGTGAGTAATTCTGATTATACTCTGTTGCCGAAGCAACTGGCATACTCTCTTTAATGTTAGAGTTACTAAGAATCATGTCAGGGTGTGCCGTGGCATACTGGTCACAATATTCTTCCATTTGCTTTATTGTACCAGGTTTACGCTCATGTAAGAACTCTAGGAATGATTTATTTACAGAAGACATGACCTTGTCTCTTAGCAATAAATCCGTAAGACCATCAAATGTTTTCTCTGTTTTGGATAATTCAATCCATCGTGAAAGTGTAATTCGTGCTTTTGAGATGAAATCTGAGAATTCTACCCCTACCTCAGGTCTCATTGTTTTAAACAAAAGACGATAACCTTCTTCAGACAGCTGATATCTCTTTATCAAAGCTGCCCTAACAGCATCATAATTATCTTTGTCGGCCTCTTCAACAAAATATAACTTACTCAGAGACTCCCCTTTTAGATTTTCAGACAACTGATTCACATACTGTGATTTGTCAACATTATGAGATCGACAAGCCCGTTCAAATCTAGAAAGCCAAAATGTTATGTCATCACTGGTAGGGTTAAACGCTGGTACCTTGACCTTGTACACAAAGGGTTTACCATTACTACCAGATGCCTGATTAACATTACTCATACATGTCAATTTTAATTTCTCTAATTCAAACTCATGTTCTCTTATTGCTTTTCTCTCTTCAGCTTCTCTATCTAATCTTCTCTGTTCTGCAGCAGCTTCTAATTTTTTCTGTTCTGCAGCAGCAGCAACTTCTAATTTTTTCTGTTCTGCAGCAGCTTCTAATTTTTTCTGTTCTGCAGCAGCAGCAACTTCTAATTTTTTCTGTTCTGCAGCAGCTTCTAATTTTTTCTGTTCTGCCTCAGCTTCTAATTTCTTCTGTTCTGCATCAAATCTCCTTTCCTCCACTTGCATCTGCAATTTCTTAAGTTCAGCAGCAGTATCAGCTTCTTTTTCTAATCTTTTTTCTTCAGCTAGAGCTTTCCTTTCTTCTGCAGCAGCTTTTTTTTCCTCCTATTTGAAGTTTTCTCTCCTCAGCCGCAGCTTTTTTTCCCTCAGCAGCAGCTTTTCTTTCTTCAGCAGCAGCAGCAATTTTTTTCTCTTCTGCAGCTAATGCTTTGTCATATTGAGCAACAGCCCATTGTTCTAAGTCTTTTCCAGTCTTATCAAGAGATTTTCCTTGTGCAATGAAATAATCTAATGTAGACATATTGTCTTCTTAAATCAGAAACCTGAAAAAGTAAATAAATTACCCTCTTTCACGTTAATGAGAGACAAGTCTATACCATAGACTTAGTCTTAGTCCAAACTTGTATGGTTTATAATAACCAATGATAACTTGAGTACCTATGGACACAATAACTGTATCTCAAATACTGTGGGAGACAAGCCTTACAAAGGTCTTGTATACCTCAATGTAATCAAAGATCACTTGAGTACCTGTGGAAAAAAAATATTTCCCTTTACCAATCACTTTGGAAGACAAGCCTTACAAAGGTCTTGTACATTTTGTTTTATAACAATAACAATCATAAAGTACTGATCTGTACTATACTATCAGTGTATACCACTATACGTCATATGTCAACTAAAGACATTACAAAGGACAAACAAGAAAAGACAATATGAACACATTTGCAGAGATCAAATTAAATTAAATAGGAGAAATGAAAAAAAAAATGATCACAGAAACCGTGATGATAACTGCCATAATATAACAAGACAAATAACGCCACAGTGTATAAACATAAGGGTGTAAAAAACTGAAATGAAAGGAAAGATGAGACCTACAATTACACAAACAAATCAAACAAAACTACGGAACACAAAATTATTACCAAAAACAACGAAGAAAAGAACACCTCATCACAACTAACAGAAATAGCAGCAAATTGTTGCTAACAAATTTCCAATTAAGAAAATGTGTACCTATAGAATACTAGTCCAGACCAATGTCACTCGGCATACCTTGTACTAGTCACACAGAACAAAAACTAATTTAATACATAACAAATAACATGTAAGCATAAATAGCATATAGCATACAATATAATTTATGTCATGAATGGAATGTGTTGCAGGTATAGTGTTGTAAAGCAGGCACAGTTTATTTTAATACTAATAACTTGCCACTTTATTGAGTAATAGATTTAATTCTAAACTATTACACTGTCAATTTTTTCTCTTTTGAGCATATGAAGATCCAACGATGAACTATGCACTTTATGTTCAACAACACTGTGATTCTTCTGTACGTTGAGAAATGTCAACAATACTGCTCCAGATATTTTCTACACTTGATACCACTGTCCTGTGTAATACTGTCTGTACAGCGAAAAACTGTCAACAAGCGCTGACCTAGATACAGCATCCTATCGGTAATACAGGTCAAGCTGACATCGACTGTATAGCTGTCCTACTGGTGTTGATGTGTTCAAACAAATGTTCTTTCAGCTGTAAACTGTGATTCTCAACACAAAACTGCGTAAGCTGGACCCAGGAATCTGGCTCGCCACTGTAAAGTTTCTTTTCTTCTTTCCACTCTGTAAAGTGTCAGTCTGTATGCTCTGTAAGGAAGAGTGGTGTGTTGTTGAGATCAGGCATGCCCCCAGTCTACCCAGCTGTAAATGGGTAACTCACCCTAGTCCTGAGTTAGGGAAGGCAAAGGCTCCAGGGGAAGCAGGCCCTAAACTTGGTCACTCCAACCGACGCAGGATGGTGTATGTATGAAGTAGAAGTGTAGAGTGTGATTACCGCGAATGGTGTACTGTTCGTGTGCTGACCAATATAACCACTCATACACATGTGTCTACAAGGCACCAATGCAGACTGCTGGAATCTTTGTTTACTCAATTTATTCAGACGTACACACTGGGACATACGAGTACATCATGGTATGTTGACATATCAATTTGTAGGTATACATAGCAGATCTGAAGTCATGACACATTCAGAAATAATGGGCAGTACATCAAAAGTTCAATGTCATGATATATTATGGCCGCATCCCCCTATCTGACTAAACGCGTCAGTGAAGGCAGATCGGTAAATAACTAAGGTTACTTGACGTCCATAGTTTGTAGCATATATTATGAAACCACGAAAGAGGGGGTTTCTAGCAAGATTGAGATCTCCCTGTCACTGTCCGATAATAGGATAAATAATCTGTTCTCTTGGCAGTGATCAAAACATATGATGACCGAAATCTAACATGGCCGCCTCCCTGAGTTGTCGTTCACTCATTCATAGGAAGGAGAATATAAGCCAGAGTTAATTTATAATGGGTATATAAATGATTTCATAAATGTTCCCATACAGCTCTACGATGATCAGGTTAATTCACGTAGCCATAACCGCTGTAGGAAAGTCTGTCATCTTTGTCGATACAAAACACGACCCTAGCGATACGAAGCACAATGTTCCATCTAGGTCGAATCGACATGAGATCATCAAAATAGAGTCTGGCAATACATGGAGTCCGAATTATACATTGTACCGTACCTTAGGAGAGTCTCTAACATAAACTATAGTAGAGATACCATCTCCTTTAGAAGAAAACCACTTCATGAATTATATTTCCTTAACAATCTACCAGCCCTTTGAAAAGTGCGTACACGCCATTATCACGGTACATCGGAACTCATCACGACTTGTCAAGACAACTCATACTTCCGCTAGACCGGAATAATAAGAATCTAGTCCCGCCTACCCATCCAAAATATACAATATAGGACTGATTCTACTTGTACTAATAATATGTAATACTTATGAATTCAGGCCATAAACATAATAAGCAAATTAATATATTTTCTGGCCCTAAAAAATAAGTACAAACGTAAGAGCAATCCATGCGCCGGATCAATATCAAGAACGATTACTCCTATAATCAAAAGTGTGAATCAAACATGGATTCTCTCGCTTTCACCATAGACAGCATTTTCATACACAAATGAATGAATGTCTATATTTTTCCCATATTAAATAGCCATATCGATTTTTGTAATATGTGCGTCAAAATATGCACGCAACATCGTGCTGATAACGCGAATGTCGTGGGTTCGATCCCCACATTGGCCACCACTGTAAACCAGTTTAAACAGGATTTACAGCCAAGCAAAGCCTAGCGCCGGATAAGCGCGCCTGGGTCTCTTTGTCCTCAAGTGACTTCTTCTGGTGTATTTTATGGATACTTAAAACCTCGCACGTATGAGCAGCCATCTATGGACAGAGTTGCAGCCCCCCTCTCGCGAGTAGCGGTCACCAACGTTTAGCACCTTTGGTCCCACGAAAAAAGCGGACAGGCTGTCGCTCAGTTCGTATTTGGTCAGCAGGAGATAAACAACGTCTTCCAGTGTTCCCTCGCGCAATTAGGGGTCACCAACGTTTAGCCCGACAAGGAAAGTTCGGTATTTCACTTCAGTCATCTTGAAGGATATTTGTCGGTAAGACACTTCCTGGAGCTAGCGCCTTTGGTCCCCGAAAGCGGACCCTCTGTCGGACAGCTTAGTTATTTTCTCCGTGTTCTACAGGTTTTATGAGTGTTGGTGGTGTGTGTGTTTGTGGGTGTGCATTTGCATTATTGTTGGTGTATATGATTATTGATGACTATTGATGATTATTTGATTATTGATGTAATTTATGCTGTGTATGATCTTATGCATTAATTCCATGCTTTTCTTCTTTAATAAAGTTTACACATTTACTAATGCGCGGTTCCCGACCCTTTTCATCCATATTTACATTTTTAGCTCTTTACTAGAATCTCTGTGTATGATAAGAGAAAAGAGTGAGAGCAGGAGATGCTTAGACAGTGAAAAGTGAGTTGAGGCTTGGAGAGAGAGATCATTTTGGTAAATCTTCTTCCAGGTTGTCTCAAGTCCATCTCCTATTTACACCTTTCTGTGTGTGTAGTCTATAACTCTGTCAGTCTACTATCCCTTGTCGATTTCACTACTATTGTCCAACTCGACAAATACTCTACCACTTTTACTCAACCACGACACTGAAGCGCAAAGACATTCATACCCTTTCATCATCATGATGATGGTGATGATTATCTTCATCATCAACACCCTTCAGCTCCCGAAGCAGCATAAGCCTTCAACAAACTGATGCTAAGTCTTCCTGCCCCGTATTTGTTGAAGGTCAAGGCTCCACTAGAAGCTGACGGGCAAATATTGTGACTTATCCCGGGTGATATATAAACCACCACAGAAGTACTGATAGTCGTAAACGTCAGTCTAATTAGACAAAGGTTCATCACCATCATCGTTTCCCTTTTCTTTTTCTTCTTCTTCTGCCTCGTTCCCCTCCAGACTCAAACATTAATGACTCTAATAAAGGCAGTAGTCAGCTCATGGTTCCTGACATCTCCACACAGTTTTTCGTGGAGTGAAGTAGGCTGTTGCCATATGCTACTCCGCTCATTGCTGTATGTTGGGTAGGACTGCAGAAGGTGTTCGGCTGTCATCGGGCTGGTGCTGCAGGCGCAGAGTTCGGTGGCACCAATTCTGTAGTTGTGGTATAGATTTCCTTTTCAATCCTAATGGATCACGGAGTCACCACTTTAGCTGGTCCTCTTGAAGCCTGCTCCAAAGCATCTATGTGCTCTTGCAACGGCACTTTCTGTAACATTTTCTTTTTCATGAAGAGGTTGCTAGCCTCGTACACAACCTGATATTAGAGCCTCAAACGACATACCTGAGGAAGCAACTTGAGATCCCGTGGTACTACATGAAAGAATGAAAGGGGTGGGGGGGGGGGTACATATTTTACTCATCGTTAAATCTACTAATGCTTGCAATAAGCAACAGATATTATCAAGTTTTGTATTATCATCATCATTTGTCTTTCCGCTCCCTTCGGAGCATGGAGCCACTATTGCAGCTGGTCCCCTTGCCTGCGCAGTGCATTCACATAATGTTGCAGCAGTGGTTTATTTAGCCATTTCTTTTAGATCATGAGTTTGCCAGCCCCCGTGCACATCCTCATAATAGTCGACATGCCTTAATCGCGTATGGCAGGCACTACAATGCGTGAATGCTAAGGATGCCATCTTAGAGCGGCTGATCTCCGACAGGGCTCAAACTCAGTTCTTCTAGGCTTCACCAGCTCTCTACAGAGACCGTGTTGACAAGATGTCATGCTGGTCACCGGGAACCAGAGTGAACAAACGAATGTGTCAGACAAATACGGCGTTCATCCACCAGTTTACCGATGCCTATCTCCCTGGACACCCAGATCGCCTTACAGCGGAGCCAGGATGAGCTTGCCGAGACGTCACGTGCCGCAAATGTCCAACCTTTTTCGTATACTTCCGCCAAAATGGAGGACGCCACATGCAGACTAGGAGGTTTGTCATCAGCTTGAGTTCGATCCTGAAGATACTAGCAGTCATTTTATAACACGTATATTGCATCGCGAACGTCCGATTGGTCCCGTGGTTAGGGCACTGGCCTCTCGCGGCCATGATACTGGGTTCGAAGCACGGTGAAGTGACGCTGCAGTCTACCCAGCTGTAAATGGGTTAATCCCCAATCTTGAGTTATTGACGGCTACTGCAGTAAGGAAGGGAACTAGTCACCCCCCACCTCTCGAAACTGGACCCAGTATAGTGAAGTCTATAACATTTCATTTCTCTACGGCAGTATCTGCTATGGGAGTACCTTTACCTTTTAAATAGCATCAAATCACTTCTGTTGTATGACTGTGAAATATGGACAACACCAAAAGGATAAGACAGACAGGATGCTCCGCAAGCAGCATAGACTTCAACAAACGTAGCCAAGATGTCCTGCTCCGGGCCGTTAGCTCATTGTGTTTTCGTGTCTTCGTCATCTCTTTAAATTCCTCCCCCGTTTTCTTCTCCGTGTGTTTTATGTCTCCCTGTACCCCTTTTGCCCTGGGATTCCAGAACAAGGATTACACTGCAGGTCTATCAACAGGTTTCCTTAACCTGTATCCCATCCACCACCAGCGCCATCTTCTCATCTCTTGTTCCACTGCCACTTTGTCATTCAAATCAACCATTTAGGATGAAAGACAGGAAATTGTAGAGATAATTAGATGTATATACTTCGTAGGGAGCCGAATGATTAAGGTAAACCGCAACATTCTAAGGTCATCGTTTCCTGTTCTGTCGCGCATGATGATTTCAGTAAACAAATAACGATGATAGGGAAAAGGTAGGAAATTGTGAGGAATAAATAAAGAAATTAGAGACAGAAAGAAAGGAAAAAGAAAGAAAGTGAAAAGAAAGAAAGGAAAAAGAAAGAAAGTGAAAAGAAAGAAAGGAAAAAGAAAGAAAGTGAAAAGAAAGAAAGGAAAAAGAAAGAAAGTGAAAAGAAAGAAAGTGAAAAGAAAGAAATGAAAAAGAAAGAAAGTGAAAAGAAAGAAAGTGAAAAGAAAGAAAGGAAAAAGAAAGAAAGTGAAAAGAAAGAAAGTGAAAAGAAAGAAAGGAAAAAGAAAGAAAGTGAAAAGAAAGAAAGTGAAAAGAAAGAAAGGAAAAAGAAAGAAAGTGAAAAGAAAGACAGAAAGAATTCCGGAAATCTGACGCACGTCAATCAAAGTGACACAATCGCCTCACCGCAACAGGGAACGTATTACGACAAACAACCACCTATGCTAAGAGGCAGTGGCGTACTAAGGGAGGGGTGATGCGAGAGTGCGGTCCGCCCCGGGTGACAGGCAGTAAGGGGTGCCGTCGGACACTATTATGATAGTACTTACTGTTAAAAATATACTTGCAAGTGTTTCTTTATGGGGGGGGGGGGGTGTCCCAAAAGTAGGGGGTGCTGCTAAGAGGTTACATACATATAGTATGTCAAACAGATAGAGTGACATACAGAGAGACATGCAAGTACTGGGCAGACAGACAGACAACAGACAGATAAATAGACAGACAGACAGAACGAACGAACGAACGAACTTTATTTAGGGTTAAGAATTGGGCGCGCAGGCCCGTCTAACATTCTGCCTTTCCACTCTCAATTTATCTTGCATACTACGAGTCGTATATCCTTTCATTCCCACATGATACTTTAAGCATTAATTTAAAGGCATGTAACATTATAAAGTTAACATAACAGCATTCATTTACAGTATGCAATCATAATAAAAAAATGAGTAGGTTTGTTTTTAAACAAACAAGATAGTAATTGAAAATAAATAAATACATAAATAAGTAAATAAAAAAATAACAAATAACAAATAAAATAAAATAAAACAATAAATAAATAAAATAAATAAATTCTGTATACCGACACTCACTCATGCGGTCAAACCGTCGACAATTAATCTGTATTTTTGAATGTGTCATCAATCATCAATACAAAAATTACATAAACACATTCTCGCTTATATCCATACATTCTTGGTGGAAAATGAAATAATAGAGAGAGAGAGAGAGAGAGAGAGAGAGAGAGAGAGAGAGAGAGAGAGAGAGAGAGAGAGAGCATAAAGGATATCTCATTTTTCCGTGACCCATGGTTCTAAGGCCAAGAAAGCTGCTTACTTCTTTTTGACACCTGGGAGCGGGAACGGTGTTTGGCTAGAATTTGCGCGCGCTGTTCGTGGCAGACGTGTGGGGTGAGATCATAAGTGACAGACGTGTGGGGTGAGATCACAATCTGATGAGATTTCTTCAGCGATTTGCGTGGACTTGTGGAGAACAAAATGTATCCACTGAGTTTTCCATGTCAGGAATTGACACAACGCGGACTTGAGTGCCTTCTTCATGCAGACATCTGAAATGAAATGTAAAGGTAGACCCAAAGCAAATACTGCCGTAGGGGAGGCAAAGATGCCGGGTTCAATTTTCGGTATCGACACGCTCCAGTCTACTCAGCTGTAAATGGGTACCTGAATTTGCTCTTGAGTTAGGGAAGGATAAGGCAGCGAGAAAGGGAACTGGTCACCCCCCCCCCCAACTCTCGACGCTGGACCTAGTATAGGGTGAAGTCTCTAACACTTCACTCTCCTTCGGAAGCTTCTGCTATCGATCAATCAATTTTCTTTGTGTTCCCAATGGAGCATGGAGCCACACGTGCAGCTGGTCCCCTTAAAGGAAGCCCTTGCACCAAGCAGAAACATACTCTTCCAGCAGTGGTTTCCGTGGCAACCTGTTTTTACATGACGAGGTTGCCAGCCTCATGCAAAACCTCATACTAGTGACCTTGAATGACATTGTCTGAGGGTAGTATCTGCTATGGGACCACCTAAATGACATTGTCTGAGGGTAGTATCTGCTATGGGACCACCTAAATGACATTGTCTGAGGGTAGTATCTGCTATGGGACCACCTAAATGACATTGTCTGAGGGTAGTATCTGCTATGGGACCACCTAAATGACATGTCTGAGGGTAGTATCTGCTATGGGACCACCTAAATGACATTGTCTGAGGGTAGTATCTGCTATGGGACCACCTAAATGACATTGTCTGAGGGTAGTATCTGCTATGGGACCACCTAAATGACATGGTCTGAGGGTAGTATCTGCTATGGGACCACCTAAATGACATTGTCTGAGGGTAGTATCTGGTATGGGACCACCTAAATGACATTGTCTGAGGGTAGTATCTGCTATGGGACCACCTAAATGACATGTCTGAGGGTAGTATCTGCTATGGGACCACCTAAATGACATTGTCTGAGGGTAGTAGGCCTATCTGCTATAATAATAATAATAATAAATTCTTTAAGCGCCAAACACGGCGCATAAGGCAGAAACCAGTGCTCTCCAGGTTGTTCGTTGTGACGCCACTCCTCTTAGCTCTTGCACATTATTTAGGTCCAACGTTCTTCCTTCTCTTATTATTGTTCTTCTGAGTGTTTCTTTTGGTCTTCCTTTTTTCCGCTTACCCTCAGGAACCCAAGTGAGCGCCTGTAGTGGTATTCTGTTGTTTTGCATTCGTAGGACATGACCGATATATGACCATCGTCTTTTCCTTATATAGTCGGAGACATATTTCTGCCTAGAGTCTTCTCTTATTTGTCGATTAGTCTTGAATTCTTTCCAACTGATGTTCATGAGTTTTCTAAGACATTTGTTCTCGAATGTATTCAGCTTGTTCTCCAATGATTTTGTTATTTTCCAACTCTCACAGCCGTATGTTAACACTGAGATAACATTTGAATTAAACAGACGAAGCTTGGTATGTATATTCAATGATCGTAATTTCCAAATGTTAGATAATCTATTGAAGGCGCTAGCTGCCAAAGCAATTCTAGTATGGATTTCTCTTGTTGTGTCACCATCCTGAGTCATTTTACTGCCTAAATAATTGAAACTTTCAACTTTCTGTAGTTTTTCCCCGTTCAAGATGATATCAAAGGTCTCGTTAGAAAAGTTCATAGCTTTAGTTTTAGAGGCATTTATTTGGAGACCAATTTTAACCGAGAGATGACACAAATTATTTATTGCTTCTTGGGATTGTCTTGGTGTTGAACTTAAGAATGCTACATCATCTGCTATGGGATCACCTAAATGACATTGTCTGAGGGTAGTATCTGCTATGGGACCACCTTAATGACATTGTCTGAGGGTAGTAGGCCTATCTGCTATGGGACCACCTAAATGACATGTCTGAGGGTAGTAGGCCTATCTGCTATGGGACCACCTTAATGACATGTCTGAGGGTAGTAGGCCTATCTGCTATGGGACCACCTAAATGACATGTCTGAGGATAGTAGGCCTATCTGCTATGGGACTACCTAAATGACATTATCTGAGGGTAGTAGGCCTATCTGCTATGGGACCACCTAAATGACATTGTCTGAGGGTAGTAGGCCTATCTGCTATGGGACCACCTAAATGACGTGTACAGATGTAAAACAAATGGAAAGAACCAGACAAATTCCAATAAGTAACGAAAAGACACTAAACGAACGAACTTTATTTTCAAAGGGTTGAGAATTGGGCACGCAGGCCCGTCTGACATTCTGCCCTTCCTTTCTCTCACCTTTCATACTGAACTCATTTACTCCCATATGCATTTTACATATCAATGTCAAGGAATTCAACGTTGTAAAGTAAAATAAAAAATCACACTCATATTAACATTAACTACTTATAAACTTTGAGAGCCGCGGTAGCATAGTGGTTAGTGCACCTAGCTCAGTGGTCTATGGTTCGATCCCCAGATGAAGTGGGATTTTTTTAGGCCGCAAACGGCTCCTGGGTCGACCCAGTCCCAATTGGGTACCAGAGCAACTTCTTGGAAGGTTAAGGTGGCCGGCGTGATGCTGACCACATCACCCCTAGTGTGCCGATGGTCAAGAAAATATGGGCCTAACACCATATTCCCAATATGCCTTAAAGGGCGTGTAACGGGATCCTTTACATTACTTATAAACATGACATAAAAAATGTTGAAAAGTACAAACATCGTCATTAGAACTTACAGCTGATATTATAACGTTGAATAAGACACTGACGTTGAATAAGACACTGACGTTGAATAAGACACTAACGTTGAATAAGACACGCTTTGCGATAGTCAACTGATAGTATTGCAAGGCTATCCTTGTTAAGGATTCCCTAGGATAAGTAAATTAGAGGGAAAGCAAAGAAAAAAAAACATAGCAGGAAAAAAGAAACGAACGTGAAATTAATTTAAAAAGAAGGCGGAAATAGACCTTGATAGGACGGCACAGGATGGAAGGAAGTTTCACGTGAAATTGTTTACGCCTGTGCTGTAATGGCAGATAACGTGTAATGAATGAACGTGTTTGGGGGTCGGAGTTGTGAAGAGGTATGGCATCCGCTTCCAATTCTAAAGGTACCGGGTTCGATTCCCAGTAGAGGGAATATAATTTATGGAAATGTGTGGTCTTAATGATGCCATACTCCCTCCTGGTCTCCTGGGTAGTGAGATCGGATGCCTAGCCTTCTCCGATAAGGGCGAAAAAAATAGGACGTCCCGTATGCAAGTTGCGCACGTTAAAAATCTCACGGAAGTTGGAAATCGTAAAGAGTAGGCCATAATGCCCCTGCCCTGGCGAAAATTAAAAAATTAGAAACCTACCCACCAAAAAAATATTTATAGAATATGTGATTCCTATATACACACATTGGGATTCTCGCAGGTGCTACGGAGTTCGTGCACTGTGCTGAGATCCTCCTTGTGTGATCTAAGGGATGAGATCGGAGAACTGATGGAGTTGTCCGTGTGCTATGAAGATAGTCCTCAAACACCAAAACCTAAAACCGAATGAACGAATATCCACGCATGACATTGACAGCGACATATTTCTTAAAATGGTTGAATGCTGTGTTTGCATGACAGTGAACAGAATTGGCGCCGGGGGAAAAAAAAGAATAAGAGACGACAGAAAGAGGTGAGACGTGGATGACTTAGAGGAAAACTTGGTTTGTTTCCAGGACATTCTTGCACACCGCTTCGGTCTGTGTCTATTCATGTGGCCACGATTTTCTTGTGGACATCCCCGCCTACTCTTACATCCCTGCCAGGAGACATCACATTGCTGTCTAAACTTACTGTCGCTGTAATGTTATATATATCCTGCCGCGGGTTCTGTATCTGACTGTTTATGAAAGAAAATGGCATTTTATTGTTAATTCTTGTACTAACTTTATTCATTGATGAAGAAAAGATGAGAAGGTTTACAGCGAAAATAAAATTCAGTGAAAGATGTCTGTAAAAATGTCAGAATTTAACAGAAAAGAAATCGGTCGTGATTTTCCTGTTGAGCTTGTTACGAACCATGAAGCCACCATTTCAACTGGTCCCACAGGAAGCCTGCACAAAGCAGCCACATCCTGTTGCACCAGTGGTTTCTGTGACAATTTGTTTTACAACATTTAGTTGCACGTGTCTGTGGATGCAGTAGTTCTATTTTTTTTTTCTCCTCAGAGTTCCCATGGATACGCGGGGTTAATCTGAAGTAACTTACTTACTTAGTCGTTCCCTTTCTACCGTGAGGTGTAGAGGTTTGGAAGAGAAAGCGCCAGACTATCCTATCGGCTGTCTTCCTCCCGGCCTGGTTCCATTCTTGTCCTCGGTCCTTCAAAGATTGTCTAATGTTGTCCTCCCAGCGGACTCTGGGTCGTCCTGGAGGTCTGGATCCCTGGCTCTTAGTTTCCCATGCTTGTCGGGGTAGCCGATCTTCTCCCATTCTGCAGACATGGCCAAACCATCTTAGTTGGGACTGTTCTACTTTGGTCTGCAGGGGGTGGGATTTTAGGCCTTGACGTATCGTTGGTTGCGGACCATGTCTCTTCTTGTTACTTCAACCACCTTCCTCAGATACCTCATTTCTGAAGTTTGGAAACGGAATTAATTTTGCTTTATCTATGTGTTGCCGTGTATTCTGTCCATCATAATGTAACAGTGCTGTATATGTGAGTAGGGGTCAGGTCAACCCAGGCAGTACAATCATGTGAATATAGGTCACCAGGCGTTGAGGC
This sequence comes from Oreohelix idahoensis, assembly GCA_024509875.1. NCBI lineage: Eukaryota > Metazoa > Mollusca > Gastropoda > Stylommatophora > Oreohelicidae > Oreohelix > Oreohelix idahoensis. The sequence continues at coordinate 286,269 of JAMPIV010009397.1, read as the reverse complement.
ACTGAGAAGGTGTAATGAAGACTCTCTCAAACGTACAGGCTCTCAGATGTGTAGTGATCGTAGAAATGTGTGGTTGACATGTTGTGTGGGTGAGTAGACATCGGATCAGATGATGGACGCGAATGTGTATAGGCTCTTGGACAATGGCACGATACACCCACTCAACCACAGGTAGAAGTCAGAGAACGTTGTTAACAGCAGCTGACTTTACAATACTTTAATGCAGTACGATTACAAGAGACGCCGACATCAGGACATAGTCATTTGACAAAACTCAGGAACATTGTAAACATGACGACAGTTTAGTACAGTTTGCATCAACAGTTCATCAGTAAGCTGTGCATATATGATGCTGACTTCCATCTAACTCTCTTCCTACAGCAACAGCAAAAATACCCCGCATTGCCAGCGGGTCTTTAAATATGAGTTTAAACCAACTCTATTCTGACATCAGCAAGTCAGATACATTGTCTAGTATACAGCAGGCCGCAAAATATGGCAGGCCTCTAGGTACAATGGCCTCTGTGGTATCCCTTAGCAAACAAGGTGGATCAGACCCTGTCCAATATGATAATATAATGTTCTTTGGGCATATACAGACCCTAAGCAAATAATGTCAGCATAATTCGTGAGCTCAAACTCTCGTATCCTCGAAGGACTCTTTCCCGCCCAGGGAAAAGTCACTGAGCTGGTAAATAAATGTTATACGTGATTCTGATAATAGAGGAAAATGAATCGAAGGATAATTTACCTTGTCATCCCTTCAGAATAACACTAATAAACACACTCGTCTCCTAGACGCTTAGAAATATATAATGGGGAAACATTCTTTAGACATCTTGGTCTCACACACAGAGGACTTTCCTTCCCCAGGCTTAAAGCCAGATCGAAGACGCCAAAAGAACGTCTTGACACTCTGAAAAACACAGCTCGACTCCCCGATCGGAAGTCTTTCTTAACGCGCCACCAAAAAACTTGCGCATGCGTCGTTATACGCTAGACCCTCTGAGCTAAACTCAGGTGGGCGATGTTGAACACATACTAGGAAAAGACTGACCATTCAAGCCATATATGGTCAGGTAATAAGACATCGGTTCTAGTTGCAAACATTCTGAGAAAAGCTGACCATTCAAGCCATATATGGTCAGGCAACCAGACATCGGTTCTAATATTAGACCGCTAGGTTAAAACAAGTGGGATAACAACCACTGTTGAATTCAACCCAAGTAAAACATGAATAATACCCCTTTGATCAGGAATCTAAAAAAATAATGTCTCTAAACTAAACAGGTACATTTCATCATCATCATCATCAGTTGCCATCTCCACAACGAAGGTTGGCTGTAATGGATCTCCAACGTCTTCTGTCTCTTGTCTTGGTGGTGCACTCTGATAGACTCTTTCCTGTCCATCTCTTGATGTTGTCTTCCCACTTATAGCGCTGTCTTCCCCTTGCACGTTTGCCTTCAACTCTCCCTTCTGTTATGGTCTTCTGCAAGGTGTTATGCCTTTTTATGTGGCCAAAGTATTTTAGCTGTCGAGCTTTGACCTCCCTCATTAGTTCTCTTTTCATACCTAGATTTTCTAGGACCTCCTTATTTGTTTTCATCTCTTTCCATGAGATACGCCCCATTCTTCTATATATCCACATTTCAAGAGCCTCAATTCTTTCTTCCAACTGCTTATTCATCGTCCATGTTTCTGCACCATACAGAAATGCAGAATATATATAACACTTTATGATTCTCAGTTTTAATTTGTGAGATAACTGTTTGGATGTCAGTATATGTTTCATGTTGTTGAATGTAGCTTTGGCCATTCCTATTCTCTTCTTGATTTCTGTTTCACATCTGCCATCTTCTGTTATTATATGACCGAGATATACGTAGCTCTTGACTTGTTCCAGGATTTCCCCATTTACGCTTATCTTTAATGTGGGTTTATCGTCTGTTTTGCTAATTATCATAGTTTTTGTTTTCTCAATATTAATGTCGAGTCCATATTCCTGACTTATACTGTTCACTTGCTTCACTAGTTCTTGTAACTCCTGTTCGCTTTCAGCTAACAACACGGTATCATCTGCATATCTAAGGTTGTTTATTGACCTTCCACTGATGTTCAGTCCTGGTATTTCTTGTATCTGTTTGAAAATTTTTTCGGTGTATAAATTAAATAGGCAGGGGGACAGCACACAACCTTGTCTGACACCTCTTTTTATGTCTATGTATGGTGAATAATTCCTTCCAGATCTTACTGTGGCAGTTTGCTCCCAATAAAGGTTACTGAGTATTCTTATATCTTTTCCATCAATACCTATGTCTTCGAGGCATTCAATTATTTTCTCATGATGGACTCTGTCAAAAGCCTTCTTATAGTCAATGAAGCACATATACATACTTTTTTGGACCGCTGTATATTTTTCTGCTAATATTCTTAGGCAAAATATTGCCTCTCTTGTTCCACTGTTCCGTCTAAAACCAAACTGCTCTTCCTGGATTTCGCTGTCTACTTTACTTTTTATTCTTTCCTGTATGATTTTGAGCAGTATCTTAATTGCATGACTCATCAGGCTGATTGTTCTGAAGTCTGAGCATTCTGTTGCATTTGGTTTTTTGGGCAATGTTATAAAAACTGATGTCTTCATGTCGTGTGGTATATATCCTGTATTGTATACATCGTTGCATATTTCTGTGATTGTATCTACACCAAAGCTCTCCAGAGCTTCTATCATTTCAATTTTTATGTTATCCATGCCTGCTGATTTTCCTTTTTGTATCATATGAATGGCATTCTCTACTTCTGATCTGAGAATGTTTGGGCCTTCATTAGAATCTGGTGATGGTTTTTTACCTCTGTTGTCCTCGAATAATTCTTTTACGTATTCTGCCCATCTGTTTGATATGTCTTTCTCATCAAGTAATATTACACCATTTTTGTTCTTGATACAGCTTCCTCCTTGTGCAAACCGTGACCGATTTGATAATTTCTTTATTTCTTCATGCATATCTCTTGTCCTGTGCTTTGCTTCCAAGTCTTCTATTTCCTTGCATTTTGTTTCTATCCACCGTTCTTTTGCTTCTCTACACATAGTACGTATGTCATTGTCTATTGTTTTATATTCTGGAGTGTTTTTTGCTTTCTTTCTTTCGGTCATTTTATTCAAGATGTCATCTGTCATGCAAATTTGATTTTTCTTAGACTCCTTTTTAGGTAAATTTGCATTTGCTGATTGTATGCTTGTTTTTAAGCATTCCCATTTTGCGGTTGCTTTTTCTTCTGGGTTTTCTCTTCTATACTGCTCCATGCTTTCTGTCAATAATTGTTGATATTTATTTTTGACGTCGATTAAATATTTCTGTTTTATATCTGGTTGTTTCAGCGCTGATATTTCTATCTGGGGTTCCTCCTGTCTTCTGTTTCCTGCTCTTTTCAGCTTTATATTTACTTTGATGACGACTGGATTGTGATCTGAATTTATGTCGGCGCCAGGATATGTCTTTGCACTTGTGACACTGTTCTTAAATCTATGTTTTATCATGATATAGTCGATTTGATTTCGTGTTATATCTCCTGGGCTTTTCCATGTGTATAATTTCCTTAGGTGGTGTTCAAAAAAGGTGTTACATATGACCAGCTGGTTTTCTTCACAGAACTGGATAAGTCTGTCTCCTCTATCATTTCTTGTCCCTAATCCATACTGTCCTACTATTTTCTTGTATTTTCCTTTTCCTTTTGCATCTGTTGATTTGACTGGTTTAAGTGTGTGTTGTAGCTCTTCATAGTATTCTTCTATTTCTTCCTCGCTGTGATCTTTAGTTGGTGCATAAGTTTGTAAGATTGATATGTCGAATGGCTTTGCTCTCATTTTTAGTAACATCATTCTGTCATTGTGTGTCCAGTATCCACATACGTATTTTTCTAACTCCTTCTTTATCAACATTCCTACCCCTCTTTCATGTTTTTCTCCGCCTGAGTGTATAAGCGTGTACTGGTCTCTTTTTATGTAGCCTGTATCCAAAAGTCTTGCCTCTGCAACTCCCTGTATATCGAGTTTCATGTCTGTTGCTTCTAATATAAGATTGTCAAGCTTTCCTTCTCCGTTCAGAGTTCTAACATTCCATGTTCCTATTTTTAGGCTTCTCCTACTAGTTTTTAGGTGGTCTTTCTCAGAATGCTCCCTTTCAACAGAATTTAAGGAACACTCGTCATTATGTACTTCCTTACTCATTAGAGGAGTTGCCTCTTCCCTGTTAATTTGTACAGTAGATTCTTCCCCAGGGGACAGAGAGTTCTCTACATATCGTTTCTTATCTTGTTGTTGTGATCCCATTACGTTCTGTAGGAAGTACGTGGTAAGGCCCCAATCTCTTTCACGGTGGCTAGCCATTGTCTTTTTCTATGTCCGACACGCCTCTAGTGCGCCACACACTTTGCTGTTTCGCTTTGCGAGCCGTTGATCTTCTCAGATTCCTCCGCCTCACTCACCGTCTCAGTCTTTGTGTACTAGGGATGGACATTCCCTTGAGTAAGATTGCTCCTACTCCACCCATGTAGTTTAGCCAGTCAGCCAAGACTGTTGCCCGGGATGTGGCCACCGCCGTACACAAGCGGTATTCGAGGAGCCATACATGAGCTAGATAAAGAGAGGAGAACCAAATAGGATCCTGACTATCCTAAAAAGGACATGGCTGTCTCTCACCGTGAGGTACTATCCCTCTCTCTTTATCCTACATCCCAAACAGGTACATTTAGCAGATTATAAACTCAGCGAAACTGTACGCAACAGTTTACCGCACCCCCCCGGGAAAAAATTAAACATTTTTTTTTTGGAAATACATCCAAGAGCAAGATTCAACAGGCTCATAACGCACGAATGATGCGTGGACGAAAAATATTACATATAAATATAATGCCTAATGTGAGGCTAACTTGACGCATGGAGCGTCAGGTGAGAATATATCTCTGAACATTAGAGAAAGCATTTCTCTAAGTATACACATATTCCAGGGAGGTGCCACCAACGTACACTACAGTGCTGGCAATGTTATAATGCAAGCAAAAGTTACATACATATAATATTATCTCACATCAAGTACCTTATCTCCAAGTCTAGCAATGAAACATCATCAAAAACAGCGGTGTCATTATCTAAATATACCGCATCATAGTGATACAATCACCTTAATAACAAAAGGTTACATCATGTTAACATGTAATAATATTTTTAACATAATGTTTTATACACAATTAACTAAGTAGATGAACAATGAAGTCCAGATCATAGACTAAAAGGGCACATCTACTGTATCGTCCCAAGGGTAAGTAAGGACCTCACAATACGTCATGGTTGGCAAAATGTACAGATTCTCCCAAAACATCAACGATTTGCTGAGAAAATACAAATAACACAAATCTATTTGATAACCGTTAGCTTTTCTACTATACAGTAATCAACCATACATTCTTAACTATAAACTGTGGCCGAGTGAAATTTCGACCATTATATTGTGAGCACTAAACGTTCCTCCGTTATCCCGAGACGGTAACAGAGAAAGAAAATCACACAGCATAATACCATGAATTCGCGTAAAGTGAGAACAGATGTGCTGATATACAAGTATAGCTATAGTAAAGAACTGTTATAAATCTCAACGTGTATCAGGAAATCTAGTACACAAAAGTTAAGTGGAATCACGTGGGCATCTGTCACAGAGAGTTTATTGATCGTAAATTGCCTATATCCTCTTCTTTTTCTTTCACCCGTATCCTCTATTTTTATTATCACTCTTTACCTTTCTCCTGTATTTTTCGCATCCATTCGTTTGCGAGTACTAATATTTTTCCCATTATCACTTTCGCCAGTTTCGTTTCTCATTTAGAAACGCATTTCATTGCTGATTAAACTGAGAACGCAGTTATGACGTAACGTGTCAGCGCTTACCCGAGACGCATTGTGTTAGAATGCATTCCGTCAGACAGGTGAGCAGATAGCTGTCTACAGTTTCGGCTAAGTTTCTGGGCCTGAAGTGTGAGAATTCACTCCGTCAGACATGATGAGGAGACATTTGTCTGGTAGTTTGCATCTGACATGTAGTTTCCAAGGTAGATTCTCAGTGTCAGGTGATATGACACTCACGCTCCACGGCCAGAGTTGGCGTAAGGTGCGAGAAAGCAAAGTGTCAGTTATGGTTCTCAGGATGAGTTTCTCGGGGTAGGTGCAAAAAACTGCCCCTGCAGTCCAGACAAGTTGTCTACATTTGCATCTGACACGTAGCGCTTCGGCCGTTTCTTAGACGGAAGTGTCAGAGACGCAAGGTGGCAGTTACGGCATGCGTTTAGGTGTTAAACGTAAGCGTTAAAGACGGAAAAGGGGAGAGTACTTCGTTTTTGCGAAATTAAACGTTTACCTCTTTGTCTGGAAATAGATATTAACCAGAGTTTGAAACTTTCTTTTCATTCTCCAACTTGCAGTAGACAGAATCACTCGTGCTAGTGAATGAAGCTTGTATAGCGAAGTCATTAGTTTCTCGTCAAATTTTGCCGAGCTTCTAAATACCTATCTAGTGAATTATCCTAGTCGTTGTGAAACTGTAATTCTGTTTGGAGGTAAAATATCATATATAACATCTAGTATTTTGTGAAGTGTTTAAAGTGTTAAATCGCTTATTTTATTTCTCTAGTTAGATTTGGTGCAGAGCGCTTAATTTATATAGTCTGTATTATTTTATAGTGACGAGTTACAGTGGAAAACAGAAATTATATTTCTAGCTTAAACTCAGCCGGCTATTAAGGAATTTAATGTAACTGCTAATAATCAGACGAGAATAAACTTTCTAAACTAACTTTATTAATGCTAGATGCTTCATGAGTGGTGACGGAACACGTATATATTCCTAATTCATGAGGATTGATGATTTTTAAATATAACTTATTGCTCGGGAAGATTTAAATGATAAGACAAGCTTCGCTTGCAGTTTAAATTATCAGTTATAGTATGTATAATTATTTGATATGTGTTCTGTCCATTTATATATAGTGAAACTGTGGTACCCAAACTTTGCCAGCGCTAAGTACGTATGAGTGATATCTGTGAAGAACTAAAACATTTACCTTAGAGTGGCTTGGTGCAAAATCTTTACGAGTACTTTAACGGTTAAATGAGATAACGGGCCTCTTGTGCCTGATTTTGATTCTTCCGGAGAAAAAAAAAACTTAAGAACAGTGCAGCCTGGTGGCAAGTAAACTATTACAAACAGTAACGTTTTTTTCCGCAATTTTTGTCAACTTGTGGTGTGACCAAGAAGGCTACCTTTGATCGAAAGTTTCAAACCTGACTTTTTTTTCCTAAAGTAGTGGAAACCTCGTGATTCTGACACAGTGAACCCGCTTACACTAATTCTTGCCTGAACTGATAAAGTGACACTAACTTAAAATCTGAATAAAGTTATCGCCTGAAGAGAACGCTCCCCGGACAAATTGGATGAAACCAAGATCTGCAGAGCTGGGTATTCGCTTCACCAAACGATAAAACAGATTGTGTCATAGCGTGCGCCAGACGGTGAACAACGGCAAGTTATAGGGTAAGAAAGTGAGAAATGCACTACAGGGCCCTGATGAAAGAACCGAGTTAAAGTAGACTGAGGGATGTTCTTTGTTGATTCACTCACAATTGTAACATTTCTTTATGCAAGGTATTGCTAACTATATATCTATATATTCCCTTATATTAGATCAGAGTATCCAGTCTGTTCATACCTTAAAGGGGAAGAATTTTAGACTAAATCATATGTATCTGTGACTCTTTGGGCTATCACTTTCTTCTAACGGGACGGTGAGCTATACATCGAGGGAAGGATCATACCAACGGGTCTATCATTCTTGTAGCACTTTCTTGATTTGTGTTAATGTTTTATTCTTTGTATATGCTTGATGTGATTTGATATGTTGTGAGAGAAGTTTAGTCTTGATAAATAAACTGCTCATAAAAATTAGTCCAGCGTGTCGGTCAGTTCGTTTTCCCAAACTATTCATATAATCATTGTCATAGTTTTTCCCACGTCTGTACGTCTAACTGTCGTCTTATGTGTGTATGTATGTGAGTGGATATATATATGTTTCATATATATGTGTGTAGACTGTCTGACTCAATCTAAATCTGTCGTAGAAGATAGGTGAAAGAGAGAAGATTTTCTTGATTTCAGAGACAGCCTGTATCACATTTCTACCATCTCACTCGTGGAAAATCTATTGCTATTACTACTTCTCACTGTGACTATCACTTATTCTAATCTATTCAGAAGGGACCAACCCAAGTCTTAATTCTCCTATCAAAAATTTACGACAGCATCTGGACAGAATGTCTGCCATCATATTATCCGAACCATGGATAGCTCGTACCTTGAAATGAAAGGGTTGAAGAGCAATGGCATATCGAGTGGATCTCGAGCTCTTTAAGTTTTTACTCTGAATAGCTGTAAGAGCTTTTTGGTCGGTTTCCACAATGAAATGCGCGCCAAGAAGGAATCTTTGTTACTTAAGAATTGACCATACCATAGCCAACAATTCGCGGTCTAGAACAGAGTAATTCCTTTCTGCCGCATTCAGTTTCCTAGAGATATACATTACCGGATGCAGAGTTTCTGAATATTCCTGCATTAGTGCCGCCCCGATCCCGGTTGATGAGGCGTCACCACGAAGAACAAAAGTCTTATCAGTAGTAGGTAGCCTTAAGATAGGGGGAGATGAGAATAAAGTTTTAATCTGATCCAATGAAGACTGGCATTCTTGGGACCAGCGCACTATATTAGGAGACCCTTTCTTCCATAGGGTTGAAAGAGGTGTCATAATAGAAGATAGATTCGGAATGAATGTTCTGTAGAATTGTATTAAACCTAAGAGACTGCGTACTTGCTTTTTTGTCTTAGGGATAGAAATGTTTAATATCTTAGAAGTGTTGTGGTCCTCTGTCTTCAAGAGACCATGACCGACACGGTGACCAAGGAAAAAAGTTTCACTAAACCCAACATAGGCTTTAGAGGGTTTTGCTGTCAAATTATGTTTGCGTAGAGTAGACAGTAATTCATATAAACCCAAATAGTGATCTTCCCAAGAGTCACTGAAGAGACAGATATCGTCCAAGTATGCAATGACATCTGAACGATATGAGAGAATTCGACGCATCATGCGTACGAAAGTAGCTGGGGCGTTCATAAGGCCGAAAGGCATGAAATTCCATTGAAACAAACCCCTAGGTGTTGAGAAAGCAGTGAGAGGTTTGGCGCGTTCAGTTAGAGGAACTTGCCAATAACCTTTAGACAAGTCGAGTTTGGTAAAGAATCGAGAATTAGAGAGTCTATTAAGTAGATCTTCTAATAAAGGCATAGGTTCAGCAGCGAACTTCGTAACTTGGATTAATTTGCGATAATCGACGCACAGGCGTATGTTCTTGTCTTTCTTTCGAACAATAACCATGGACGAAGAGTATGCTGAAGTGGATGGTTCAATTATTTTCAATTGTATCATTTCATCCAATTCTTTCTCGACCTGTGTCTGAAAGTGAATAGGAATAGGGTAAGGTCTAACCCTGATAGGATTATGGTCGGTAAGTATTACGTCATGTTCAATGACATGAGGGTGTCCAGGAATGTCAGTAAGGACATCCTGAAATGTTTGTAACATAGAGGAGACTTGTCGCTGTTCCTCAATAGATAAATTAGGAGAAACAGTAACGTTTTTCCATGATTCCGTAGAATGAAGTGGAATCATTGGAAGAGGTAGATTAACATCAGAGAAAGTAGTTTCCTCATCCTGTATTACCGACAGGGATGAGTAATGACCATGTGGGACTGGAGAATCGTCCATCGCATGGAAAATAGGTAGCAAATAGTCTGGTCGTTCATGAAATTCCGTGAGCATGTTTATATGTAAGGTTTTATGCTTTCCGTCAATATGGACAACATAGTCGACATCGGAAATTCTTGAGACTATTGTATACGGACCTTTCCATGCAATAAGAAGTCTGTTTTCCCTACAAGGGAGCAAAACAAATGCTTTGTTGCCAGGACAAAGTTGTCGTAGGCATATATTCTTATTTGCAAATTGCCTTGCCTTTTCTTTAGCAAATTCGGATGAGGAAGTTGCTAGTTTGCATGCCTCGATAATCTTTTGCCTGAGAGCAATGACATACTCATATGAAGATTGTGTGTCATCGTCAATATTATCAGCAGTTATAAGATCATGAAGCAAAGAAATAAGAACGCGCGGTCGCGCGCCAAAGACAAGTTCAAAAGGAGAAAATCCCGTATGTTCGTTGTGGACCTCTCTATATGCAAAGAGGGCCGCAGGTATAACCCTATCCCAATCCTGAGGATGATCCTCAGTTATCTTCCCAAGTATGTTCTTGAGTGTTCTATTCAAACGTTCAACTAACCCATTAGACATCGTGTGATAGATACTACTCAAAGACCTTTTAATACGCAGAGTAGCCATTACCTGCGACATAGTGTCTGATATTAATTGTGTGCCATGGTCTGACAATATTTCTCCGGGAAATCCCAGACGAGAAAATGTCAGCCAAAGAGCGTCTGCAATATTGGCAGTAGAGATGCTCTTAAGAGGTATAGCCTCTGGCCAACGTGTGCACATGTCAACGCATGTTAGGATAAATTGATGTCCTCTGGCCGACTTGATCTTAAAAGGACCAATAATATCTATAGCCATCTTCTGAAACGGCCGAATAGGAATGTCTGCGGACTGGATAGGTGCAGCATGTCGTGGACCTCTCGATTTGACCTCTTGACGTATTTTGCAAGATCGACAATAAATGCATATGTCTTTATTCACAAATGGCCAAAAGAAAGCCGCAAGAACTCTCGACCTAGTGCGAGAAAGACCCATATGTCCAGCACACTGAGAGTCGTGAGCATGTTGCAGAATTTGGACTCTCATACTCTTGAGCACGAGAATTTGTGAATGCATAGACGTAGACGAGTCTTGTACCATACGCACAAGTACACCCTTCTTCATTGTATTCCAAGATTTGCGATTTGTGTTCTGATTTGGATCACCTTTTTTCGCCAGAATGAAGAATTTTTTTTAAAGAAGGATCATCTTCTTGTAGTTTTATAAAAGTGTCACGCGAAATCACCAAGTGATCATCTTGGCTATGCACTTCATTACCTTCAGTCGATGAAGTTTGAGGCATATTAAGAGCTTGTGCTCTTGTGACCACTGCATTGGCAGCTTGGATATTTTGTTCTTCCCAAGCAGCTATCTGCTGCGGGGTGCATTCCCTAACTCCGTGAATACGACCGATGATAAGATCAGCAATAGGATTCGGTAGAAGACACGCGTGAACATCTCCCGTAAAGAAGGGAGTAGCAATGTGAATGATAGCAGTTGGATACTTTTCCAGAGTGCCACCAAATGTTACACATTTGACCACTTTTCCCGAGGCACAGGAATGATCTATGAGAGATTGCCTAACTCCGATAGTAGTACATCCAGAATCGAAAAGGAATGAGACTGGATTATTATTCACTAGCCCTTTATGTAAGATAAGAGATCTTCTCCCGTCATGCAAAGCTGCAGCGGGAAGAGGGTGACCACAACTCAAGGTAGTTACAGTAGTAGGTTCAAACAGTGTTGTGCATTGGGGGCATTGAGATGCTCTCCCAAAATCGAAAGCATAACATGTGATAGCACTAGAAGTACTTTTATTATTGTTTTATTCATTACTAACTACTTGTGATTCTTGTTGAGCACAGTTAGCATGACGACACGATCTATTATTATTGTGTCGCGTTCTACCACGACTATTATTTCTTTTATAGGGATTGTTATCTGACCTATTGTTATCATTGTTTTGGTTTGAACCGCAGTTTTTACAATTATGATTGTCATTTTCCCTTTGCTGAGAATATTTACCATATGGATTTTGTTGTCTCCTTGGATAGCTAGGATAGTTTCTATTGTGACTAACCCTGTGAAAGTTTCTATAATTGTTTGATTCAAAATAACGAGGACTGTCAGATCTTCTCCAGTTTTTTGAAGAATAACTATTACCATATGGATCACCATGATCCTGTTCAAAGTTACGACTACTTTTCCTGTCAAAGTTGCGTTGACCACCTTGAAATTTATGAAGAAAGTTAGGACCATATGGTGTTGCAGAAGCTACGGGCAAACCTTCTTTAACTTTAGAATTGCTAATAGTTTGTTGTGGGTGCGCAGTGACATACTGGCAACAATATTGTTCCATGTCTTTTATGTTTTTAGGGTTACGTTCATGTATAAAGGCAAGGAAGAACTCATTGACTGATGACATTACTTTGTCCCTAAGTAATAGGTCCACAAGTGCTTCATATGTGTGTTCAGTCTTAGACAGCTCAATCCAACGTGTGAAAGTAAGACGTATCTTTGTAATAAAGTCTGAGAACTCTATCCCAGTCTCTGGTAACATAGTCTTAAAACAAAGACGATAATCGTCTTCTTTAAGTTGATATCTCTTTAATAAAGCCGCTCTGACAACTTCATAGTTAGTCTTATCAGGTTCTTCTATTGCCATTATAGTATTTAACGGTTCACCTGTAAGTATTTCCAACAGTTGTCCGACATATTGCTCTTTATCTACCTTATGCGATACGCATGTAAGTTCAAATCTATCTAGATAAGACGTTATGTCGTCTTTTGCAGCGTTGAAAGGAGGTAATTTGACTTTATAAGAATTCTCCTTTGTCTTACCACAAGTTGCTTGAGAATTACCCATATTCATCAATTTTAATTTCTCCAGCTCCAAAGCTAAGAGTTTTTCTTCATGTTCCATTTTCTGTTTCTCAGCTTCTATTTGCATTTTTTTCTCTTCAGCATCAGCTTGAAGTTTTCTTTCCTCTCTTTGTTGCTGAATTTTTTTTCTCTTCAGCATCAGGTTGAAGTTTTCTTTCCTCAAATTCTCTTTGTTGCTGATTTTTTTTTCTTCAGCATCAGCTTGAAGTTTTCTTTCCTCAAATTCTCTTTGTTGCTGAATTTGTTTGTCTTCAGCTTCTCTTTCCCACCTTTTTTCTTCCGCTTTTTGTTTTTTCTCTTCTGCTTTTTGCGCCTTGTCGTATAGAACAAGAGCAAATTCTTCCAGCTTCTCACCTGTCTTCCCAAGGGCTTTCCCTTGCTCAATAAAGTAGTCTAATGTAGACATTATGCCTAATAATATGCTATTAGTACCTGTGAAATAATAACACCCTTTATCCCAATCTCAGTGGGAACAAGTCTTTTAATAAAGAACTTGAATAGATACCTCACTTTATCCCAAGTTCACTAAATATGACTAAATATATATATAAACAGTGTATGACAACAATGAATAACGTAAACAAAGAACAGGCATCAAGGACAATATGATAACATTCGCAGAAATCAAATAAATTATAAAGCGAAACTAAAGAAAATATCACAAAGCATGTGATGATAACTGCGAAAAGTATAACAAAACAAATGACTCAACAGTGTATAAACATAAACGTGTATAGAACTAAACGAAAGGAAGAGGAGGCGGACAGATACAAACAAATCAAATTAAAACTAAAGAACAGAAAAAAATATAACAAAAACAACGAAAAGTACACCTCGTCACAACTAAACAACAATAGCAACAAATGTCGCTAGCAATTTTCACTGAAGGAAATTTGCAAAGTCCCTACAGAACGCTTACAGTAGGCCCTCGATTAAGTGGGATATCCTACCGCAAGACACCGCCCAACCGAAAAACCCGCAGAAATATAAACATATAAATAACATGTAACAAAAAACATGTAATATATAAACAAAGATTGTGTAAAGAGGAAGGCTCAATTACACAATACAATGGCACAGTTCACAACAATCAACATGCCACTTAACTTATGATGCAATCCTATCGTCAACAACAGCAACGAAGAAGCACTGTAATCAGCATTCTAAGGAACAGAGGATCCAACACTGAAGGGTACTTCTGAACTTGCTTCTCAAAGGACAATAACAATGCGGGTACTGGAACTTGGCCTTCAAAACAATGACGACAACAAGAGTACCGGAACTTGACCTTCCGAACTACAGCAGCAACTATGGTATCGGAACTTGACCTTCTGAATACACGGGCTCAGGACACGTTGAACTGTCAACAATCTACCGGGCAGCGCCGGGTACCTTCAGTTATCACGAAGTTGACAATAACACGCCAATAGCCCCATCAAGCTGGCTCACCATAATGTTGCCGTGTATTCTGTCCATCATAATGTAACAGTGCTGTATATGTGAGTAGGGGTCAGGTCAACCCAGGCAGTACAATCATGTGAATATAGGTCACCAAGCGTTGAGGCACTGACAAGGTGTAATGAAAACTCTCTCTCAAACGTACAGGCTCTCAGATGTGTAGTGATCGTAGAAATGTGTGGTTGACATGATGTGTGGGTGAGTAGACATCGGATCAGATGATGGACGCGAATGTGTATAGGCTCTTGGACAATGGCACGATACACCCACTCAACCACAGGTAGAAGTCAGAGAACGTTGTTAACAGCAGCTGACTTTACAATACTTTAATGCAGTACGATTACAAGAGACGCCGACATCAGGACATGGTCATTTGACAAAACTCAGGAACATTGTAAACATGACGACAGTTTAGTACAGTTTGCATCAACAGTTCATCAGTAAGCTGTGCATATATGATGCTGACTTCCATCTAACTCTCTTCCTACAGCAACAGCAAAAATACCCCGCATTGCCAGCGGGTCTTTAAATATGAGTTTAAACCAACTCTATTCTGACATCAGCAAGTCAGATACATTGTCTAGTATACAGCAGGCCGCAAAATATGGCAGGCCTCTAGGTACAATGGCCTCTGTGGTATCCCTTAGCAAACAAGGGGGGTCAGACCCTGTCCAATATGATAATATAATGTTATTTGGGCATATACAGACCCTAAGCAAATAATGTCAGCATAATTCGTGAGCTCAAACTCTCGTATCCTCGAAGGACTCTTTCCCGCCCAGAGAAAGGTCACTGAGCTGGTAAATAAATGTTATACGTGATTCTGATAATAGAGGAAAATGAATCGAAGGATAATTTACCTTGTCATCCCTTCAGAATAACACTAATAAACACACTCGTCTCCTAGACGCTTAGAAATATATCATGGGGAAACAATCTTTAGACATCTTGGTCTCACACACAGAGGACTTTCCTTCCCCAGGCTTAAAGCCAGATCGAAGACGCCAAAAGAACGTCTTGACACTCTGAAAAACACAGCTCGACTCCTCGATCGGAAGTCTTTCTTAACGCGCCACCAAAAAACTTGCGCATGCGTCGTTAGACGCTAGACCCTCTGAGCTAAACTCAGGTGGGCGATGTTGAACACATACTAGGAAAAGACTGACCATTCAAGCCATATATGGTCAGGTAATAAGACATCGGTTCTAGTTGCAAACATTCTGAGAAAAGCTGACCATTCAAGCCATATATGGTCAGGCAACCAGACATCGGTTCTAATTTTAGACCGCTAGGTTAAAACAAGTGGGATAACAACCACTGTTGAATTCAACCCAAGTAAAACATGAGTAATACCCCTTTGATCAGGAATCTAAAAAAATAATGTCTCTAAACTAAACAGGTACATTTAACAGATTATAAACTCAGCGAAACTGTACGCAACACTATGGTATTCCTACATACGAAAAAAACACATTATTATCACCCTCCCCCCCTTTCCCAATACCATTTTACGTTAGCGTATTCCTTAAATATGGCTTGAACTATATTCCATTAATCTGACTTGAAGAAGACATTCCTCTTTTACCATCTATATTATTATGATTGTTTGTTTTTTGTTGTCTTTTTTTTTTTTTTTTTAATAACTGCCATATTCATCGAGTTTAGTTTCTTAAGTTCGATGGACTTTTTCCCAACTAGTGTTGGTTCTTGCATTTCATTTCTTATTTACGGGACCCAAAGATGCAGCAATAGGGAATGCAGTCAGCGACCCATAGCTTGACTGCTTACGTCAGGGTCAGCGAACCAGAACTGACGAAGACCCTACTCCACCTCCATGTGGTGGTCCTGGAAACAGGCTGCATCACTGCAGTCTGGCTGAGAGAGTAGGGATCGAAGAGGGAAGGCAAACCCGGTCCCAAAAAATGCCGTGCTGAAGTCGGATGTATCGGCTGAAAGGCGCAGATATCGCAGCTCCGGTGTAAACAGACACAACGCAACCAACGTCCTTTTCAGGACGAACGAGGAAGAAGAAGAAGAAAATTTCTTATTTACAATTAGCTTTTTAAATTAATTTGTTTTAAATATTGTGTTGTTTTCACAAATTTTTGCTCTTTATTATGTGGTAGAGAGTCACGCTCCAGTCTACCGAGCTGTAAATGGGTACCTTACTCTACCCTTGAATTGGGGACGACATAGGCAGCGAAGAAGGGAACTAGTCATCCACTACTCATAAAGCTCAGTCTCTATATAATAAAGCTCATCATCTATATAATGAAGTCTTTAACACTTCACTCCTCCACGGCAGTATATCCCATAGGGCTACTTTCACAGTTTATAAACACGAAAGGATTCAGCCAACGGATTATTTACAAACATATAATTGACGTCTTACAGCAAACAAGAATAGAACCACTTAGGGTAGCAAAATGGTTAGAGCGTTCACTTCTTGAGGCAAAGTTAGCGAGCTCAAAACTAGGTATCCTCACGCTCCAGTCTTCTTCTTCTTTGATCCTTAGCCGCCGACCGTCAAAGCAGTCAGTGGCCATTACGCCTGGTGGCGTCTTGTAGGGCAACAACAAATTGATTCCACTTTGCTCGGTCGGTGGCCATCCTTCGTACAGTGCCCCAACTCTGGTTCATTCTTTGCATCTCAGCCTCCGCAGTCCTCCGCCAAGTTGTTTTTGGTCGGCCTCTCTTTCGTTTTCCTTCAGGGGTCCATAGCATAGCTGTTCTTGTGATGGCATCGGGGTCTCTTCTGAGGACATGGCCAACCCAGCTCCAGCGTCTGCCAGCTATGATGGTGTGCATGTCCTCTTGCTTGCTCCGAGTAAGCAGATCTTAAATGGGTACCTAGCTGTGCTCGAGTTAGGGAAGATAAACGCAGCAAGTAAGGTAAGCTTTTAAATCTGAAGTCTAGTATACTGACGTGTCTTATATGTCACTTAGCTCTCCTACGGCAGTATCTGCCACGTGACTGTCTTTACCTTATTTAGGCAGCAGTACAATAAAGTCAAACAGTATACCATCATCGTCATTTTCTATTTCCGGTCCTCGTGGAGCATGGAGCCAAACATTGCTGCTGGTTCACCCCCCCCCCCCCCCCCCCCCCACCACCCGTTGGAAGCCTGCACAAAACATGCACATGCTCTTGTAGTAGTGGTTTCTATGGCAATTTGTTTGACATGATGAGGTTGCCAGCCTCATGCACAACCTCATATTAGTGGCCTTGTACGACATGCTTGACACAGAAGTCGTCCTCATCTTTCTTAACCTGTATTTAATAGTAATAAAAACTATATATATAAATATTAGAAAGTTATACAATCCGATATATAGATCACATAAAGAGGTTATCACTAAAGACATCACAACAAATTTAATATAATACAACTTGTTTGATTTGGTTTTAAGTACTATCTTCATTGCACACGGACAACTCCATCAGTGCTGCGATCTCCTCCTTTAGGTCACACAAGGAGGATCTCAGCACAGTGCACAAACTCCGTAGCACCAGTGAGAATAACAATGTGTGTATATAGGAATTACACATTCTATAAATATTTTTGGTGGGTAGGTTTCTAATTTTTTTAATTTTGCCAGGGCAGCGGCCTTATGGCCTACTCTTTACGATTTCCAACTGTCGTGGGATTTTTTATGTGCGCAACTTGCACACGGGACCACCTATTTTTTCGCCCTTATCCGAGAAGGCTAAGCATCAAAGCTCACTACCCATGAGACCAAGGGGGAGTATGACATCATTAGGACCACTGGTTCTGAAAAAAAAATTTCCATAAATGATATTCCCTCTACTGGGAGTTGAACCTGGTACCTGTAGAATTCGAGGCGGACGTCAAACCTCTAGGCCACTTCGGCCCCAATATACTTTGTGTATTAACAGACACTAAAACATATTTTATTTATAACCAGTATCGTGGTTTATCGGATATTTTTCTACTAGAATGGAAGAAATAAATTCGAATGAATTCTACAGCGATAGAAATGCCTATGTTGCAGTGTTTTTCAGGTTTGTCTCCCCTGCTCCGCAGGTGTGGTCCAACAATGGCCAAGCTTATAGTATAAAAATGAGGGCCTTTAATGGTATCAACCTCCGATAACATTACTCTTGGCAGAGAAACAAATAGAAGATTGAAGCTTCTATTTCAGGGAGCCTCACAGGAATTTCAAGAAATCAAGCATAACAACTGAGATCATCTAAGCTGTAATGGAATTTTTATCTTCCCACCTCTTCTGTGAGGAAAAGAAATATGCTCGAATTTTCTGAGCCCCCCAACTGAAACGATTCAGTAAAATTTTACTTTAATAACTCTGTATGGTTATAATTTAAAATAACTGAGACATACAGGTGCTATTCCCTCATTAATGATTAAATCAGCTATAAATTTTCTTTTTTACGGATATCAAGTTTTATAACCAGTTACAGTTTAACAAGATTAAAATAAATAAGTTGGTTTATGAGAAAAATAATGTCTT
The DNA here is from genome assembly GCA_024509875.1 of Oreohelix idahoensis. Lineage (NCBI taxonomy): Eukaryota > Metazoa > Mollusca > Gastropoda > Stylommatophora > Oreohelicidae > Oreohelix > Oreohelix idahoensis. The sequence continues at coordinate 267,537 of JAMPIV010009397.1, read as the reverse complement.
TCCATCACCACATGGAGTTTGGAAAACAAAATCCATCTCATGTTTTAATAGAGACATATAGTATGCCTTCGGAGATATAACAGCTATGATTTTACATTGAACCCTACTCACGCACTCTATTTTTTCAATCTCTAGCTGCTATTACGTCCCAGTCCACTTCCTTAATGAGAGCGCTTCGTTTTCCGAATCGTTCTAGACTTGGGGATAAACAAAATTATCCCCAAATTGCAAATGAATTTATTTTTTTATTTTATTTTTTTTTTTTTCCTTAACCAGTGGCACTTGGGCTTTCAGTCCTTCGGCCCAATGACATGTCATTGCGAGGCTGGGGAACCTGAGGACTTTCCTTCCAACCCGGTCAGGAGCTTCGCTCCTTCCCATCCACAGAGGGTTTAATCTCAGGAGCCGTTCAGATTATTCAGTCAAAATCCCGGTCGTTGACACTCCTTCAAGCGCCGACGCCCGGGCTTGAACCTTGAAAACCTGGTCGCCAGTACAACGTTGTAACCATTACACCAGCGCGGCTCCCAAATGAATTTATTAACAAAGTTTCCGTATCACAGACCTTGACATCATAACGATGGGGAAATGATGCTTAAATGTATATGCGCAAAACACGTCAAAGGAGATTGTGGATATCCTTAGATAACTAGTGCTGTATTTCCTTCAAGTATATTGTGTTACTCTGGACACTGCTGTCATGTGATCTAGTTATTTTTTTACTACATAACTCTTAGATTTAATCTTGATTTTATAATGAACAAAGCAGATCTATTTTAACTGCATTCAGCGCAATGATTTTCAAACAAAAATTGGAAGTAAAATATTTAGGACCACTTCAGCCTGATGACTTTTTTTTTTTTTTGCTGTCAGTGATAAAAGGCCAATCTATATAAAAATTGACACTTCGCTGCAATTGGTTTCGAGTAATTATAAAGTTCTTATAAACTGTAATTTTTTTCTACGTATAAAATGACTCGGTTTAGTTGTCCCTGGTATTCTTACTACTCTTCTGTAAAACCACATCTCTGTGTTTAAATATATTGTCTTGGTAGTGTAATCTTGACGATGAACAACCTATAATGTATTTGCTGTGAATGCTACTGCCATTTTAGATCCTTGTCGTTATATGACAGTATGCTCCAGCTTGCATATGAACACATGTAACTAAAAAATTATTTATAGATATCACCACTAGCCAAAATTAACTGGAGCCACCACAGTTTTCTTATTAATGCTAATGAAATTGTTTAAGACGGGGACAGATTAGCAGCACAAAAAGTAAAAAAAAAAAAAAAAAGTATAAAGGTATGCTTATCTGCAACAAAGCAGGCACAGATAACAAAGAGGTAATGAGCTCGCGCATTTATATGTGATCTGAATGACGCCCTCCTTTGGGGAAAAAGAAGGGAGAAAGTGAAGGTGGCAATTTACTCCCAGATTTATTGTTCCTGAAATTGCTGGATGAGTGTCGGAGCCGTTTCTCTAGTGCGAACTTGGTGAGACACTAAGGCTATGATTTATGGACACAGCGAATGAATTGGGAAGTCTGAATTCAAGAGATAACTCCCATATCTGATGCAGTGATTAGGCCAGTTAATTTGCTGTTGTTTTCATTTAAATAATTTATTACGTACGATTACACGAAGACAATGAAAACAGAAGTACCTCTTTAGGGGCTCTATGAGATGCTGCCCTTCAATGAAGGAAGAGTTTACATCTTCCCTCAATTTGTATATGACATGAACGGCGAGGTAAACTAATAAATGTAATAAACATATAATATAAATAAGGGCAAAGAAACTTCCAGTGTTACGGCTGACAGACCTTCTTTAAGGACAAACAAACGAAAATAAACAAGGAAGAAGGCGGGGACGAAGTATATATATATATATAAAGATAAAAATAATAATTAAAATAATACGACCCGTAGTAGAAGTCACTTGTGATTCCCAGTGAAAATATGAATGAACAAAATGAATACGTAAATTGACCCGGGTAAGACGTAGCTAATATTAGCTAGATTTCAGACACGATTTTTCAAGCTCTCAATTGTACAATGTTATGCACCAACTAACGACGCTCTTGATATCACAAAAGATGACTTCTATGAAGCACTTCTAAGTACCATCAACACAATACCCAAGCATGACATAATAGCAGTCATGGGTGATTTTAACGCCAAAGTAGGTGACAACAACGATGGAGTACAAAGATATCTCGGTACTCATGGCATAGGCTGTATGAATCAAAATGGCGAAAGACTTCTAGAACTTTGTGAAATATCAAACCTCGTTGTGGCAGACACCATCTTTCCACATAAGAATATCCACAAGATAACATGGAATTCACCTGATGGCAGAACTAAGAACCAGATAGATCACTTCTGCATAAGCGCTAAATTTCGCTCATCAGTTCAAGACGTCAGAGCATACAGAGGTGCAGAGATCGGAAGCGATCATAACCTCTGCATAGCTAAACTGAGAATTAAACTGAAGAAGTTATACCAACAGAATAAAAATAGAAGAATAGATGTACACAGACTGCATTCAAATGATATAAAGGAGGAATATAATGTCAAAATGAACAACTATTTCGATGCTTTAGGCAAAATTGACAACGATATCAACACCAAGACAATCGATACTAAATGGGAACAACTGAGAACAGCAATGACAGAAGCAGCAGTAGCGACCACCGGATACCTAGTACATAAAAAGAAAAAATGGATGAGAGAAGATACTTGGGATAAAATACAAGAAAGGAAAACAGCAAAACTTAAACTACTAGCGGCAAGTACACATAATGCAGTTGAATCTTGCAAACTAACTTATAACTTGTTAAATAAAGAAGTGAAGACAAAAACTCGAAGAGATAAAAAACATTTCATCAATGAACTGGCCGTAGAAGCTGAAAATGCTGCAAGAACTGGTAATAGTAGGTGCCTTTATCAAATTACAAAACAACTATGTCACCAGCCTACTGCTATGGAAACACCTGTTAAAGGTAAATTAGGGAATTCAATACCAACAGAAAAAGAACAAATGAAGAGATGGGCTGAGCACTTCATGGAGGTGCTAAACAGACCACCACCAACAGTAACACCTGATTTTAATAATGAAACACCCATCACCACCTTGCCAATAACTTGCGATGAATTCACGCTGGACGAAATGTTAAAAATAAATGATGACGATGATTCTTCTATCGGCCAACTTTGTGGTAGAGCGCCGATTCTGCACAGTGTGTATATATATCGTCATCATTTATTTTTAACATTTTTTTGGCAACCAGAGGTATCCTAATACTGGAAGTACCCCCCTCTCGTAAATGGTAACCATCAAGGACTTTCACATTTCCAACTATTCGTAGTAACACTTATATCCAGGAGGAGCACCATATTCGGCGTTCCCCTCACTATTTTTTGGGGGGGGGGGGTGAACTGGGGCCAATTTGGATTGTCGACAGCTGGAGTGACAGTGTAATCATAGTGAAATAGAAATTATGTTTATGGAATAATTCTGTTACCAAGGGATACTACATATATATATAATCCACGTGAATACGACTGTCAGGAGTCGGGGAACAATAATAATGTTACATGTACACACCACTGTGGTCTGGTCAAAAATGGTAATCTGGATTTTGTAAGTCCAGTATTTATATCTATAGTTCTCCAATATCATTGGCGATTACACGCTTGTAAATGAAATGGATACGACCAAGAAAATAAAAGAAAAAGACCGCTGGTTCGTCTACTTGATCAGGCCAGAAAATTCAGAATGAAAATCTCCACGAATCACGTTTTATTTGTGTGTGTTTAAACAACAATAGAATCCAGAGGAAAAAATGGTTATGACTGCGAGCTAGACTTTCTTCTCAAATTCTGACTGGCGACTGATAGCTGGGTTAAAAACACAGTCGTATATATCTCAGAAAATACCTTTTCATCTCTAATAGTGTTAATTCGCGCTCCAGTGTGAGACACACATTCAGAAGCGAACGATGAAAGGCTTACGTTTTGGTCTTCTCCAGCGGTTCTCGTCTGGAGTGGGGACCAACATCAAAGTACTTTCTTTCTCCTAGCGGTTCTCTCTGTAGAATGCCCGTTCGAAGATCAAAGAAACTTAGGGATAGCTAGACTTTCCCTGGAAAAACTTCAAAGGGGTCAGTTCCGCTTTTCTCACGTGCTGCCTGTCTGTCGAGTATTATATGATTGACAGATGAGCTCGCGTGAGTGGAAGGAAGTAAAACTAAGACGTGATTTGTTTCCTGTTATGACTGACAGGTCACGAAGATAGTAAACACGTCGTTAGGCCGTGCTTAAAGAAAAGAGGGCGGGACAAACAGTGAGCTTGCAGAATTTCAGACAGTTGGTATAGTGCATGTTTTTGCTAGCAAATCAGAGAGCAGCTAGAAGGTTACAACAAGATGTCAGATTACTGTAGGCTCTTTTTCCATTATTCGTCACACATGCCTTTTTTGGTCTGCCCCCTGACTCTCTTTTCCTGGGGATTCCAGTATCAAGGACTGCCTTGTAATGCTATCAATAGGTGTCCTCAATGTGTGTTCTATCCATCGACAGCATCTTCTTCTTTTCATCTTTTGGTTCAACTGGCATTTGTCTGGTTCTTGTCATCAGTTCCACATTGCTGATCTTGTCATTCCACTTCAATCCTTCTATTCTACGCAAGCACCCATTTACGAAGGTCTGTAGTTTTTTTTTTTTTTTTTAGTGGTTGTTGTTTTTATTGTTCTCCGTGTTTCAGAGCCATACAATAGTATTGACTTGATATTTGAGTTGAATATTCCAATTTTTCTCCCCTCAATTAATACCTATCAAATTCCTGCGTATTTTCCTCACCTCGTGTTCCTCTTGTGGTTCTTTCATACCATTTTAACATTGGTTATCTTGTCTTACTACTTCAATCTTTCTGCTCTGAACAAACGTCAATTTATGAAAGTCTGTAAACCTTCGGGTTTGTTGTTCTCCGTGTTTCTGCTGCTTCTTCTTCTTCGTACACTCTCAGACGTCTACTTGAATATTTTCAAAGAAAACGGTAGTTAGCTTGAGGCTATTTGCATCTCCATAGAGCTTTTACACGAGTGGTATTAGTGACGGCCATATGCGCTTTCTGTGTTCCTCATATGTTGGGCTTGTTTGAAGTAAATGTTCTCCGTGATTGAGAGTCATACAATAATACATCATTGACACTTGAGGCAAATAATCTTATTATTGTTATTATTATTTTTTTTAAAACTTGATTTCTGTTTCACTTTCATTTATTTTCACCAATGCGAAAAAAAAAGGTTTATCTTTCCTTTATTTGTCTATATGTAATAATACTTTTGAAAAAAAGGCAAAGAAGTAATGAAAGTAGAAGAGGTTTAGAAGCAGTCTAGTCCTCAACAGTCAAGAGAAGAGAAAGCTTTAAGTTGATCTTACTTACGGAAATCCCCATTCTCCTGGGACAGTTAATATGTTGCCGTTTTTAATTACCGTAATACAAGGGGACAGCCCCGTGCCGTTTCCAGTGGTCCATGAAGAGACAAAGAAATCATAGAACTACTGCAACCTTAGGCATGTCGTACAAGGCAATTAAAATGAGACTGTGCATGTTGGTTGGCAACCTCATCATATAAAACAAATTGCCACATAAACCACCATTACAAGAGCTTGTAAATACTTGGTACAGGGTTACTGCAAGGGACCAGCTGCAGTGGTGACTTTATGCTTCGTAAGGAACGCAATGGAAAAGGTTGATACAAGAAGAAGAAATTTAATTAGTATTATAATACATGAATGCCCAAAAGGAACATAGAAATATAAGTTAAAGTTAGTTGCTTATCCTTTACAGAACGTGGCAATCAACACCAGCTTTTATTGGCTGTTTGTTTTTTTTCTAGGAAATTTATTCATTCAGTAGTTTGCCATTGCTTTCTGAACGGTACGGTGCTTATACCATTGTTAAAAATCCACACAAAGCGGTCTGCTACCAAACCGCCTGCAGCAGGTTTCGAACCTGGTATATCTGGATTATGAAACTGCGTTCATATCCATTAGGCCACAGACGCCGACAGAAATATAAACGATTACTATTTTCGGTAAATTGTGATACATGTGGATTTATTTTTCTTTCTTCGTTTTACATGTGTAATCGGAGCACGGAAGGGGACCAAAGAGTAGTAACATTGTTCCCTACCAGGCATGGTGTAAATGGATAGTGTTATTCGCTTTCATAGAAAGTCGGTGTTGCCTTTCGGGTGGTACTGGGTTCGATTCTCCGGCAAGCCTATCACTTTTTTTGTTTTTCTGTTGTCTAGTTTTCTATTTCTTTATTTTCTCACGAGTGCCTGAAACATACCCTTATTTGTGTACTATTTATTTATTTAATGTTGTTAATAAAAACTACTACGGAGGTTTGAGCATGGGACAGTTACTCCAATCAAGTTAAAAAAAAAAACTATGAGAAGTTCCATAAAGAATAGGTCAACGAAAGAAAACAAGTCAATTCAGCCATACAAGACTGTCGTGAAGTGAATCTGTATGAACAACACGCTCAAGTTCCCCGCTCAAAACAAACTAGCAATCGTATTTTTAAATCTATAAATAACTACAATATTTGAAATTTGTCTGAGGGCCCAGTCAAATTTACCGCCAACAATTTATCTAGTATATTTGAATTTTTATAAGAAACAAGTAAAAAGTTACCGCCCACACCAAAAATTATCTCAGAGCATAGTACAAAATTTAACAACCAATCAAATCGTTTCCATATTTTGTAGTGGTAAGAACATTTTGGTTGGCGAGAAATAAATGCCTATTTTGTGTTTTTGACCGAACGTAGATAATTTATTTCTTAATAACTAAAGATAATTAAAATAAAAGGGATATCTCAAATGATAGCGATAATATTGCTTAACATATAAACATAAAGATTCCCTCATAATAAAATTTTTATGGTAGTAGAAAATTTAATTGAGTGAGATTTTCACATCAGGGTAAGGCCCGATTTAATTACAAAAAAATTACCTACATTTGAATGCAAAGGAATAACTAAAGGAAAACTATATAGAACGATAGAGAAAAATTGGCCGTTTAATTATCACTTTTGATAATTAAAATCGGTCTACATATAACTGAAAAATAAGATGTTCAAATTTAGTCAGATCATACAGACACGCTTAGAATCGCATAAATACTAGAATCCAAAAATTAACTTTTTGACTTCTCTCTGATTGGACGGGTGTATTGCTATAAATAGTAACAAACTTTTGTAGTTTTTCGCCATTGAAATCATAAAAATCACACTGAGCTGACGTATACAAAAAGACTGTAGACCAAGCCTTTGCCGGTTGGACTGGTAGCGCGGGCTAAGAACGCTTTTACAGCCAGTCAGCTTGAGTGTGTGTGAACTTATTTACCTGAGGGTAAGATTGATAATTTTTTTTGCATACTTTGTTAAAGAATTGACCTGTAAAGTAAACAGGCTATCTTCTTCTTCTTCTTCCGTCCTTAGCCACCAACCGTCAAAGCAGTCAGTGGCCATTACGCCTAGTGGCGTCTTAGGGCAACAGCAGATAGGTTTTCTTTGCCATTGTTTCCCATCACGCCTAGTGGCGTCTTTAGGGCAACGGCAAATCAACCCATTTGCTGTTGTTTCTGTAATCGAAGTGACTGGCAAACGGGTGATCAGCCCATTGTGAAACAGGCTATATGTGCGCCATATTTATTCGAAAGTGTAACTGACGATGCGATGTGATCGGTCACAGGTTATTTCACGAATTTACTTCGTGGCTGCAGTTACTTGAGAAGAAGAGCGTGCGGGAGTTGAGAGCTCCTCATACACTTGGAGCTAGACCCCATCTTCTCAGCCAGGAGTCACAGAGTTGGTGATCCTGACAAATATTCAAAGAACGGAAGCAGCCATATTCTGAAGATAAGTCCTTTAGAAAGGCAATGGCGATTCATCCAACCTCATTCACCCAATAAAACTTAACCACTGTGGGATGATGACAGTAGTAGACCTTGCAGTGTAGGACTGGTAGCAGTATAAATATTAAAATCAGGAACAGTACGTGTAGTCATTCCAGTGACCCTTTAAAAGAAATGGAACAGATTTTCCAAAATATTTATTTCATTTTGTAAATAATCTTTCTTGAGTTTGATAATTCCTGACCCAAAAGATTGAGGTTCAGGACAATTAAATTGTACAGAAATTTTCATACAGTCTTGCTTAATTAATTTTTATTAAGTTGAAGTTCTGTTTGAAATTAATCATTAAATAAAGTAAAAACATTTCCCCTAGACCCGTAGCTAAATCATTTGGGATCAGTAGAGGTAGCGGTTAGGGACTCAGAGATCATCATCATCATCTACTCTGAGAACTTACATAGCTTGACCCCATCTTGATTGTCTATACACCCTTGCTCTTTTCAGAGAAGTGGGTATTACTTATAAGACCAGTCTCTTATCTGGCACTATCCTGGTATCCTCTGATACACCTATTTGTCCAGGATAGTCTATACATTTAGTAACAACAAAACCTCTTATGACAAAGACAGAGGAAGGTCGTCTGCTAAGAGATGCAACACAGAGAAAGTTGAAAGTTTTGCCGACTCCCCCCCTCCCTCCCTCTCCCCTCCCTCCACCCCCCCCCCCCCCCCCCCCAACCCTTTTTTTAAAATGTAGGAAAGTCTCCAGAATTGGCAGCTGGGATGGTTGTACTTTAAATGAACCCAGGAAGAGAACCGAAGACAGACATGGAGGGCAACTGGTCCCTCCGGCAATTCTCGTTAAGCACATAGTCGTAGTCGGTTGTAGTTGAAGACATGATAAAAGTTGGAGCCAACAGAATTCTAGAATCGATCAAAAAGTTGGTTGTCTGATCTGCTGGTTTTATCGATTACAATGAGCGTGTGGGGGTTTTAACGTCCGTGTGGTTTGACAGCAAAGAGAAACTATTGGCTCTTCTCTGTACTTTCAGCTTGCGGTAGGCGGTGCCATTGGATAATAAATGTGAAAGGTTAGCAAGTGACAAGATGGAGGTGCGTCTGAAAATCAATTGGTAGGAGAAACCAGGAGCTTTGTAAAGCGATTTGAAGCAGGTTTAAACAATCGTGTGTATTTTTTTTTTTCCTTTATGGGATACACGTCACAGAAATTAAACTACAGAACCTACGACGACATTTGTATAAAGCAATAAAGAGGTAATTTAGAACATTCTTGTAACATGCATAATAAAAAGATAATCAGTAGCTGATACTACTGTAGGGGATTGAAGTGTTAGAGACTTCACCATACTAGTTCCAGCTTTTTTGTTGTTGAGGTGGGGTGAACAGTTTCCTTTTTCGCTGCCTTTTGCAGCGACTAAGTCAAGAGCGGAGTCAGGTACCCATTTACAGCTGGGTAGTCTGGAGCATGACGCGACCAGGTTTCGATCCCGGAACCCGGTAATTTCGTTGCAAGAAAAAAAAAACATTCTGACCGGAGAGCCAATCGGACACGCAGCATGTATACCCTTCAAAAGAAATTAAGGACCATTTTTATTAAGGGTGCAAAGTGAAATGAAAATGAACAATAAAAACACAGCACTTCAAAATATAACATGACAAGCTTATCAGTGACAATCAACACTATTTTCATGCAAGCCTCTGAGCGACATTTCGGACAGTAAGACCTTCCTGCAACCACGCAATGGCTCTTCCTTTATCCATGTCGTAAAAATTAACAGTGATACAACGTCAAAATATCTCCAATGATACAACGTAGGGATAAAAAACCAATGCGTAAGCTGCTGGAATACATGATCGCCCGCGCCGCGGGTCATCAGGTGTTAGACTTGAAGGCAAAACGGAACGAGGATCAAAAGACAAAAATCTGACTGAACGCGTACTTGAACTAGCGAGGTTAATGGACGCAAATTGGTGGGGCAAGGAGGAAAAGTCACGTTCCCCCCCCCCTTCCCCCCCCCCCCCGAGTTGACATAAAGTAAGGAATTCGACAGAAGGGACCTTGGATATGATACGCCACAGTCATTTATTGGACGCTTTTGCGATACCAAACCTTTTATTTGAATTCAGCGGCTAAACGCAGATGCTTGAAATATTACAAAATTCAAAAAGTAACTTTTTCTTAATATTAATGTTAGGAATATAAAAATTAGCTGGCCGGATGGCCCATTCTGAGCAGTGAAATAATATGCTTTTAATTATACAGACGGATAGATAATAATGAAGACATTGACAAAAGACTGTGTTGTTCACAACAGCGAAAGACTGCATTGAATCAAACATCTCACTATTTGCACAAAAATCGCGACCTTGAAGACTCAAGTGTCCAAATCTAGTTAGAATGAAAGAGAAGGGGAATTGGTGGAAGCTGTGGCTAAAAATAACTTTTCAGGCAAAATTGTAGAGGGGATGAATAGGTTGGTTCAAAAAACAAGTACGTTTTTGTGAAAACGCAAGTAGAGACGGACAGACTAACAGATAAAAATCCATACTTGACTGAAGCATGACTGAAATGACTTTAGTGTAGGAAATTTGAATTGAAAAACACAAGGCAGTGATTGGCCACAGACAATCATATTATCGGCGCTCAGACGCGCATTTGGGGCCATTCCTCAATAGTTGTCCAGTGATAGACACAGTAAATTTCAAGTGTGGTGATTTCCAAATGAAATAAATTGAAATAAGTTCAGGGACGCCATACTATAGCCAGCAGCTCAGCTGAGTTTTGCTAGCATTTCTGTGTTCTTTATTCATAATCTGGTAAGATTGAAATTATTTCTTTGTATATTTTGAATATTGTTTAATGTTTCGAGTGATTTGATACTGCCATATCGAAATCTAGCCTTACAAACAAGTAAGGATTTGCTCTGGACCCCCCGCCCCAGTTCAGGGTCTAGAGACAAATAAAATACATAAACTCCAGCAAGGATTAGGAAGGACAGATCAAGTGTTGAGATCAATGAAACATATTACCTATACTATTTTAGGGGAGGAAACTAATAAACATATTTCAGAATCTGTAGTCTGGGAGGACCTATCTGATGTGAAACCACCATGGTAAAATGTGCTGTATGGTCAGAGAGATCTGACCTGTCTATATGGTGTTGTTGTTGTGTAGTGTTGTGTCCAGACATGGTTAGAGAATGGACTTTTGACACATAGCCAATACTTTGATTGCAGAGCTGTGAGTTTCAGTTGTCACCAAGGCGGTGTAAACTAAGTTGGTGATTTTACCAGAGTGGATCCGTGCAGTAACGTTGTGTCAGAGCAGACTATTATTGCCCCCAAGCACGGAGAGGTGGGGCCACCAGATCTCAGCACCAGAGCTACATCTTCAAAGTTGAGTGAGCCTCTGGTCTGCTGGAAATTCACCAACTCCATTTAGTTACTAACAATCCCATAAAATTCCTGCCATTTCTGGACAAGGTGTAGTCAATATAGACTGGAAGGGCCTTCTGACAACTCTCAGTTACATTTTATCTCAGGAGCCTTCACAGCTGACCTCATGCATCACACGTAGTACCATCACCAACATACAATACCATCAAACCCACTACAATCCACAACACTCAGCTTTCGTCGTTGAGGCATATTGTTGTGCAATGGTTATGCAGCACTTGTGTTGCTTATAAAGACAATTTTGTGAGTACAGCTCAAGACCAACACTGTAGTCTCCCACATGCATCACGCATTTTTGGAATAGCAGGTATTTTTTTCATGCTCAGACATCATTAAAAACACCCACATTTTGGTGTCTCAGCAGCTTTTTTTCAGCGTGCTTGCTGAGCTGAACACTAGCCACACGGTATGCTGGTGGCCCATGCAAAACGTGTTGAATGTTTGTTGTTCGAGAAAAATCAATGTCAGATTAATTGCTTATGAAATATAAATTTTATAATTTTTATTATTTTTGGGTCATTTTCACCTACTGGTCCTTAACTTCTTTTGAAGGGTATATAATGCCAGCCTACAATGCTCCAGGCCTCTTCTCCTTATCGGACAGGTCTAAAGTGGCCGATGATAATAGCGATACCAAGACACGATGCTAGAGTACATACGGTCAAAGCTTGATGTGTTCAGTAGTTATTACTTACTCAATTAGAGATGTTCGCTTTTTTACTTATGTAAGTCTGTAAAGACACTTTCGTTTTCAGGCCTGCAGTTTTAAATGTCCCACGTAGTACCGGCGGGGGCGGGGGAGGGGGGGGTGGTGGAGGTTGGAAGGGAGGATGACTCTGATGAGACAAAGAAAGAACAGGGCTATTGCTGCCTAAGGTGTGTCGTACGAGGCGACTAATATAAGATGTTAGTTGGCAACCTCATCATGTCAAACATATTGCTACTGGTAGACTTTTCGAATACTTTATGAGTTCTGATTACAGGCCCCCCTAATGGAATTATCCTTTCTTATAATGTAAACTGTAGGTTCTAATGACGATGTTTGTACTTTTCAACATATTTTATGTCATGTTTATAAGTAGTTAATGTTAATATGAGTGTGCTATTTTATTTTACTTTACAACGTTGAATTCCTTGAAACTGATATGTAAAATGCATGGGAGAATAAATGAATTCAGTATGAAAGGTGAGAGAAAGGAAGGGCAGAATGTCAGACGGGCCTGAGGGCCCAATTCTAGACCCTTGAAAATAAAGTTCGTTCGTTCGTTCTATGTATCTCTCTCTATCTCTCTCTATCTATCTCTCTCTATATATATCTCTCTCTGTATCTCCGCTCTGTCTATCCCTGGGTCTCTCTACTTTCTCTTTATCTCTCTATCACTCTCACTAACTCTCTTTATCTCTGTATATCTTTCTCTCTCTATCTCTCTCTATGTCTCTTTCTCTATTTCTCTCTCACTCTCTCTCTATCACTCTGTCACTATCGTTCTTTATCTCTCTCTCTATCTTTCTCTCTATCTCTCTATCGCTATTTCTATTTCTCTCTATTTAACTCTCTATATATATATCTCTCTCTCTTTGTTCTTCCTGCCACATATTGAGCCCTGAGTACTTCCAGAGAGTCTCCGAGGATGCAAAGAAAAAAACGACTACTGCTACCTGAGGCACGACTCAAGAGACGACTAATAAAAAGTTGAGATGGCAACATTATCGTTGGGAACCAAATAACAATGTTTCAGCAGATGCGGGATGGTTTTGGTCAGGGATGTCTGCTGTCACCTGATCTGTTTTCTGTATACAGTAAAAATATGAGATCTATAAAGGATACCTGATTATGAAATATCAGTTGGTGGACATAATATAAACAACTTGAGATACCCTGTTGACTCTGTCTTAGTGACACACACAAAAAATGAGAAAGAGGTATGGGAAATGATAGTGATAAACATTATTTTTAATGTATAACTATTTTTTATACTAGTAATCTCAAAGAAAAGGACTTCAGAATGTACCATCAAGATATATAGGACAAATTTTAAACAAATCAATATATTCAAATATTTTGGCATGTCAAAAATATCAGATGGATGATGTGGAGAGAAAGACAGAGAAGAAAAGAGACACAGTGACAGAAAGAGAAGGAAGAGGAATGGCGTCTGAATATAGCGTTAGCAGTTTTTCTCCATCTTTTTCGTGTGAATGTCGTGGAATATTCTAATCCACATATATAAATTATTAGGTAAATATGAAGCCTAACAAATAAAATTAATAAAGAGAAGAGCAATGGAAAAAGAACAGTGCTGTCACAAAGAATGTACTCGAAATCCCCCTTCTTTTCTACTTCGTCGGCAAATTGTAACGCTTTCACGTTGATATTAAAGGCCTTCTGCAACATACACGCGTTTCCCAAACACACGATAAAATGTGCTGCCTTTCTAAGAAAAACCTTGAAATATGCAAGTTGACCTAAATTTTAAATTCCATTCATGTCTTTTTCTACACTATGTTACCAAAACGAACGAACAGATGGACAAAAGGATAAAGAGAGAGGGAGGGCTGAAAATCAGGAACGCATGCAACACGCGTCGCGCGATACACAAATGCTGCCATCACGCGTGTAAGACTACATGCACTAACTTTTTTTTCCAGACGGACAGTGATAAAATACATTACCCATCCCAGAGTTAGGTTTATAAATCCTGAAAAACTCTTATTAGAAAAGATAACATTAGATGGGTTTACGGTTGAAAACATAACAGTACCCAGACAGCACATCTTCGAAACAGGAGGTAGAAAATACATATTTTGAACGCAGCCACTTAGCGCTTTTAAATTTGGATATTTGGGTTCCTTAGGGTTTGCTGACAAAGAATATGTAAAACGTTACGCAAATAGTCTAGGAATTAACAAGTTATAACCAAAATAAAATATTGGGGATGCCTGACAGCATGAAATCATTTCTGCTCATAAAATTTTTTTTTATAACGTGTTTGAAAAAACTTTACGTTACAGAAATAGCCTACCATGTAAACTCCAAATTGATTGGAGCGCAACAAATGAAAGACTGACCACGATTGGTCGGGCTATAAATACTATCTTTCGTTGTTAGGGGAGACGGGGAAAGGTAACATTTTTTCAAACACTTGTCGAAACGGGGCCTCATTGGCTAGACTCGCTGATATAATCACTTAGGAGCGTTAGTTCGAAACCACTTGTTTAAATAAGCTTGATAAAGCGACAGTGCGTTGAAGCCAGCTCACATTTTTGCTAAAATAAAAGCCTGGAACATAAGCAGATGGGAATTTGTGCCAGTAAATGAGCCAGAATTCATTGCTAATCAACGTATCTGTGTTTATTTCCATGAAATTGTGGGACCGTGGTCTTGATGGTACTGAGCAGCACCTGGTCAGAGCTTTGCTGAATCCAGAGTCGGACAGCATACTCCTTGGTCCATTTAGCTATCAGTGAGGTGTCTCCAGAGCCCAGAGGAGAATTCGAGCCGAGGAGTCTTTCCCTGCCGCCATCACGAAAGATAAGCTGATTGGCCAGCTGAGCTCAACATTATGTCCCCTCATCTTGAAATGACTTTATAAAAATAACATTCAGAGGGGGATTTAATTGTATTAATATCAGGAACTGAGAACATCTCCAATACTAGTTTCCTTAAGACAAACTATTGAAGTCATGATGACAAATACCAACAGAGCTTGAACAAAACAAAACCAGTATTACCTCATTTTACTACTACACAACTGACACACATAGGATATTTTTAATAATATATGTCACTACAATATTCATATTAATCCATTCTGTACATAACTTGTAATGAAAATTGATTGTGATTCCTGGTTCCTTTGTAATTGAATCAGGACACATATTCATTCATATCAGCAATGAATACATATTGTTATTTGAAAAGTTATCAGTGACTCCTTAAGATATCCTTTAGAGTGTTATATGTATGTGAGTGTCCCAGTGTTGTCAAGTATAGTGGAATAAATTAAATTGTTTATCTGTCTGTTGTTGTTTTGACTTACACTTCATCCTACACATACCCTAGACACATAACGTAGTCATCACACTATTGCAGAATAATTCTGACTGAGATATATAGATATGTGGTAGCAAGTAAGGTTATCTATAATACACTACTCTTAATAGATATAGATACCTTCACAGCTGATCTCAGTCAGTACACTAAGTCCCCTATAAATATTTATAACATCCCACTTCACCACATATATTGGGGTCTCGCTCTTGGGATTTTGAATCTTTCCCTATTAAAAATATTGGGGGTAATTCACTTCAGGGAATATAAGAATTAAAAGGTATCCTTGGGTGGAATTAAATAAGGTTGAGCTCACGGTGCCTGTGTTGTCCATTATATATATTTAGAATTTGAATTGTTGGTTAGACATTGTAGAAATTTACCTGATAGACAATGGCGGACCTGGCCAAGTTTCGATCTGCTGCTGTACAGACTGCAAAAGAGTTAGGATTAGATGGGCAAGTTATGGTTGCCTATGTCACTACGGAATGTGACAAATTTATTGAACGCGAAGAAAGAAGATTAGAAAAAGAGGCCGAAAGAAAGTTAGAGGCTGAGACTAAGAGGTTGCAAGCTGAGGCTGAGACTAAGAGGTTGCAGATTGAGGCTGACAAAGAGGCTAAGAAATTGGAAGCAGAAAGAGAAGACAAAAGATTAGCTGCAGAAAGAGAAGAGAAGAAATTAGCTGCAGAAAGGGAAGAGAGGAAATTAGCTGCAGAAAGGGAAGCAGAAAAGGAGGAGAAGAGATTACAAAGGGAACATGAGTTAAGACTAAGGGAGTTTGAGTTTCAAGGCCATGCTCCTGAAAATGGTGCCAGTCCCTTTGCCTCTGATGCCACTGCTAGCCAAGGAGCCTCAACCTCAGCTATGAATTTTCATTTAGATCATTTTGTTGAGAAAGACGATGATATTGAGAGCTATATAAATAGGTACGAACTATTAGCTACCACGTATGGGTTAGAGAGAGAAAGGTGGAGCTTAAAGTTATCTCAGGGACTTCGTGGGGCAGCTTATGAAGTTTTTGCAAAAATGAGCAGAGGTGATCAGGAAAATTATGACATGCTAAAGCAGGCTCTTTTGTTAAGGTATGAAAAGAATGCAGAGTTTTACAGGAAAAAATTTAGGAATGCTAAACTACTGTCAGGTGAAACCTATCACCAGTTCTCTGCACGAATAGAGACATACTTGGAGAAATGGACTTCTCTGGGGAAAACCCAAGATCTTAAGGAAATGGTCCTTATAGAGCAACTAAGAGAGTCCATGGCTCCAGACCTGAGAAAGTTTCTCATGGAACAAGGTGCAGAGAGGCTGGATGAGTTGCTAAATGTTGCTGAAAGGTATCAAGCAGCTCAAGCAGAGGTAACAGGTAATAAAAAGAAACAAGTGGATAACTTTAGGGCACCACAGAACTTTAATAAATTTGATCCTAAGGATCAAAATAAAGGTAAGCACCAATTTGATAGGCCACGGTATGAAAATAAAAATAAATTCCCACAATTCGATGAAAGGAAATATGATGAAAGAAAATCTTTCAACCAAGGAAAAAGGTGGTGTAAAAATTGTCAGATGGACAATCATGACACTGACCGTTGCAGAAGGAAACCTGTGTATATGGCAACCCTTCAGGTCAGGTCGACCTCAAGACAGGAGGAGGATATTATGTTGGATACCACTCCAGAAGAGATGAGGAAGGCACAGGCTGGGGATAAAACACTCAAGCCTTGTTTCAGAAAATTGTCAACTTATCATACAACTCCAGGCAAGGGAGATTTTTATATGAAAAACAAGTTGATGTATAGGAAGACTGGAGCTAGATCCAATGGTCACGGACAGCTGGTTCTTCCAAAAAGATATAGGACAGACTTAATAAGGAGCCTACATGTGAAACCAGATGGGGACCATGAGAAGATAGGTACCATCATTCAAAAGGTGGCTCACAATTATTATTGGCCCAAAGCAAGATGGGACATTGAGAATTTTGTAGAAAGGTGTAGCATAGCACATGAGGGAACACCCACAAGTGGGAACATGGATCAGGACCTGGACACGCCACGGGGCAAAATTAGGCCTGATAATAAAAAGAGAAATAGATTTGATAAAGTGGACCAAATGGAATGGGAAGCCCCTTTTCACGGACAAGCTTCACTTAACTGTTTTACTATGGCCACTATGCGGAGAGTGCAAAAAGATGTCTTACCCCAGGATAAGCCGAAAATCCCTCAATCGGACTTAAACAAACTGGAGGAAGAGGATGTAGGGAGGAAATCTCTCATCAAGAATTTTAAGTGGGGAGAAAGCCCCAAAAGAAAAATTGGTAGCGGTCGTTTTGTGAATGATAATTCTGGGAGGAAAAATCATCACTATAAAGCTTCGAGTGGAAGAGACCATACCGGTGCATGGACAAATAGGTCCACACAATTAAAGGTCCATATGTAGCTATGTTAAGAACGTGGACTGATGAAAAGGCAGAGGAAAACATTACATCTTCATACCAATATGTGAATGAGCTGACCACTCGGTTAAAAACTGGCTGGAAACTTGCCAGTGAAAATTTGAAACAAGCCAGGAAGAAACATGCTGCCTATTATAACAGGAAGGCGAAGGACAGAAATTTGGCTGTGGGAGAGAAAGTACTGCTTCTTTTGCCTGGGAGTCAGAATAAGTTACAAATTGGATGGCAGGGTCCATATACAGTTCTAGAGAAGGTGTCTAGAACAAATTATAAGATAGATAAGAAGGGGAAAGAAAAAATCTATCATGTGAATCTCCTGAAGAAATATTTGGAAAGAGAACATCAGGAAGAGACACACTTGTTGACCTTGTCCATCGCCATGGAGATGAAAAAGGAACCACTTTCATCATTTGAATATCCATTACACCCCTGTGAGACAGCAGCACAGGTGAAAATCAGTACACATTTAACGAAAACTCAGAAAGAGAGAGTGCAACACGTTCTAAATAATCATGCAGAGGTGTTAACAGACCGACCAGGGCATACAAACCTATTGGAATATGATATGAAACTAATAGACTCCACACCTGTCTGTATGAAACCATATTCGATTCCGTTTGCTAAGGAGAAAGCTTTGAAGGAAGAGATAGACTATCTATTGAAGGAAGGAATTATTTCACACAGTGAATCTTCGTATAGTTCCGGTGTTGTACTCTTAAGGAAGCCCTCTGGAGAACATAGACTCTGTATAGATTACAGGAGACTGAATGCTATTACAGAAGGACAGGTGGATCCATTGCCGGATACAAATCAGCTGTTTGCCAGACTAAATAAAGCTAAATATTTCTCAAAAGTGGATCTGAGTAAAGGATACTATCAGATTCCAGTGAAGCCTGAGGTTAGACCATACCTAGCTTTTAGTACCTCAGAAGGACACTATGAGTTTAATAGATTGCCATTTGGATTGAAGAATGCGCCTAGTGTCTTCTCTAGAATGATGAGAAAATTATTGGATCCTCTGAATAATCCCTGTATAACAAATTTTATGGATGATATCCTTATAGCAACAGAAACATTTGAGGAACACATTGACTCTCTGAACATGCTGTTTGATCGACTTAGGGAGGCAAATTTAACAGCCCGACCAACCAAATGTTGCGTTGGATGTAAAGAATTGGAATTTTTGGGACACACAGTTTATCAGGGAAACATGACCCCTGACCCAAAGAATTTAGAGAAACTACAGAAAGCCCCGAGACCACAAACCAAGAAGGACGTGAGATCCTTTGTCTCATTATGTGGTTTCTACCAGAAGTATATCAAAAACTTTAATTCCATATGTGCACCTTTAACGGAATTGACACGTAAAGGACATCCAGATCGCATTACATGGACACCACAATGTGAAATGACTTACCAAGAATTGAAGGAAAAGCTCACAAGTAAACCCATTTTGAAATTACCTGACTTAAGTCAAGAATTCATAGTAAGGACGGATGCAAGTAATATTGGGTTAGGTGCAACTTTACTACAGAAATCAGATGCATTGGATGGGGAATTAAGTCCAGTGGCATATGCTAGCAGAAAGTTGAATAAAGCTGAAATCAACTACTCAACTAGCGAAAAAGAATGTCTTGCAGTAATATGGGCAATAAAGAAATTCAATATTTATCTATATGGGAAGGCATTTAAGTTGCAAACAGACCACAAACCGTTATCGTTTCTAGCACAGGCTAGGCATGAGAACTCCAGGTTACTCCGATGGTCTTTACTTTTGGCTCCATATAATTTTAGCATTGAGTATATATCTGGAAAAACCAATTTGGGAGCGGATTTTTTAAGCCGCCATCCGTGTGATGAGAATCACCGTAAACCCCAGAAATAATAATAAATTTCTCTATGTGTATATAGAATAAAGGACTGACATATAATGTCTGTTTTAAGAGGGGAGGTGTCGTGGAATATTCTAATCCACATATATAAATTATTAGGTAAATATGAAGCCTAACAAATAAAATTAATAAAGAGAAGAGCAATGGAAAAAGAACAGTGCTGTCACAAAGAATGTACTCGAAATCCCCCTTCTTTTCTACTTCGTCGGCAAATTGTAACGCTTTCACGTTGATATTAAAGGCCTTCTGCAACATACACGCGTTTCCCAAACACACGATAAAATGTGCTGCCTTTCTAAGAAAAACCTTGAAATATGCAAGTTGACCTAAATTTTAAATTCCATTCATGTCTTTTTCTACACTATGTTACCAAAACGAACGAACAGATGGACAAAAGGATAAAGAGAGAGGGAGGGCTGAAAATCAGGAACGCATGCAACACGCGTCGCGCGATACACAAATGCTGCCATCACGCGTGTAAGACTACATGCACTAACTTTTTTTTTCAGACGGACAGTGATAAAATACATTACCCATCCCAGAGTTAGGTTTATAAATCCTGAAAAACTCTTATTAGAAAAGATAACATTAGATGGGTTTACGGTTGAAAACATAACAGTACCCAGACAGCACATCTTCGAAACAGGAGGTAGAAAATACATATTTTGAACGCAGCCACTTAGCGCTTTTAAATTTGGATATTTGGGTTCCTTAGGGTTTGCTGACAAAGAATATGTAAAACGTTACGCAAATAGTCTAGGAATTAACAAGTTATAACCAAAATAAAATATTGGGGATGCCTGACAGCATGAAATCATTTCTGCTCATAAAATTTTTTTTTATAACGTGTTTGAAAAAACTTACGTTACAGAAATAGCCTACCATGTAAACTCCAAATTGATTGGAGCGCAACAAATGAAAGACTGACCACGATTGGTCGGGCTATAAATACTATCTTTCGTTGTTAGGGGAGACGGGGAAAGGTAACATTTTTTCAAACACTTGTCGAAACGGGGCCTCATTGGCTAGACTCGCTGATATAATCACTTAGGAGCGTTAGTTCGAAACCACTTGTTTAAATAAGCTTGATAAAGCGACAGTGCGTTGAAGCCAGCTCACATTTTTGCTAAAATAAAAGCCTGGAACATAAGCAGATGGGAATTTGTGCCAGTAAATGAGCCAGAATTCATTGCTAATCAACGTATCTGTGTTTATTTCCATGAAATTGTGGGACCGTGGTCTTGATGGTACTGAGCAGCACCTGGTCAGAGCTTTGCTGAATCCAGAGTCTGACAGCATACTCCTTGGTCCATTTAGCTATCAGTGAGGTGTCTCCAGAGCCCAGAGGAGAATTCGAGCCGAGGAGTCTTTCCCTGCCGCCATCACGAAAGATAAGCTGATTGGCCAGCTGAGCTCAACATTATGTCCCCTCATCTTGAAATGACTTTATAAAAATAACATTCAGAGGGGGATTTAATTGTATTAATATCAGGAACTGAGAACATCTCCAATACTAGTTTCCTTAAGACAAACTATTGAAGTCATGATGACAAATACCAACAGAGCTTGAACAAAACAAAACCAGTATTACCTCATTTTACTACTACACAACTGACACACATAGGATATTTTTAATAATATATGTCACTACAATATTCATATTAATCCATTCTGTACATAACTTGTAATGAAAATTGATTGTGATTCCTGGTTCCTTTGTAATTGAATCAGGACACATATTCATTCATATCAGCAATGAATACATATTGTTATTTGAAAAGTTATCAGTGACTCCTTAAGATATCCTTTAGAGTGTTATATGTATGTGAGTGTCCCAGTGTTGTCAAGTATAGTGGAATAAATTAAATTGTTTATCTGTCTGTTGTTGTTTTGACTTACACTTCATCCTACACATACCCTAGACACATAACGTAGTCATCACACTATTGCAGAATAATTCTGACTGAGATATATAGATATGTGGTAGCAAGTAAGGTTATCTATAATACACTACTCTTAATAGATATAGATACCTTCACAGCTGATCTCAGTCAGTACACTAAGTCCCCTATAAATATTTATAACATCCCACTTCACCACAGTGAATTTATGGATTTGTTTTGCATTATCTCAAAACAAGCAAACAAACAAACAAATAAAAACAAACAAACAAGCAAACAGTGGTTATTTGACATTTGTCTGTGTTAAGGTATTATTATGTATATTACATGTTGGCCTCATTTAGATTTTTTACCAGTTTAAATTTACTCGCTAACATTTTTATCTGAAGTCAACATGATGTATTTTATACTATAAGATATTGCTGGTGAGCGCGATTATGTGTAGACGTCACTAGGAAAGGATGACGTAATGAGGTGCTGCACTAATGCATGCAAACGGTCTTTCTTGGCCTTTCGTCGTTTGAATCCGTCTAAGCAAGACGTGGATTATTACTGCTCCCAAAGTTATTGAAGTTTACAGATCTCCTACGTGGCTTATAATGAAATGAAGGTCGCCACTTTTATTCTATATGATGCAGTATTTGAGCATCCTATATTGATGAGCATTTTGATGAAGAAGGAAGTTCAGGGAGTATAATTATAATATTTGCCATCGCCAGCTGTCAGTTATCACTACTTCAATGAGTCCGCTTGCCGGCATTGCTAGTATACAGGCCAGACATGTGACTATGAAGTACTGAATATAGGAGACTGATTTGATGTATGTATAAGATGATTGCCATGAACTTGTATGATGCATCGTCATTAAATGTATTTTGTTCGTGGACCCAACCACGAATATCGTTGTGAAGTTCAATCAAGTTTACATATTGTTGTTAGACAACCACATCGCAAGAAACATCAATTAGCACGATACTCTAGTAATTCTCAAATCCCCAATGTAACAGTCTGTGAGTTCTGAATCGAACCTTTTTTTTTCTCGTGACTCAAGTAAACATCGTCCATTCAGACTTTGTTAGTTTCTAGTTTCCTTTGTTTGTTTGTTTTCTCTTTTCTTATGGCAGAAAGTGGCTTTTATTTAAACGAATATGACACTGATTATAGTTCGCAACTACGCAAACCTCATATTCTCTGTTTTTTTTATATCAGATATTGTTATCACGCTTTGATTGGAATTGTCTGCCCTTTAATCTGAGTGGTCTGCTCTGGTTTCTGTCTACTTTTGTCTACGCCCACTTTCTTGTCGTTTTTGCTCTTAATAGCTCGAATTCTATCTTTGGTACCTGTCAATCTCGTTAGAGCCAAGCTATGCCCACCCTTTCGCACGTGCGAAGCGGCGTTTCTGCTCTATAGTCTTTTATGTAGGGATTCTTGGGAAAAACGGCGAATATCCTGGTTCTTTGATATATGGAGCCCGTAGAACTCTCTTTTCTTTTATGTCGGGCCGTCATCGTGTTTCATCTCGAGCAGACTGCTAAACGCTGGCCAAACTTCTGGCAACTTTTCTTACTATAATAGGGCAGGTCTCTAACGCTCCCTACCATTGTCGCCCTTGGATTTCACTGCTGCCTGGATAATCGTTATATAGTTGATAGCCTATAACCAGATTTATAGTGCGGAAATTGAATTCCTTTGCTCGGTAAGCACACACATTTTTAAAGTTTATTTATTGGGGAGCCGAGTTACTTTATAATATATTTAATTCTTAAAGTAAAGTACTTTTTGAGTGACCCGGTAAATCTGATAATCTTTAAGCAGTCTGCTAATTTTAACTCCACTAAGAGTGTACACCTAAGAGAGCGATATTTTTTAAGGCAATAAGATAGTGTCAAATGTATATCATTTTATTTGACCATTGTGAGTTCCTTGTTCAATTCTGTGTATATTGAGTGGTGTGCGCGGCTAATTTTGTAATGTCACCTAGCGCCAAGTCTAACGCTGGGCACATATTATTCCGAGTTTATCTATTAACTCGAGGAATTCCTATGTTGGGATTTCTCGTCTGCTAACCCCGTGAGTGTGGAGGGGGGCGAGTGGCTACGAATACATTAGCCGATAGCTGCCGCGGGCTCAGTTCGCGCGGTAGGTAACGCCTGACTTAATTACTTGTGTGTGTGTGCTGTAGATTTTTGTATCAGCGAGTGAGAAGGGTGAAGTACGGTGTGTTTTGACTCTGTCTGTGTGTTATGGGAGGGAGCGAAAGATTGTACCGTAGAATGAAGGTGTAAACATTAGAGAGGATTGTATCAAGGTAGTAAATATTCTTTGATTGTATTTCTGCAGAGAGCGGTCAGACGTCTGTAACCCTGTGCTCTCTGTAACCCTAGTGGGAGCACCATGCATCACCAAGACATCTACTACCAATACTTATCAATCACATACAGGTAGATCTGTCGCCCTTGCCTACGGGTAGCTACCTTCGCCTTCTAACCTTTGGATCAATATGTTCAGACCCAAGTAGGGCTGGTTATATCGAAGTACATACGCCCAGCCTTAGCCGGATATATTTATACCTCTCGCTAGACAGGATATCTCCTTTGCCATCGACTTGTGTCGGCAGCACTGTCCGACCCATTGACAGTGGGTAAAACCATAGTAGTTAGAGCATTCTTCAGAAGAAGCGGCACCTGGTCAACACTAGACGCCTACCCAACGCCAAGTCACCGTTATGCAATACAGAGAGGCGCTTTCCTTGAGAGCCATCACTTATACTCGGTCTTTTATTCGTCACCAGTGATCCCTTGCGTCCTGCAAATTGGATTTATTATTTGTGTCTGGATAAGCGCACTAGCATTGTCTCAGTCACCCGTGCTTTGATAGTGAGTGCACGCTGGGATTATTCTGACACCTGTTTTCCACAAGGAGCTTATCTCCTTCATCAATTGGATAGCAACATCCCAAGGAACAGGGGTAGATTTCTCGGAGTTAGGAGTACCTACTGTCACGGATTGCCTCCCCTGCTTTGCAGTAGTGGTCTAACAGTGGCCAAAACTCAAGAGTATGGAAATGGGTCGTCAAAGGTGTCTACTTTTGCACAAGATTACTCTTGGCAGAGATGTAGATAGAAGGGTAATGTCGCTTCTACCTTACGTGAATTCACAAGATAATTCAAAAGTCAAGAACAATGCTGCTTAGCGCTGAACATTTAACTTATATCTGTCCGTCGCCTTTTGTGAAGGATTTAAGCAATGGTTTTTAGTCCGTTCAAGCCTCCAGCTGAGTTAATTCAGCGAATTTCCTCTTATAATGGTATAGCTCTGTTTAGAGGTAAATATATGTCTGTCTATATATATATATATATATATATATATATATATATATATATATATATATATATATATATATATATATATATATATATAATATTCTGGCTCATATGTTTGCTTTCATACATGTAATAACTGAATCAACTATGTTTGTTTAGTTTTAAATAACATGTAACAAATTTAATAGTGAATTAGTCTTTAACGGGTTAAAATAAATATGGAAAGATTGGTGACATTTTAAATGAAAGCGTCTTCATAGAGACTTAATAGGGGAGTGATAAAAGTATGTTTTGCTGATGCCTTTTAATCACGACTTAAATGATCTAGGTGAGTCCTGCAGCCGTGGTTTTCGTCACTTCTTTTTTGGTGATGAGTGCACTTCTCCACATAAATCGTCCAATGTAGGCGGTCAGTATTGATGCTCTTCTCTCACACTAGTGGCGTAAGAATTTCAGTACTTCAAACAGTCTGATAGCTTGTAACCACGAACTTTTTAGACAAAATAGAAAGAATAAATGCCTCTGCTAAGTACACTAAGATTGAAGCTTAACAGGCACATCCTCTCGCTGTCCACCCACCAATGTTAATCTCTCAGAAGAATTAAATTCTTGAGTACACAGCGTAGCTCACAGAAGATGAGAAAAAATCACCAGTACTCTTCTGGGTATTAAAGTGGGAAAATGTGTCTGGACAACGCGAATAATGATTTGTGCCTGAACTAACATTAACAAGTTACATATATCTCACAAAATGATATGACACACTTGAAGCACATGTGATGTAATCATCGCTCATCACTGCTCCAGTCGGAGTCTGGGGTCACGTCTGCTGTCGGTTGTCCGCACGACAAGCCAGAAACAATCACCAGCGCTTGCTGCAGTGGTTCATGAATAAAGTATTTTCATATGTTGAGGTTACCAGCCTCATATATAACAACTAAGCAAGAAAAACATGTCAAATTCACATTTGTAAAATAAATGTTACACTTACCCCAACAATTATTTGGGAATCTACAATCTCCTCGCACAGGTTAGAATGGACACAAGCAATTTAGGTTATATGCTCTGGAATCACTTGGCCTGGAAAATTTAGTAATTCCTATTATGACGGGTGTTCTGCGAATCCCTTGATGTGGGAAATTATAGTAATTCCTCTTATGACGGGTGTTCTGTGAATCACTTGGTCTGGGAAACTTTTTAATTCCTCTTATGACAGATGATCTGATTCCTTAGGTATTCAAACTTCGTATTTAAAATGCGGGTTTACTTTTTAAGTTTTAAGTTGCCCAAATACTTTCTATCTGTCACTTTTCAGTTTGGTACCCTTCGTCCGATCCTTCTCTTTCTGCCTTTTGGGAGTTGCTAGCTTGAAGTTGTGAAGCTGTCTGTTCTGTGACTCCGCTTTTTGCTATATTATATTCTCAGTTTCCAGTTCAAATCTCGGATGGTACTTCCGCCGAATTTTCCAATGAGATTCGTTGTTTATTCCGGCTCTCAAATCAAACCAATGGTTAGCTCTTTAGCACTGGGTTGGGGTGTTTTAATTCAAAATATCCCCCACGTGTTAAAAATATTACATTTTAAAATTCCGTCGCGTGACCTCTTCCAAATAATGCGGTAATAGTTCCGCTAACTCACAAACAAATCTGCGAACTTATTTGATGTCCAGATGCTACCTTCAAATATTGTCTTCCCCAGACAGGTTATCTGTAATAATCTCACAGGAATTGCAATGTGAAAGCTTTTATCTCATTAACACCTGTGTTTCCGCACATCTCAGACGGCTCTCTCGGACAGACAATATTGGCTTCCTATTCATCTTCGTACAACACCATATTGTGTCAAACGTGGATCGTCTCCTATCAAAGGTGGCCGGCGACTCAAAGAGATAAACGTATTACCGCTGACCGGTGATAATGACTGTGTATTGTTACGATAATACCACAGTTCACCTGGCGGAACGTAAATACGTCTGGGAAGTGGTCACAGCAAACGTATGTAAGGGCAATAAATATGGCAAATAAAAGGACGATGAGTGAGAAAAATCAAGAAATGAAGAGATACTGCCGGAGTGAATGAGAGTTATAAAAAATTGCACGACTGATTTCGTCACACTTACCTACCTGGATTAATTTTAGCACAATGCAGGAGAGGCCGCTTTTCATCACGGAAGACTGGGGGGCCCCTGTTAGTAAACAAAGCTGGATGTGTGAGAGAGTCTCTGGGTGTTGGTGTGGAGTGAGGCAACCTGTTTGAGTGCGATTTATCTAAGTGGTTTGGTAGGTTGTTTGTTTTACTGTGATTGTGATTTTTTTTTAGCCTTTCAGAGATCGAGAAGGCATTTTCTTATTGTTCTTGATTCATGTGGTGGGTTGGTGTTAATAAATATACTTAAATTTGCTTTGTGGTCAGAAATCTCTTCTATGCTAACTGTCACTGGATGTTGTGCTGTATGTTCTTACTGCATTTATAGTTAGTCTGTTTGTTCAGAGAGAACGAGCGAGGCATTGACTTAGTAAAAGTCAGTCGTAGGAGGCTAGAAAAATAGTCTTCTTACTCTCCAGAAGTCAGATCTCTTCCCATAATTTTCATTAGTGACTCTATTCTTATCTACGTTCACATTACACATTCATAATCTGTCTGAACTCAGACATAATCTATTCACAATCTATCCTACCTGTGACAATTATATATACGCAAATCTCTGATGTGTCTGTTTCATGAGACATTGATTATAGTCCACCACTTCGCAAACCTCCGTTGTGTCTATTTCATCTTGTTTATAGTCGGCTACTCCGCAAACCTCAGGTGTGTATGTCTCATTAGACGTTAATTATAGTCCACAACTCCGTAGACCTCAGGCGTGTCTGTCTCATCAGACATTAATTATAGTCCACAACTTCGCAAACCTCAGGTGTATCTGTCTCATCAGACATTAATTATAGTTCACAACTCCTCAAACCTCAGGTGTGTCTGTCTCGCCAGATAACCTCCTCTGACATTTCCTACAGGTTTTACTTTCCTACATTTTTGTTTTGTTTTAACAACAGGTGAAAACAGCCTCGCCGTCGCCACTACAACCACCTTCTACTCCAGCACCAGCCGCAGCATCAGAGCCTCCGTCCTTTCTCTACTACCAGGTCAAGACACCCTTGGCTGCGGAACAGGATTACGATGTTTCAGGGGATGATGAGCAGACTGTAGGCATTGAATCCCAAGGTAAGTGCTGCTGTGACCAAACTTCTGAATATGTCTAAGAAGGAAAAACGATTGGAGTTTTGTGTAAGCTTTAGTGCGTGGTATCTCATTCTTCTTTTCTCTGGTCCTTGGTCGCTGATTGATAAAGCAGTCAGTAACCATCACGCCTAGTGGCGTCTTGTAGCGCCGCAACAAACTGTCTCTACTTTGCTCGGTCAACAGCCATCCTTCGTGTGGTGCCCTAGCTCTGGTTCATGCTTAGCATCTGTGACCACATTTCTGAGTATGTCTGTGAGGGCACAACGACTGGAGTTTTGTGTAAGCTTTAATACGTGGTACCTCATAATGTAAATCAAATTACTACATAAACTACTGCTGCAAGAGCACTTGAATGCGTTGGTGCAGGCTTCCTGAGGGATCAGCTGAAGTGGTTGCTCTATGCTCCATAGGAAGCGAAAATAAAGATATAATGAAATGATTAGTAATACACGATGTGGTTGATGAGGGCAATGCCTGTGTTCAATGTTCACTTAAGAAATTGTAATAATTTACGTACTTAGTCGTTCCTCTTCTACCCTGAGGTGCAGAGGTTTGCCAGAGAGAGCGCCATACTGTCCTGTCGGCTATGCATGGAGGCATATCTGGAGTCATCCTTATATGACCACCAGATAAGCACAGTGCAATAGTATACAGATGTGGAAGTAAACGTCTGTCTGTGAGACTAATTACACCTTCACTGACTCTTGACTCATCCACATACTTCCAGGGATTCCCTCAGTAGGAAAACATGTTGAAAACCCAGCATTGCACACTAAGATTGAACGAGGCACTTGAGACTCAGATGTAACTCTGCCTTTTACATAGTTTGCTACATGCAGGAGGATCTTACTATGGACCCATGATAGGCAGGGAGAGCTAAGAAGTGACTCTGTGACAATTCCTTGTGAGAGCCTAGAATCAGAGCACAGTATGTTACCTCTGCATATTTTGAGAGCCCCCTTGGATGGCCGGGGAAGGCACAAAATGTCACACGCTTCTTCCTCTTACCTAGGGACCAGATGTGATGATCCTTTAAATGCAAGCCAAGCTGGAGAAACTGGAGGTCACGACTTCCACACAACACGTTTCGGAATGGCAGAAAAACCACAGAAAAAGCCTAGATCTACAGTGTAAATAATACCAACGAGTCTTCAGCTTGGTATTGGCTGCAAAAGAGAGAAGCTCAGCAACCCTAGTTAGACAACAAAAAACAACAACGATCCTATTGGCTGTCTTCCTCCCGGCCCAATTTCAATCTAGTCCTTAGTCCTTCAGAGATTGTCTAATGTTGTCCTCCCAGCGAACACTGGGTCGTCCTGGAGCTCTGGATCCCTGGCTCTTGGTAATCACTTAATAATCACAATGCCCAGAACAGTTCCCCCTTGTACCTTGCAGTCACCCATGTATTCTTGCTGTAAGTTTAAACAAGAAAATGAAAAATTACGTAGGTGATCTAGATATGTGAGGCCCATTATGTTCAGACTGTAGTAGAGATCACTGCACATGTCTAAAGTAACATTTTCTTAAGCTGTTTTAAAGAAGCCGCCTGTGAATGAGTAAAGCACATTTTCTTAAACTATAGTAGAGGTGCCGCACATGAGTGAGGCACACTTTCTAAGAATGTGATGAGATGCTGCCTTTGAGTGAACGAGGTACATTGTCTTAGGCTGTCGTATGGACGGCACCCATGTATGAGTGAGATACATTTTCTATTACTGTGGTAGAGACACTACCCATGTGTGAGGCACATTTTTTTTTCTTGACTGGGAGGGGGGGGGGGGGGGGGGGGGGGGGGAGGAACGAGTAACGCGTATTTTTTTTTTTTTTTTACCGTGGTAAGGGCGTCGCCCATGAATGAGGCACATTTTCTTTACCTGTCGTAGAGAGAGGGAATGGATGAGTATGGGAAAAAAATCGAAAAAAGGTGATTCGTCTTACGAGGACAAAAGACAAAGAAAATAGCCAACGTAGCGGCCACAAGGCCTACGTCGGGGAAAGGAAAGAAAATGAAGGCTAGATAGGACACATAAGAATCTAAATAAATATAAAAATAAAACCTGGGTACTTCCCTAAAGGCAGCTGAGTCCTAACACGCTTGCCGACGAACCAGAGAGTGAGGAATTCTTTTTTTGTTAATGTGGAAGGGACGCCGCCTATGAATGGATGAGACCAATTTATATAGACTGTGCGACGCCGCCCATAAGCCAAATAAGTGAGACACATTGAGTTGAATTGTTATAGAGAAATCGTCCACGACATAAGTTTTGGATATTGCACTCACAAAACTCTGATAACGATAATCATTTTAAAAGCCATCTGTGACACCGAAGTCACAAAACCCACACATTTTTGTTTGGTCGAATCGGCGTCAAAATAAAAGAGTTAACATTGAAACTACGAGTTTTCATGCTCTGTTTTTCGGCTTGTTTCCTTGTGTACAATGGAAAACTCATAATGAAAGATCATAGAATTGTGTCCTCCAAGCCTTCGGCTGCATGCGAGGAGCAGAGTGGCGACATGCGCTTTTCCAGCCCAATTGGGGCAGAAACTGTATGATGACGAGAGACGCCTGAGACAGACTGTGAACTTTATTAGAGAGATAGATGTGGTTATTTCAGAGCGAACGAAGAAGAAGAATAAAACAAAACTTAAGCCACAACAAAAGTATTGTTAACATAAAATACAATTTTGTGGTGAGAATATAAAAATAACTACCGTATCAGTCATTAAATAAATGACTTCGTGGACAGACAGATATAAAGAAACGACAAAGAAAACGAATTTACTAAATATCATTGAATAAAGTTACTTACTTACTTACTTAGTCGTTCCCCTTCTACCGTGAGGTGTAGAGGTTTGGAAGAGAGAGCTGTCTTCTTCCTGGCCTGGTTCCATTCTAGTCCTCGGTCCTTCGAAGATTGTCTAATGTTGTCCTCCCAGCGGACTCTGGGTCGTCCTGAAGGTCTGGATCCCTGGCTCTTTGTTTCCCATGCTTGTCGTGGTAGCCGATCTTCTCCCATTCTGCAGACATGGCCAAACCATCTTAGTTGGGACTGTTCTATTTGGGTCTGCAGCGGATGGGATTTTAGGCCTTGACGGATCGTCTGGTTGCGGACCATGTCTCTTCTTGTTACTTCAACCACTTTCCTCAGATACCTCATTTCTGAGGTTTGGATCTGGCTTTTGCGGGTTGTAGTCATTGCCCACGACTCGCATCCATATGTCAAGACTGGGACATAGGTGGAGCGGTATACAGCCATCTTCGTTTTCTTACCAACCTCTTTCTTGCTGAGGAATCCACGATTTATGGCCTGAAAAAGTCTCCCAGTCGCTGCTTTTTGAGTGGCCAACTCTTCTTTGATGCCTCCCTTTCGGTCTATAATAGCTCCGAGATATTTAAAGTGGTCGACCTGCTCCAGGACCTGTTCTCCCAACTTAATCTGATGTTTTCTTTCTTCTCGTGATATCACCATGGATTTTGTTTTAGAGCTGCTTATGACCATCCCTCTCTTCTCCAGCTCTTCCTTCCAGACTTGCAGATTTAGCAATCAGGGCAACATCATCAGCAAATGCCAGCTCAGAAATATAGACCTGTCTCATCTTCCAGTACCCCACTGAATACTTTCTTGTTCTCTCCTTACATGCCTTGATGACATCGTCCATAAGGAGTATGAAGAGGTAAGGTGATAGGATATCACCTTGTCTTACACCAGTGATGGTCCTGAACTCTTCTGACTTATGGTTTGCTGTCCTCACATAATTTCTGCAAGACTTGTAGAAGCTCTGTATAGCATGAATCAGAGGTGCTGGAATATTCTTCCTTGCCAAACAGTCCCAAAGTTTGCTCCAGGGGACCCTGTCAAACGCCTTTTCTAGATCTATGAAACAAAGATGGATCTCACTCTTATACTCAAGGGCCTTTTCACTCAGCTGTCTGAGTGTGAAGATTAGGTCTTGAGTACTTCGGTTTGCTCGGAATCCGCACTGGACCTCATCCAATTGTGGCTCAGCTAGGCGTCGGAGTCTCTGCTCTAGGATTCTAGAGTAGATTTTACCAGGGACACTGAGAAGGGATATGCCTCTATGGTTTCCATATTGTCGATTGTCACCCTTTTTGAAAATTGGTGTTATGATGGCAATCTCCCAATCCTTTGGTATGGTCTTGTTGTACCATGCTGCCTGTAGGACCTTTAAGAGTAATAGGTCGCCTGATGCTCCCATGTACTTAACCATTTCTGGTGTTATACCATCATGCCCTGCTGCTTTGCCCATCTTGATTTTCTCTAGTGCTGCCCTCAGTTCTTCCATCTTTATGTCATCTTCACCATCATTGGTTTTCTCTTCTGTGCTAGTGGTTATCATTTCCGATGCTTCACCATGCTCACCATCCAGGAGTTCTGAGAAATATTCTTTCCATCTTTCCATTACTTCCTTCGGGGCAGTAAGCAATTTGCCTTGCTTGTCCTTTATAAATTTGAGAGGGCATTGTTTTTCCTTCTTCATGTTCTTTAGGGTCTTATAGAACAATTTCTGGTTTTCTTGTGCATCTTTTTCTAGCTTTTCTCCAAATTCTTCCCAGGACTTCTGTTTTGCTGCTAGCACTTTGTTCTTTGCTTCTGTTCTGAGTGTCACATATTCTCTATATTTTTTCCATTTGTCCTGTTGTGTTTTTAGCTCCTAAGTATTGTTTCCATGCCATTTTCTTCTCTCTTATTTTCTCTTTGACTTCCTCTGTCCACCAAGGGTCCTCTTTCTCTGGTTCCCAAGTCGGACTTCACCGCATGCTTCTGCAGCAGCTGTCTTTATGATATCCTTGAATTTATTCCGGAGGGTTTCCAAGTCATCAGGTCGTTCTTCTGTGTTGCTCACTGCTGTAGCAATAAGCCCCTGATATCTGGTCTTAATTTCTGGCTCTCTCAGCTTGTAGGTCCTAATGCTCATTTCTCCTGCTCGTTTACTTGGTTTCTTGCGTGATGTTGGGCAGTTCCTAGACTGAGCAACTCTTTCAGTTGTTCGTTTGATTGTTAGCAGGTAGTGATTAACAATTGTTAACCCGTACAATGTGGTGACAGTGATTTGTCAATTACTGCTGGTTCCCAGTAACGTTTTGACTGTTCCTTCGCAAGTCGGGAGTCAAATGGCGTGGTGATGATGATGATGATGATATAATCCCTTTACCTGTGAGCAGGTAGCTCTTGACAGCCCATTGCTTCTCTGACAACGGTACAAGTCTTCCTCAGGTGTTGTGATGATGTGTAGAGTGTATTGTGGATGGTTGGGTGCGATGGGAGTAGCTGGGGTCGCAGGTCAGTTAGTCTTGGGCACTGTAACAGTAGGTGTTCAACTGATTCCTCATGGTGGTGGCAGTGCCTACAGTTTGGTTCACGTAGTGGGTCTATTCTATTTAAATGTTTATTGGCCTGTTCTCAGCTGGAAAATTAAATTCTGATCTCTTCTTTTCAGTTGTTTAACTGAACCTTGAGGGTTTGGTTTAGCTTGATGTTTGAAGAATGGACGCCCTGTCTGGGAGGTAGCCCACTGGTTTTGCCATTCTTGCCTATAATTGTTTCTCAGGATCTGTTGGCAGGTTTGCAGTGTGGTACTTGATGGAAACTGGGGCAGTGCTGCTCCTCTTTTGGATAGTTTATCTGCTTTTTTCATTTCCTGGGACTCCGACATGCCCAGGGATTCACTGGAGTGTAACTTCGACGCAATAAGGAAGTGAACAGCTGGTCAATTAATCTACAGATGTTATTAATATTAGGAGACATTTTGCTTTCTAGGGCTTGGAGTGCTGATTTTGAGTCTGAGAATATAACAATATCCTCAGGTGGAGTGATGCCACTTTCAAAGTCTGTGATTTTCCGGCACAATGCTGTTTCTAGTGCTGTTATTTCTGCATCATAGCTGGAACAAATTTCTCCGCAAGGGCTAAAGATGCAAGGGTGGTCTTCTGGGTGCAGGTTGGGGTATTTTATCACTGCGCCATATCCAGCATTGGTGGTAGCTTTAAATGCAGATCCATCTGTGTAGACATGGATGATGTCTTGTGGATATGAGTCTATAGTTTCTAAGGCGATGGTTTTCAGTAGTGGTACTAGAGTGTTCTTGTCTGCTGAGGAGTCAGAGAGTTCAGTTCTTACTGTAGGAATAGTTGCCTGACAACAAGGTGGTTCATTATTGATGGTTACCATTGGCTTTCCCACTGCTGGTAGATGGTGTTTGATGCTAGCTTCTTTTGCATTTTTAAGAAAAGATGTCTGTTGTATTCTGTGTTTTTGGTGCCACGGCCTTATCATTTTCCTATTCTCCTCTCAGATACCTTTCGTATGTTTCCACAGCTGAACGTTCTCTTCTTAGGTTTAAAGGTTCAATATTGGTGTTGATTTCGTATGCATCTGTCGGCGTTGTCTTCATGGCACCACTTATAAACCGTAGAGCGTGATTTTGGACTTTGTCTAGCTTTTGTAGGAGGCTTTTGCTTGCAATAGTTTGGAGGGGGAGCGAGTAGTCCATTACTGAGCGCACATATCCAGTATAGAGTTGGCGTAATGAGTGCTGGTCTGCTCCCCACCCACAGGAGGAAAGTTGTTTGATGAGCCTAAGTCTTGTGGATGCTTTCTCAATCAGCTTGTCTATGTGGGGTCTCATGGTAAGTCTACGGTCAAGCTCGACTCCAAAATATCTCGGGCATTCTTCGTATGCTAGTTTCTCTCCATTCATCCAGACCTCAATGTTTTTCTCATTAACTCTCTTGTTTAGACTAAACAGGCCGTACACAGTTTTCTCTACATTGATTTCAAGTTTCCAGAACTGGCAGTATGCAGTTCTTGTTCATATTTGTGGTGATGGTTTGGAGATATTTTCCTTATGTCCAGATGACTAGGTCATCAGCAAAAATGCTGATACCTGGGGCAGTCCTTCCTTCAGGGTCTTTTGTTTTGATGTTGATCCACTGAATGTTGTTCGGATTGTTCTGTTGTGGAATAACTTTTAGCCAGTTGTACATTCGGCCTGATAATCCCATAGAACATTCGATACTGTGCAGGAGTAACTTCCAAAATGGTTTCCTCTTCGTGTATTCTCTAGACCCATCTGTTATAGATAGTGCCCTGAGTTGAAAAACCAGTACCAGAAACTGAGAGACAGATTAAACAAAAGTACCTCTCTTAAGTACTGTGTCTTCTGACGTAAGCATCAGGCGGCCTCCGCTTTCCACCACAATTTCATCTCCCTCTGAATGTTTCTGAAGTACCTGAGAATGAATACATAGGTCATCGAGACAGATGAAAGAGCGGAAGAAGACAAATGCATCGTTAGTGAACCCGCGATTTAAACATAACCAATCAAAAACGAAGGGGAAAATAATATATATATATATATATATATATATATATATATATATATATATATATATATATATATATATATATATATATGTCATGTACAGTCAAGCTTTAAACGTGTGGGGCGACGAGGTGTGCCCTACCGAGGATAAGATAATGTGAGTAAGTGAATGCGTAAAAGTAAGATAATGCTCGGATGAAGAAAAAAACAATGATTGATCCAATGAATGTTGAATGTAGAAAGAAAAATTGAAAGAACGAATATGAAGTTTTTTCGTCACACAATCGCAGACTTTTCGAATACTTCATACTTGCCTTACCATCTGATTAAGTTTTCAAACACTTACCTGTTATACTGTTATGTAGGGTTTGATGATAATTTGCTTTTTTTTCAACACTGTTTTGGTTTCTTCCCTCGTTTATGATTTAACACTGTAAAAGTGAGCACGCTTTAATGTTTTTGTCTATCGTCTGTCTATCTCTGTCTCTCTGTCTCTCATTGGCTGTAGTTCTCTTTCTATTATTTCTGATTGTGTGTCTCTGTCTGTAGCATTTCTGATTGTGTGTCTCTGTCTGTAGCATTTCTGATAGTGTGTCTCTGTCTGTAATATTTTTGATAGTTTGTCTTTGTGTCTTTGTCAGTGATATTTCTGATTGTGTGTCTCTGTCAATAGTAATTGCGATAGTCTGTCTGTTATTGTAGTATTTCCGACAATTTTTTCTGTCTCTAGTATGATAGTTTGTCTTTATAGTATTTCCGATAGTATGTGTTTGTCTGTAGTATTTCTGATTTTGTGTCTCTGTCTATAATATTTCTGATTGTGTGTCATTATTTTTCTGGTAGTTTATCTCTGTCGCGCCCCCCCCCCCCCCTTTTCCCCCGATTTGCCCGGTAACTTATATGCCTATCAGTTTGTGCTTTGGTCGGATAAATTTTACATTAAACAATTTGTTTGTTTTTTTTTTTAGTACACAAAGACTGTAGGTTGTCTGAACTTTTCAGATGTTACCATGTTCTTTCAAAAGTTTGGCACGTATCCGTTTCTCTGCTATAAATGCGCAAGCCACTAGAACACATAATGTCTTAAGAAAGACCTCCGAAGACATCTGTTCACATCCATCTTGTTATGGAAATGCAGCATTTGGACAAAGGTGTTGGTGCATGACGTAGAGAGCAGAGCCAAGTTGGATACTTTTCTTATGCTCAGTTGGAAGTGACGAGGGAATATGAAAAAAGAGCTGTCACTTTTTATTTTCCCCGTCGTTTTTGATTGGTTATGTTTAAATCTCGGGTTCACTAAAAAACAAACACAATGTTGGATATGCGCTCGTGATCACAAAGTGTGTGGCTTATTTTCTTGAGCCCGTGGTAACATGTGCTTGTTTACTTTTCATTGTATTGTTTGGGTTTTTTTTTTAATGCATTTGTTCTCTGCTTTAAACTTTGAGAAACTGCTAAAAATAGGTTCTACAACAATTTCATACGATTGAGGCTTTGTTTTTTTAATTTTTTTTTTTACGCAAGGGTTCACGAGTGTGCCACTTTTTGTTTGTTTGTTTTGGTAAGACGAAGATTGGCAGTAGGCAACCCAGGAAGTGTGGTGATCTACTTTGGAAACAGAGAGATATCCAAAGATCTAGTTTGATTATTTTAAGGGATGGAGCTACCATGAAATGATATTTTCGTTATTAATCACACAATTTCAATGGACGTGCACAGACGTGACCTACATCAATCACAGATACGCATAATGAAGAGTTTGATGATATTACATAATTGGTTGCCATGGAAGCAGCGGCCATATTGGTTTCTATTGTTCTATTATTTTGCTAAAGCTTTTTTTAAATATTTATTTAACTATCAATACCATATTTAAACATAATGTTTATCATTACTTAGAAGATCGGCTACCACGACAAGCATGGGAAACAAAGAGCCAAGGATC
This sequence comes from Oreohelix idahoensis, assembly GCA_024509875.1. Lineage (NCBI taxonomy): Eukaryota > Metazoa > Mollusca > Gastropoda > Stylommatophora > Oreohelicidae > Oreohelix > Oreohelix idahoensis. The sequence goes on along the minus strand of JAMPIV010009397.1, from coordinate 229,975 downwards.
CAGACCCCGAGGACGACCCAGAGTCCGCTGGGAGGACAACATTAGACAATCTTTGAAGGACCGAGGACTAGAATGGAACCAGGCCAGGAGGAAGACAGCCGATAGAATAGTCTGGCGCTCTCTCTTCCAAACCTCTACACCTCACGGTAGAAGGGGAACGACTAAGTAAGTTTATTATTACATTTTAAAACTATTGTCAGATTGGATTTTTAATAACTTAAGTAGATCCTGAGATATAAAACTTTAAAATTTGTATATTTAAAAAAAAAAAAAAAAAATATTTTCAGAATTTTACAACATTACTTGGAATAAATCAAAATTTTGACAAGATATCAAAAATTGGATCTGACAAAAGTTTTAGTATCCAATGGCAAGTGTTTTTGCCGAAGCTGATGTTAATGGACCAAAAAATTATGCAAGTTATAAGAACATTAGTAACAAAAAACAAAGTTCTGAGAACATGTTCACAGGAAGAAGACAATTTCTGAAGAAAATACTATGTACAAAATCAAAATACACCTACTTAGAATGTGTTCTGACAAATAATTTCACATATTTATATTCAGGAGAATATAAGTTATCTGAATACAGACTAATCCCAATGTTCATGTTTGTGCTGTTTTGACTTAAAATGTAGCGTAGCTCCTGTCCTTAAAAAACAATGTCTGCAGAGTCAGGTGGAAAATCAGTTTCAAGAGAAACATGAACAGCTTCAAAATGTGTATCAGCATTATCTTTCTTGACACAAATTATAACTGTCTCGTAATTTAAATGCTGGTGATACCACGCTTTTTTTTTTTTTTTTTTTTTAAATGCCGGCAGGGAAGGGCGAGTCCGAACTGTCCTTATCTTAAAACCCTTTTTTTTTTTTTTTTCCCCTTCCGTCACCAAAAGATCTAGCAAATTATCCCCTAAGATCTACCAGTATAGCGAGATCGACCGGTTGTCGACCCCTGCTGTAGATGCACAGGAGGAAAGCTCTCTAACCGAAGAACCAGTCGTACGCTCTAGTAAGCCTCAAGACAATCTATTTTCCTTCTGTCCACCTATTTTCAAAGATTGCAGCCTGTGAGTCCGTCGAAGCTAGTTTACTTTGGTTGACATTTTAAACTTCATGATTGTTGTCGTTCATTTTTGTTTTCCTACTTGTGCTAAGATCTTTTAGTGGTATATGGTAGTTTTAGACACAACTAAAACAAGCTGGATTCACAACAACAACAAAAAAGTATACATTCATTATAGTATTTTAAGAAAATAATGTTAGAAAATAGTAATACGATAAATGTGAACAGTCAACAACAACAACAAAAACCCTCAATGGGCATGTAGCGGGATCCTTTACCCTTTTTTTACTTCTGTTTCCGCTCCTTATAAAGCAAGGGATCAAGACATGCATTCTAAACACTGACATGTTCCTGCAGTGGCGATTTCTAAAGTAAATGTGTATAACATAGTAGGGTTGCCAGCGTGGGACTCATCCTCACATTAGTCCTCACTTACGACATGCCTGGTGCGGGCAGTGAGCCTGTTTTTGTTCTTTATGTTAATAGAGACCCTGGGGGAACCTCACTGGGTAAGAGACAAGAGTATAATATAAAAATGCAGAGTGACAACTGTGGGTCATTCCAGTAGTCGAAAGATCATGGCCACACTAACTGGACATATGTGACTTAGAATGGAGGATTGTCGAGAAAAGATTTGACGAGAAGACGGAGACGACGAAAAAAAAAATGTAGAAAAAAAATTGCTTCCTGCAAATGGACAAATCAAGACCAAAAAAAATAATAATAATAAAAGAGAGATAGAAAGAAAGAAAAACAGACAGTTGAAAGAATGAAAGAAAGAAAGAAAGTAGAAAAAAACAAACAAAGACAGACAGACAAACAGACTGAAACGAAAATAAAGAAACAAAGAAACAAAAAGACAGACAGACAGACAGAAAGTAAAGAAAGAAAGAAAGATGTTATAAAAACTAGTCGGAAACGTGCCATTTGCGTGTGCTGCACTGTTAAACAAACGTTGATTGTGAGAGGCTATCTGAGAATGACTGAAACAACGAGAAAACATCCAGGACGAGATTATCATAAATGATGTGGGAGAGAAAGAGACTATGAAAGCTTGCGAACTTATAGACGTAGGACAGTTAGAGCAGTGTTGTATAAATGAAAGAGTGGGAACTTCATAGTGCGCGTAGCAAAGTTCCAGAGAAATAATGAGAACGAAAGAGTTGGTCCTAGATAGAAAATAGCAAACGTAAAGAGAAGCAGTGACAGGGATACTGTTAGGACATAAGAGTGTTAATGCAAAACAGTCAAAATGAAAGATTAGAAACTTGTTAGGAAACAGGAGTGGTAGAGCAGAACAGTCAAAATGAAAGATTAGAAACTTGTTAGGACGTAGGAATATTAGTGCAGAACAGTAAAAATGAAAGATTAGAAACTTGTTAGGACGTAGGAGTGGTAAAGCAGAACAGTCAAAATGAAAAATTGGAAACGTGTTAAGACATAAGAGTGGTAAAGCAGAACAGTCAAATTGAAGGAGTGGGAGATTGTTAGGACGTAGGAGTGGTAGAATAGAACCGTCAAAATGAACGAGTGGAAAATTGTTAGGATGTAGGAACGTTAGAGCGTAACAGTGAAAATGAAGGAGTGGAAATTTATTAGAACGTAGGAATGTTAGAGCGTAACAGTCAAAATGAAAGAGTGGGAATTTATTAGGACGTATGAATGTTAGAACGAAACAGTGAAAATGAAAGAGTGGGAGATTGTCAGGACGTAGGAATGTTAGAGCGTAACAGAGAAAATGAAAGAGTGGGAGATTGTTAGGACGTAGGAATGCTAAAGCGTAACATGGAAAATGAAAGAGTGAGAATTTGTTAGGACGTTGGAATGTTAGAGCGGAACAGAGAAAATGAAAGAGTGGGAGATTGTTAGGACGTAGGAATGTTAGAGCGGAACAGAGAAAATTAAAGAGTGGGAGATTGTTAGGACGTAGAAATGTTCGAGTGTAACAGAGGAAATTAACGAGTGGGAGATTGTTAGGAGGCAAGAATGTTAGAGCGGAACGGTGAAAATGAAAGAGTGGTAACTTGTTAGGACGTTGATACGTTAGAACAGAAAAGTGAAAATATCAGTGGGAAATTGATAGGACGCAGATACTTTAGAACAGAACAGTGAAAAAAAAAAAAAAAGAGACGAAGCAAACATTCATGAATCAAAGTACGGAGGTCATGAATATTCTTTGAAAAGCTTCAATTAAGAAGAAAAAAAAAATCATACATTCAGTGGCGTATTAGAGAGTGGGGGTGCGAGAGGGCGGTTCGCCCTTGGTGAATGCCAGGAGGGGAGGGGATTCCATCCGATATTATTATGACAGTCATCATCATCATCGCTTTCCATTGTGCTCCATACGGAGCAAGGAGCCACTACTGTAGCTGGGCACCTTGAAGCATTCACATGCTCTTGCAGAGGTCGTTTCTGAAGTACAGTAGAACTCCATTTATCCGAACCCCATGGGACCGAGCATCGTTCGGATAATCAAATGTTCGGATAATTGGATTACATAATGTATCGAGTTACATGTACACATATTTCTAAAAATAATTAACCATCACAAGGAAAATACACTATAAAACATATTTACTTGTACTGTAATAATAATACCCACACTGTATTAGATCACTGTATCACCAAAATCTTTCATTACACTGCAGTGCATGTACTACTTGTATTAATTATTTTTTTTTTAAGAAAGAGAAATGTTTTCAAAATAACATTACAAATGATTCAAAACCAGGCGCAACTTACGTGTACATGTACTTGTACAGATGTAACCCACTATTTAAAATAATGAGGAATCCTCTTTTGCACCAAACTGGATAGTCTCCTTTTGGCTGCTAAGTCCCGCATTCTCTTCAACAGCAGAAGCTGTGTAGCACAGCTGTCATCTTCTCGCTCGTACCAAGCCATCGCTGTTTCTAGTGCTATAAAGGCCTCTTCAGGACTTGGTCGACGTTTTGGGTTTTCTTCATAATCTATAAGTACATCATGTACTTCTGAGGAGTCTTCATCATCGGTCACTACATGTATTTGGTTTTCTTCTTGCACAAAAGACAAAATTTCTTCGTCATTCAAAAACTGAAAACCAGAATCATTATCATCTTCTAGCCACATGTGTGCATCATCTTTGTCACAGTCCGAAAATCCGGGCATTGCTTGAAACAGTTCCACAACTTCATTTATACAATCATCATTTGTGTCCACTGCAGTCGTTTCATTTCCTCCTTTTTTCCCAAGCAATCTATTCCAAGCCTTGTTGAGATTATCTTGTGACAGGGTGGTCCTAGCATCAGCAAACATATATCAGCAGTCTTTGAGATTAAGCTTTTTGGAAAACGCCACCATACTTTCTTCATCTTCAGCCAACAATAAACGACTCAGGACTTCCTTCTTGTACATCTTTTTAAGCTTTGCTATAACACCCTGATCCATTGGTTGAATCAGTGCTGTTACATTGGGAGGCAGAAAAATTACTTTAAAATTTGCATCAACTTCATTCAATGTATCCGTCTCTGGATGAGATGGTGCATTGTCCAGTAGAAGAATTACTTTTCCAGTTTTCTTTTCTTGTTCTCTCAACCTCTTCACATTTGGGATGAACTGATTTGTATACCAATCAAGAAATATTTCACTATTCATCCAAGCACTCTTCTGTGCTTTGTAGCACAATGGGAGACATGTCACATTCTTTAAACAACGTGGTTTTTTGGCTTTACCGATCATTAGCACCGGTAAACGATGACTTCCACTGGCATTCGCGGCTACCACAATTGTTACTCTCTCTCTCTTTGCACTTTTTAAACACAGGGGAAGCTGCTTCGCGCTGAGATGCAAGTGATTTTTGAGGCAATGATTTCGAGTATAAGCCAGTCTCATCGGCATTATACACATCATCGAGTGAATAACCTTTTTCTTCCAAAAAAGCCAAGAATGTTTCTTTAAAATTTTCAGCGGCAGTTGCATCGCTAGATAAAGATTCCCCTTGAATCTCCAATTCTCGTATGCCATGACGAGATTTAAAGTTTCTTAACCATCATCCCTGGCTAGCCTTAAAGTCAGGAGGACAGTCAAGTTGATTGTTGAACTAAAGTGCCTTTTCACACAATAGAGAGCCAGAGATAGTTTCCCCTTTGCTTCTTCTTTGCACAAACCATGTATACAAAGCCTCTTCCAATTTCAAATCTTTCGCATTTCTCATGGTTTACGTTTCTTCGACCCATTTTCACTATCCAATTTCGATGCAAAACTCATAATTTTATCCTTGTTACTTTTGATGTCAGAGACGGTAGCTTTCCCAACATTGAAAATCCTCGCAAGTGAAGACACAGTTTCACCTTTTCCTAGTCTCTTGATAATTTCTGTTTTCGTTTCAATTGACAAAACATTGCGGTTCCTTTTATATGTTTTAGGCCTTCTGGAAGATGCCATATCGCACAGAGAAATACTTGCACACCAAAATTATTCTGCTGTAGTAGCAGACACAATTATTTTAAGTTGAACTGTCTGTTTAACCAGTGTACTGTCTAGAACGCACACGTACACTAGATTGGTAAACCAGATATTAACTGACTTTATGATCTAACTGACTTCCTGTACGTAAGCGACCGACCATTAGCCCATTCCATCCTCTACAAATTGTTCGCACACATTTGAAGCTTGCAGCATCAAAAGATTCAAAAATATAGTCTAACATGACTGGTGGCACCTGATTTTTTTTTCTCGAAAAAGTGTTCGGATAATTGGATGTTCGGATAATTGGGGTTCGGATAAATGGAGTTCTACTGTAATTTGTTTCAGATGATGAGATTGCCAACCTCATTATTATGATAGTAAATGTACAGTTTACAAATTTACTTGCAAAGTATAATAAATTTTTCTGTATGTTTACTTATGAAAAAAAACGGAGGGGGGGTGGCCAAATCAAAGATCCGCCCCAGGTGACAAATACTTCAAGTACGCCCTTGCGTACATAATAACAATTACTTCTATCCTCGCCAAACACAGACAGACAGACATACATACACTCTGACACACATAAAACATATGCGAGTTTACCACTCCCATCTGCTACCCTCTCCGGCCCTTGTTTTACAATAGCGTCTTTACTCTCGGTCCGTAGGCATTGACAAGCATTCAGAGACGCGCATGGATCGGTAAACACAATCAGGATCGATACGGTAGATATAAATCTTGGTGAACATGTTGCTCACTCACTCACTCACTTATGTGCACTGTTTGTTTCATGCTTTGTTGGAGAATATGGAAAGAAAAAGGTGGAAGTAAAATTTCAGACGCTGACGAGTTCTTGTGAAGTGAGGTGTTAAATCTCTTCAAAGGTCAAAACTTTGTATGGCTTCAGGATTTCATTATCTACAGTTAAACGTAGTCCCATAGTATATACTGCCGTAGGGGAGTGGGGTGTTAGACACTTCACTATGCTAGGTCCAGAACTATACTGGGATCAGGTGGGATGATCAGTTCTTTTCCTCGCTGCCTTTTCCTTCCCTAACTCAAGAGCAGAGTTAGGCACCTATTTACATCTGAGTCGTCTGGAGCGTCACGCTACCAAGTTTCGATCCCGAAACCCAGAATCTGTGCCGCTTGGCCAGTCAGTCACACGCTGGACTTGAAGTTAGACATTTGAAATACACAATGCAGCCAAAACCACTGCAGTCTTTAAAGAGACCAGGGGCGTCCCTAAAGTACTTGGCACCTGGGGTGGATGTTACCTATGACACCCCCATTCCCCAAAAGAGGAATACACTAGTAAGTAACTTATTAACAGTAAGTACTGTATAAATAGTCTGATGGCACCCCCTTCGTGGCTGTCACCCGGGGCGGACCGCCCCCCTAGCACCCCCCTTAGTACGCCACTGGAAGAGACAAAGACAAAGTAGGACTACCACTAACATAGGCGTGTCATAGATGAGACTAATGTATTTAAGTTGTGACTGGACTGGTAACCACATTGTGCATAGTAAGTTACTACAGACACCACCATACAAGACCACATGAATGCAGAGTAAAAATAACTACTAAGTCTCAAAGAAGAGGTGGTCAGACAAACAGCTAAATTGGAACAAGGAACTTTTTCAACAAGCAATAACCACGCCTCTGTAAAACCTCCTGGATATGGTACTGCCACTGCGCAAAGCTGAACAAGGAACTGATGTTGGTATTAACGAACTGGATCTGTGTAGTTCCCAGGGGGGTCTCTGATGAACGAGCGAACGAACTTTATTTTCAAAGGGTTAAGAATTGGGCACGCAGGCTCGTCTGACATTCTTCCCCTCCTCTCCCCCCCTCTCTCTCTCTCTCTCTCTCTCTCTCTCTCTCTCTCTCTCATCATGTATACTGTATCCTTCTTCTTCTTCCTCGTTCGCCCTGAAAAGGACGGTGGTTGCGTTGTGTCTGTTTACGCCGTAGCTGTAATATCTGCACCTTTCGGTCGACACATCCGACGTCAGCACGGCATTTTTTGGGACCGGGTTTGCCTTCCCTCTGCGATCCGTACTCGCTCAGCCAGACTGCACTGCTGCAGACTGTTTCCAGGATCACCACGTGGAGGTGGAGTACGGTCTTGGTCAGCTCTGGTTCGCTGACCCTGATGCAAGCAGTCAAGCTATGGGTCGCTGACTGCATTCTCTATTGCTGCATCTTTTGGTCCCATACTGTATCCACACAAAGGAAGAGTTGGTCTACATGCATGTCGTACAAGGCTATTAGTGTGAGGATGTGAATGTAGCTGGCAACCTCATCGTGTAGAGAAAAGTGCCACAGTAAACCACCACTGTAAGAGCTTATGAATGATTGTTGCAGGCTTCCTGCAAGTTGACCAGCTATAGTGGCGACTTCATGCTAAGGAGCACATTGGAAATGATAAGGATTAGCGGATTAGTGAGTGATATTAGACCCAAAAAAAAAAAAAAAACAAGCAAGGCAAAAGAGAAAAAGTTGTACACAGTAAGACAGAAAGAATCGTATTCTCTCGTTTTCCAGATATGCTCGGCGTTCAACTTAGACGGTTATATACGAAGTACATCGGTTATATTATGGCGCACGTCCATATATAAAAGATCTTGTGGTTTGGTTAGTTCATAAGACAGAGAGATGTGAAGGTTAGACTGAGAACTTAACCAGATCTAAAACGTGTGACTTTATTGTCCGTGTAAATACGTCAGCAGAACAAATTAAAGTGAATGAGATGCAAGAAAGGAGAAAAATAAGCAACGTTAATAAATGCAGACGAGTGAGAAAAGGCGAGAAGGTAAGTGACATTTGTATGCAGTTCCCAATAAACTACGTGAAGCAGGTGTGACTTGCTCTGTTCATCGTGTCAGGCTCATTTATCACGCGGTTGGGCTCACAAATTCGACAACCATTTTGAACATCATCGACGCGCTTCCAATGGTGGCACTGCCGGACTGTGGTTGGTGTAAACACAGATAGGTTGCAGTGGGAATGGACGAGCAAACAACAGCCTCAATGGTTCGTAGACACAGCTGGGTTGAGACTGGGATAGATACAGCTTGCCTTTTTTCCTACTAGCTTTTGACCGAACCAAAAGGCGAGTGTTAATGGGGCTCGGAAAAGGTCATTAGTTGAACTAAATAACAATAAACCAACAATGAGAAGGCAGGTCTACAGGTTTCGCAATATTAGTTCAATCAAACTTGTGGACGCTGTAGACATTTATGTCCCCCGTACTTCCCGGGGGTCTCTGAAGAAACAAAGAAGAAATAGGAATACTGCACAGTCTGGCATGTCGTACAAGGCGACTAATGTGAGGTTGTGGATGTGGCTGGCAACCTCATCATGTAGAACATATTGCTACAGAAGCCATCGCCGCAAGAGCAGGTGTATGCTTGATTCAGGGTTTCTTATGTTTAAGTTTCAAGTCATCAGCGTTGGAGTAGCTGGTGAGTCCTTTTTAGGGCAAGTCCTTTTCAGGGCTTCCGGCTAGCAGATCGATAATGTTAGTCCTTTTCGCGACTTAGTATCTATCAACGCTGGACGGTCTAGCAATCTTTTTAGATTGCGTAAGAGTTCACTACAACCGGTGTTCGCTGATCACAGAGGAAGTACGGGCAGCGTTGGTGTAGCTGGCGAGTTCTTTTTTAAGGCAAGTCCTTTTATATAACCAAATAACTCCAGTCTAGGTTGAATGATACGCGCCTCGCCACAAGAAGGCAAAACCCGCAAACAAAAACAAAACACAATTCAGTGTTCCTGCATGTGCACCAGCTATAATGGTGGCTTCTTGCTCCATAATGGAGCGCAAAGAAAAATGAAGATAGACATTCGTTCTTTCAAAGCTGCACATACAAACAAAATGACAAGGGGACACCGACTGTCCTGATCGTCATGTCAGGTTCTTATAACTGGAGTTTGTGTCGCAGGATGCTGACTTGGTAATGCAGTTTATTTATTCCTCTTGCTCCATCTTGTGTTTAGAGATCTTCTCCTTCAAGTGTTGTAGACAGTATCTTTCGAGACCCCGTAATTGGAATGCTTACCAAGCTCCGACCCTCGCAGATAGAGCGCTTTTGTTAGTTCAAAAACAATCGTCGTTCGCGGTTGGGTAAACGGTGGGAGTAAAAATGTCTAAGTACATGAAGTATTGCATATCGTATATGTGTTCTTGTGCCCGACTGTATCTGCTACGGCGCTCCTTTGGATTTACCAGCTTCTTGGGTCATGCTACGTGGGCAACAACTTGACCTCTTTACCCAAGCGCCCAACCTCCAATCTGTCTCTCTTTATTTTGCAGTAGATTTGACTTATTATCACAAACTGTTCGACTTTTCTTCTCAAAACACGCCCTATACAAGTGGATCTCTTTTAGATTTGTATAGCATATTAACGCCCCTTTCACTTGTTTATTATTCACATTCCTCTTCTATCTTTATTCGATTTTGCATCACTCTTAAATTTCTTTAGCCTGCTACTACTCCATCAAATTTTCCGCTCGTCGACTTTCAATGTGAACTTCCAGTCCTCGTTTCTTTCTTTGATTATTCATTTAATGTTTGGTCGGTCTTACATTCCACGTTCTTCACCGGATCTTTCAATTATTTCATTTTCTCCTACAATTTATTCTTGTTGCGTTTTTGTGTGTGTTAATGTTGCTCAGATGTTGCTTTCATCCAGTCTCCCAATTTTCTTCTACTATTCATTTTCTTGAACTCAAAAGTCAAGTCACTTCTATTAAATTGCTCTGAAGTATGGAGAACAACACAATAAATAACCGAGAAATCACAGACTTCCATAAATGGGTGTTTGCGTAGAACAGAACGATCGAAATGGTACGACATTCCATTCTGGAACTGATGACAAGAACAAGAGATGAGATGAGAATGGCGACGGATAAGCAATGATTATGACGAAAATGGAGGAAACCTGTTGATAACATTTCAAGCCAGTCCTTGTTCTGGAATCCTCATGGTAAGTGAAGTAGGGAGTGATGGAAAAACCTGCGGAGACGAGAACTGAAGACAGAACAGAAAGCAAAATAGAAGGCACAGAATGACCTTGAGTGGGAGGACGATGAATAAATGAATATTTTCGTCTGTATTTCTGCTCCACAACTTCCATTTTTTATTATTATTATCCGCTCTGATATTATTCTTCTCTAAGATTTTTTTCTTCTCGTGGCTACACAAGACTAACACTTTCTGTTTGACATTTGATAGTGAAAGTAAATTTTATCGTCGGCTAATCAATACACGTTTTGCTAGTTCGCAACTGTAGACAGAGGTGCGAATAGTTCAAAGAGATAAATGGATTTTTATCTAGGTGGCTGGAAAGATAACAATAGGGGTGACGATAATGCTGTTGATAACGGAAAGTCAGTACTGCGTCATTCGCAACGGTGGGTACACAAGACGCACGCAAAGCCCGAAAATGTCAGCTTCAAAGTGTAAGTTTGTGTAACCTCGTGTGTGTTCCATGTAACCGTAGGTAAGTAATAATTACGTCGCTTATTTTCGGCGATAAGTGGAAGGAGATTGTCCAGAGGAAAATATTAGTTTAGGATGGAATGTAAGAAAGAGTAATGATAAATCACATGATTCACCATCACTAAGCGTTAGCACTTGGTGGTTCTGATGCCATAATGTGAAGCTATGCGGTTCTGATTAGTTGTTAAGGTCTGCTATATAGGGTATTTTCAATTATTTGGGGGGTTTTGTTGAGTAAGAGGAGTTGTCTCATCTCTTGCAGTGCTGGACCAAGCAACAGGCGATGTGCCACTGTTTCATTGGAAATTGGTAGTGTCTGCAGTTTAGACTTTTGTTGTTGTTGTTGGTTCGATTATAATTCTGTGTATGTCATCTATCAGAGACGATGGTTTTTCTATGTATGTTATCTATCAGAGACGATGGTTTTTCTATGTATGTTATCTATCAGAGACGATGGTTTTTCTATGTATGTCATCTATCAGAGACAGAAGAAGATACGAGGACGTTGGTAGGAGCAATGAAGTGCATCAGCTACGCATCATCATTTCCCCTTTCGCTCGCTAAAGAGCATAAGACAACCACTGCATCTGGTCGCCATGTAGGAAGCCCGCTATAAAGCATTCGTGTATTCTTGCAGCTGTGGCTTCTGTAGCAATGTGTTTTACATGATGAGGTTGCCAGCGCCATCCGCAACCTCTTATTTTTTGTTTTTTGTTTAATTAAGAGTTGTGGCCAAACCCGCTCCGTTCAACCTAGACACATGGTCCATCGTTTATAATAGGGGGCATCTCCAAATATAACATAGCCTGTGGTCTGGATATGGTAAATACGCACACACAAAAACTCTTATCAGTCGCTCCATACGACATGCCTAAGAGTGCAGTACTACTGTTATTGCTTTGTCTTCTCAGTTAACCCCAGGAGCTACGCGTGACATTAGATACGCAGATGGGCCAGAAAATAGATAGCATTTTAACACGTTGTCAGGAATACAGTCAAATAATATACGGTGCCAAATAAATAAAGGTAATTAACTGGTACTCGTTGGACATAAAGGATGACACCACACAATAGAAAAGAAACAGACGTTATAGGCTTACCGGCAATTGAACCAAGGACCATCCAAACGGCGCCATCGCTTTGCTGTGAAAGTAAATCGTGAAAGGACGCACTGCGAATTTAGCACACCCCAAAAAAGTGCTTTATAGGACGATATCATTCTTACGACACCTACACAACAACGGCATATAGGACCCGTGAATGACCCAGATATTTAAAGACTCAATCACTAATACAACTTTCCCATCAGCAAGTATAAACCAAAATAGGCCAATCTACTTGCTTCTAGTAATGTAGAGAGGAATATGAACAACACAGGATAGGCTGGTTCGTTTAAGCTACGGATGGGTGAACACTTAAATACTACTCACTGGGCTCTTGTTTCCTTCATTATTTATTTGTCCGTGCCAAGAGAGCTCATGGCGGGTAGATGCTGGAATTGGGTTTGGCCACATCTTTAGAAGAGACACTGATACCATCACTAGAACTGCCATGCTATGAGCCCCAGAAGGAAAGCGAAAACGGGGCCGACCAAAAGCTACTCGATGGAGAACTGTGGAGGCAGAAATACAAAGCATGAACCAGAGCTGAGACACCATTCGAAGGATGGCCAGCAGACCGAGTAAAGTGGAGACAGTGTGATACTGCGCTACAAGACGCCACCAAGCGTGACGGTCACTCATTGCGTTGTCAGTCATCGGTCAAGGACCGAAGAAGAAGAAAGAAGCCAAGAGAGCCGCGTGGAGCATGTGGATAAAAAGTATACAAGAAATGATAATGAAACAATTTATGACGTTGGCCAAAGTGACAGTTTGAATAAGAACCGCAACTGCTTCTCTCCACGCGACTTTAACGGCATTAGTAGAAAGAAAAAGGAAATGTTCAAGTAAACTAAATCCTAATAGGTGAAGGAGTGCAAGATTATTGTTTTCTTAATTAGGAGTTTTGCCTCGTATTGGGGGGAAAGGGGGGGGGGGGGGGGGTGGTTTTTTTCTGCTCCGTTAAGATAACATAAGAACAGCCGGGTGACCACAGTTGAGGTTCAAAGATGTGTGCAAGTGAGGCATGAAGACACTGGACAATAAATCCAGCAACTTAGGAGGATAAAGTTGCCGATCAGGCCAACTGGCGATGCTGGGTACGGCGCCACTTCAGATTGGGGGGGGGGGGGGGGGGGGGAAACTCTCACAACAAGCGTAAGAGAAAAGAACACGCCGCAAGGAACACCATTAAAAAAAACAGCTGAGGATTTTCACCTCATAGGCGCATTTCCATAGTCGTTTATGCCTGAAGGAGGCTACTAGCCAGCTACGTTCAATCTAGATGTGACGTGGAAATGTAAATATAGTCTCAGAAATCCAACCACCTTTGTTGCCTCAATTAGCGTTTATGTTTTGCGAAGGCGAAATCACGCAATTCGCTGTCTGTTGACTCACTTTTGAAGCCACGCCTATTTTCCTGTCCTACATACGCTAATGAGTGTTTACAGACAGACATATTAGCTAGTCCGCGACCTGCCAGATAACAGTCAGTGAGCCATGATTTGCTTACCTGAATTCTCACGTGAGCTGATTTGCCATCATCATGGTTAACAGATAGAAGCACGCGGGAGATAAGCGGTTTCTTTGAAGGGGAAACGCGGGCAGAAATTTTCCCAACGTACCTGTTTGATGTTTATTCATTAAGGGAGATAATCGTATGATATTAGAAGCGAACAAAAATCTCGGGAGGAAAACGGGAACACGAGTAAGCCTTTGTTGTCGATTTGCAACGGCTAACAGAGTGACCGAGGATTTTTAATCGGGATGTGGGGGGGGGGGGGGGGAATAGTTTCCTGAATTTCTGCTATTCACGAGAAGTGTGAAAATTCACATTTTCGCGATAATAACACAGCGCTCTCTCAAACTCAGCATTAGAGTCGCTCAAAAATTTCTTGGATAATCTAAGCACATAGGACTAGAACAATTTCTTCGCTGGATGTGTTAAATTGTCCCGTGGGGATTTAATTTTCTGATTTGTGGTAATAGAAATTGTGCTTAAGTGTTAAAAATGTGTTAGGTTTACCATTTTATTAAATATAATTCCCTAGCGTTTAAAACCAGTGAAATAACCTAACGCATAGATATTTCTTGCCAGTCGTTCAGAGTAATGTAATTTCAAATACCCCATTTTTTTCTTAGACAAGAAGATACGGCTTAGCTGACTGAGATTATTAAGTGTGACGGATCAGTGACCGAATAGAATTCACATTATATTTCATTGTGTAAAATTGAAATAGTGACTAGAGTAATTGTTATGTGACTAAACAACAGACGCTGACAAATAGCTAGTAGTGACAGGCAGATTTTGTTAAAGTGCGCGTATAGATAAACTGAATAAAGGACTTTGTGCGCTGTTCACTTTCTCGCAGACTATACGGGGGAGGGCACATACCCTTCTTTCCCGACATGCCATGGCGGAAACACTTACGGACAGGATAGTAGCAGTTTTTTAAAATGTTCTTTTCTTCCTTATCTAACACTAAATAAAAAACCAGCGGCCAGCGGTCTAATATCACCAGTAACATTCTTATTATTATTGGGTCTTCGATTTTCGGACCTGTTCGGTCCTCTTTCTGCACTCAGAGAGAGACCAAATATAAACAATACGATTAATTGTAACTGGACGGTACCTTACCCAGAATCATTTTACCAAAATTTTCCAGCCCACTGGGCACACGAAAGAACATATATTCCTGACCTTTGACAGACACGGAACTGGATTTATTCAGACAGTTGTGCTGTTTCAAAATTGGCACTCATCATAAAGTCAGCCGATAGGATTAACCATCGATTATCATTTTTTTACAGGGACCTCAAGACGCAGCAATAGAGACCGCTGTCAGCGACTCATAGCTTGACTGCCTGCGTCAGGACCAGCGAACCAGAGCTGGTCAAGACCGCACTCCACCTCCACGTGGTGGTCCTGGAAACAGTCTGCAGCTGTGCAGTCTGGCTGAGCGAGTGTGAAGCTTTAGAAGAAGAAGACACATATCGTAACATTTTTTGGGTCTGAGCAACCAGAGGTTAGACAATACAGGAACTACTTTTTCCTCCTTTTTATTTTGTAACTGTGAACGTCCCGAGAACGTCTTGCTTCAGTAACTATATGTGGTGACACAGGATTCATCAAGGAAGAATTAAAACCCACCAACTTTGCCGACCACCTTGTAATTATTATTAGATACCAAGGCTGGTCTGGGGCCGGATTTGGCAACCCAACTGACAATATATGTTCAGACTATAATAATATTCCAAGGGATAACTGCACCAGTATTAGGTAAGCAAGCGTGTTTGTGGCCATAGATGACAGAGTGAGAGACAGAGCGAGAGAGTATAGTTTCCTTCGTTACAATCATTGTACTAACTATACTATTTTTTTAATTTCGCTAACCTAAGTACTTTTACTGGATAGCTTAAGTAGGAACTTTGTTCTTTTTCTTTACTGTTTATTCTATACCTTAGTGTTAATCTTTGACCTTTTGGGTTACTAACTTCTGTTGGGATCTTTTCTCAACTTGGGGGAGGGCACTTATTGGGTTATTTTCCTATGTCTGTAAATATGAATATATTGATTTGTATATGTTTTGATGTTGTAAAATTTAAGTGATAATAAACTAAACAGAAACTTAATTTAGTGTGTCGGTCAGACCCATACCCAATTATCCATAGTTTTTTCACGTTTTGTGTGTCTTGTTGTCACATGATTGTGTGTGTGTGTTTGTGTGTGTGGGTGTGTAGTGTAACTTATATTTCATATAGGGAGAGAAAGGTCGTCTGATATTAAAATATAGTCGTATAGATAGGCTGGACTAGAGGAACTACACAATCCAGAGACAGATTCTACCCTTAAACTATTCAGTCGTGAAATCTATTTCCTATACATTATTTAACCTCACTTATTTACCACTATCCCCTCTGCTCAGACGGGACCATAAATATCTTCTGACCTATCTTTAAAAATTTACGACACTAGACACAAGGTCCGTCGGTTATAATAGGTCGCATGTCCAAATAAGCTTGTCGTATAGTGAGGCACAACCCAATGGCGACAGAAAGCACACGCTTGTTGTATTACGACTATTGTTGACTATAATGATTGAGCTGATAGTGCTATTTGAATCCAGGTTAGACGAGCAACACGCTTTCAATATGGCTAAATGTAATATCTCGTCACGGAACTGAGACATGAGGGGTATACAGTAAACGTCGTTACTGAGAAGCAGGTGCAGACGGTCTAGTGTACGATCTTCTGAATCTGTTGGGTCTGAAAGGACAATCATAATCAAAGTCTCAATTTGTTTTATTTGTACAGATGTTTTGCATACTAATGAGGTTCGATAAATTTCAAATTATATTATTTTAACGAATGGTCGGGAGCCGCGCTGGTGTAATGGCTACGACGTTGTACTGGCGACCAGGTGTTCATGGTTCAAACCCGGCCGTCGGCGTTTGAAGAAATGTTTACGACCGGAAATTTGACTGAATAACCTGAACGACTCCTGCACATAAATCCCGTGTGGATGGGAAGGAGCGAAGCTCCTGACCGGGTTGGAAGGAAAGTCCACTGACCCCCCAGCCTCGCAATGACATGTCATTGGGCCGAAAGAGCCGGAAAGCTCGAGTGCCGCTGGTTATAGAAAAAAAAAAAAAAAACAAAAAAAAAAAAACAAATGGTCACACATAGGACATGCTATATTTCAAATATTTTTGGTTTAGGACATAATGCATTCATTTATGGACTTGTATGCAGAATTTCAACTCTATATGTTGAGAAATAATTATGTTATGTGGGTTTAAAGTAACCCTGCATTTTTTATACTGCGGCGGCCATTTTGAATAGCTCATTAGCATTATTATGCAATCACTCATATGGTTAGATTTCTCTCTTACCAAGGAACATTTTGACATATATAGGCAAAATGTAAAGTTATATATAAGACAAATTCATGTTTCTACCACACGGCTACCTTAAAAGACTTGCGAAACTGCGGCAAGGCATCTTTCCGGCTGTGGAAGAACCGTATTGTGCTGTGGAATTAAAAACAGTAAGATTAACTACCACACAATTTTTATTTTTACAACTATCTCAAGTAGACAGAATGAATAAAATCAGGATGAAGTAGAAAAAAAACAACAACAACAACAACAATAATGTGGTGTCTGCCCATGCACACCACATGTTAGATTTATTGAGTTTGAGTCAGTACTGATAAATGCGGCACTATTTGGAATATTGAAAATGATGCGCACCAGAAAATGACGTAGATTATTGTTATGTGTATGGCCAAGGTGTTGAGGTAAGCCTTGAGCTTTGTGGCAGCTGTTTTTGGCTGCGTTTTCATTTAAGTTCCATGGGGAACCTATTACGAAGTGTTCACCTTTCTTAAAGGATGTGGTTTGTACAAGAGAATGAATACTCTTGGAATAGAATTAATACTGTAAGGATGATTGTAGAGTTTCTTTTGAGGTGATGGAATAGTAAGCTAGTGATAGGTGTATTAATGTTCTAGCTTAAACACGCGAATGGTTTCAATGAAAATGTCAAAAGAGTTCCTCAAGTAAACTCCAACGAGTGGTAGGCAATTGGCCAATTCAGGACTGTACACAAGTCGTTGATAAAAGTACATATTATTTATTGACGTGATACAGACGGAGTTGAACAGGACGATCATGATTAGATATAAGAATAATACATAGTACAGTTTCTGATAATAATATGGATCCTTGCCGATTCTTTACAAATCAAGTCCTTTCTATCCAAATGATTAGGATTCACCAACAGTTACTATTTGAGATAGGTTAAGACAATGTCCGTTGACCTTCCTTCAAGGACATCTATCATAGTAAACAGCTTCATAATGAAGAATGACGCTTCCATATAAAACTTGTCTTAATCCAAGTCTTTCTCATTCTAATACTTTCCATAGTTGATACGATCCATTCAGTCATACATGACAATACAAATAGGTTAGAGACTTCCTTTGGCTAACCTCTCTTCAATATGCCACGACTTTGGCATTGGCATAACGGCATTTTTAATAATAATAATATAATTCAATAACTTTGTTCCCTCGTAGGAATTCTCCTTCTACGATGGATCATAGAGGCTATCAGCTCCGTTGGTCCATTCTAGGAATGACATAACAAGATGGATTCCCGCTAGACTTTCTTAAGGAGTAGCCTTGAAACTTCAGGTTTCAATATTCTAATCACACGAATACGAAGGGGCGATAACTTACATGTTACTCCCAATATTGGCTTCGACCTGAAGACCAATATTCCAATAAAGAAATGGCTTCCACAGACTTGCCATGATAAACGAAATATCCCACGGACATATGGTCCGTCTACCCCTTTCAGATAATGACGTCAGACTCCCTTCTAAAACTAGGTTACCCGTGCGCAAAGAGCAACACATACTCTGCATTGTGCACGTCGGTGCGTGAGTAAATCGAACGCACAAATAATATAACTATATCAAGACTGGTGCGTACATTGGCAGGACCGAAGACTACCCCCATAGGTAAAAACGTACGCAACAGCTCCCTTATCACCGGCCCTTAAAAAAAATTAATTCTATTAATTTTTTTTGAACTAAGTACCGAAGAGAGGTGAGTCAAAACTATATCGATATCTATGAACATAAATCAAAGTCATAATGTTATACAATATTATGAAAAAGAATATAAAATGGAAATCAATATAACTAAATGAAAGTATGCATTAAAGCACACATCCACAATCGACCTACTTTGGAACGATGTGGTAAAATTCGAAGTAAAAGAAAGTTGCAAATGAAAACCAAAAAAAGGTATGATAAAAACATACAACTAAATTATCAAAACAAACATGTGATTTCAAATGAAAATGAACAGCAACGATGATGAAAATCAATGACAAGAGAATAATAGAAAGTGAAAATAAAACATTCAAAGTGAAACAAAGCATAATTAAACACGTTAAGAAGCAACACCCTTACTGTTTCTATCATTAGTAAGGTGGACTAGTTATCTAAAAGTTGAGAGATCAAGCACCATGAGAAGTAAATATACGTACAAAGAGACACTTACAACTATTCAAGTTAGTTAATGTGTACTCTACAATTAATTAATTAGCTTAAATTGATTTCTTCTACTTAATATAGTTCTTAATTACAAACACATAACTAATTACTACTTTATTTAAGTAAATGCAATTTTACTCAGTGTTACTGTTCCACTAAGAGTAGTTAATAATCGACGAGAATATGTTCTTAATGTTCCATGTGCGATGAACAGATATTCTCTAATACAAAATGTAGTGTAATATGTTCCATACGAATATTGATTATTCCTTTATCAATATAACAATGTTTCCGTACTAATACAATGTTACTACACAAGAAGTCATGTTATAATCCAAAAGTAAGTATATCCCGGAATTATGCTGGTACGAATGATTCGGTTCCATACAAAGTATGTATAGAGGTTCAATAAATGAACTGTACGCAGTTCCTCTTATTATATTTGATTGATTATCTGTTAGGACGTCTCAACATCCGGAAGTGATTTAGGTTCCACTAGTTCGTTTGGGCATCTTGACAGACAGTCCGCAAACACATTTTTTCACTCCAGGAATTGCCCGAATTTCAAAACTAAATGGCTGGAGAGCTATAGCATATCTAGTAGACTTTGAAGATTTCACGTCCTTAGTGTTCAATGCTGTGAGAGCTTTTTGGTCAGTTTCCACTACAAAGTGTGAGCCCAGTAAGTACCGTTCCAGTTTTGTGACTGACCATACTAGCGCGAGCAACTCCTTATCAAGAACGGAGTACTTCATTTCGCTCGTCGTCAATTTTCTCGAAACGTACATGACTGGAAATAAGGTGCCTGTATATTCTTGCATCAAGACTGCCGCAATTGCATAAGAAGACGCGTCACTGCGAAGAATAAACGTGAGATCTTTGTTAGGCAACCTCAAAAAAGGCACATTTGAAAAAAAATTTTTTATATAATCTAACGCGATTTGATGTTCGTTAGACCACTGTAATACATTAGCTGTACCTTTTCTCAGTAAAGAAGAAAAAGGTGCAGTTATAGTAGACAAATGAGGGATGAATTTAGAATAGAACTGTATTAGTCCTAAAAGAGATCTCACTTGTTTTTTTGTCTTAGGTGCTGAGATGTTTAATATCTTCGAGACATTACTGTCTTCTGTATACATTAAACCCCGACCTATACGATGACCCAAAAAGGAGATGTCATGAAAACCGACAAATGCCTTTGAAGGTTTCGCAGTTAAGTTATAATCTCGTAAAGTAGAAAGTAAAGCTTTTAATCCCTGAATATGTTCATCCCAAGAGTTACTGAAAAGACAGATGTCATCTATGTAAGTAATGACATCGGGACGATGAGACAGTACGCGGCGCATCATGCGTACAAAGGTAGCTGGCGCATTCATTAATCCGAATGGCATAAAATTCCATTGGAAAAGTTCATGAGAACTAGAAAAAGAACAAATAACTATTACAAGAAAGAGATGATGACTGCATAGGCTGAGTCATCAAAGAATGTGAAATCAAAATCCAATATAGTAGGTTACTATCTGCGTGACGCAGAATCAGGAACCAATTGTAATCGGAGAGAATGGTGGTGGAAATACACACCATTGTCCCGCTCGATAGCCATGCGAGCATCTCTATTGGTCCTAAAAGTAACCACGGCGTCACCATACCTGTTATTGGTATGAGGTAACAGACGCACGAACCTAACGTCTGCCGTGTGGTTGAGAAAATCTCCTAGTGCTTGCCAACTAGTTCGCTGTGGCAGATTTTGCACAAGGATGGTGCGAGAAGATGCACCTCTACCAACATAAGTGGTACCGTAGTCACAAGAATGTGAACAAGGTTGATGGGTAACATTAGTCCTCTTAGGTAAATTATAATATTTATTATTTATACCTTTAGGATTATTCTTAAATGTACCATACTTTTGTACTTGATTATTATTACTTATGCCAGACAAAGGTGTAGGTGTACGGCATGTCGTAGACACCTGCTTGCTGGGCAAAGTTAAAACCTTGCTGGCAACCTTATTGGTATTAATTTTCCCATCTGAGTTACAACTCTTATTTTTATTAGGAACATCCTTTCCCTTTTTCTCAAACGTAACCTTTTTCTTGCGATCAGTTGTCTGCTGATCAAGTCGAGGGAAGGTATATGTCCCCTGGAATGACTTACTAGTCTTCACAGGTTGCGTTGAAACCTTAATATCCTTCTTAAGAATGGATGCATGTCGTAAAGGTTGTAACGAATTAGCCACAGTGGCGTAATGAACAGTGGAATCATTTTCAATGCTAGATTCCAAGACCTTATCATTACATAACAGTTTAGCAATATGTGCATGTGAAACAAATCTAGGAATAGCAGTAAATACACGGGCATCATGTATATTTTGCTTTTTCCATTCAGCAATTTGCTGAGGGGTACACTCTTTTATACCATGTATACGACCTAATATGACATCACAAATTGGATTCGGAAGAAGACAGGCGTGGATCTTTCCTGAAAAAATGGTGTTTTTAAATCAATAACAGCTGTGAGAAATGTTTCCACGGTACCCCCAAAAGTCACGCACTTCACAACATTGCCCGTAGCGCAACTTGGGTTGATCAGCGAAGTCCGTACGCCGACAGTGGTACAACCTGAATCAAATAAAAGAGAGCATGGACTGGCATTGACAAATCCTCTGCTAAACTTAAGAGAACCCTGTCCCTGGTGTACTGACGCAGAAGTGGCCGTGCAGACCGCAGGTAGGCTAGGCAAAATATGTCCGCAGCGCAGCGTCGTGATCGCCTTGGGCTGGAACAGAGTCGAGCATTCTGAGCATGCTTTTACCTGATTAAGATCAATACAAGACATAGCATTATGAGTATCAGCACCTTTACCCTGTTCAATGTTAGCCTGTGTATCACTTAAAGCGACATTAGAATGTCTACGTGTCTGGCTCGACGATCTATCTCTTCGTCGCGATCGATTCTGATTATTTGCATTAAAATTGCCACAATTGTCATTCCTACTTGTGTTAAAATTTTGATGAGTCCGATAATTATTATAATTAACGTTATGATGTTGGTTAAATGACTTATTCCAAAAACCTTGTCTGTTTTGTGGACCCTGAGATTTTGGTCTCCAGTTTTGTTTATTATAATTTCCTTGATCATATTTAAAATTATTGTTACCAAAGTCTCGCGATCTATGAGCTTGGTTCCAAGAAACATTAAATGGAGCAGATTGTTGAAATTGCTTCCCCTTGTAAAAGTTACCATTGTTAAAATTGTCATTATTTCCCTTATTGAAGTATCTGTCGTTACTCAATGAACGATTGCGTGGGAAATTATTTTGTTGTACGGCAAAAGCAACTGGCAATTCACTTTTAATTTGTGCATTACTTAGATCCATGGATGGGTGAGCAGTGCAGAAATTTCTTGAATGTTCCTCTAGATCTTTCATAGATAAAGGTTTCCGTTCGTGTAAAAATGCAAGAAACGCTGGATTTACTGACGATAGCACCTTATCGCGCAGTAGTAAATCAAACAGACCTTCATACGACTTTTCAATCTTGGACAATTCGATCCATCTCTCTAAGGTTAGCCGTATTTGGGACAGAAAATCACTAAAATTTCTACCTGATTGCGGTAGCAATGTTCGAAACCGTAGTCGGTATTCATCTTCCGTCATTTGGAATTTTTTAAGAAGAGAAGCTCTAAGAGCGTCATAATCATTCTTATCACTAGTACTGGTGGTATGATAAACTGCTAAAGCATCCCCAGTAAGCAATCTGGATAAATATGTACAATATAGTGCTTTATTCACGTTGTAAGACCTGCAAGTGGCCTCAAATCTGTCTAAAAAAAATATTACGTCGTCAGATGGGGGATTAAATTTTGGTAATTTAAGGTGAACTTCCTTAAAGTTATCATGTCTGGATGAAGCTTGGCCTTCGAAAGTTCTCTGAGCATTTGCTTCTTGAGTTAATCTAATTCTATCATATTCTACCTCTGCCAATTTCAGATCATGCTGTCGTTTCTTTTCATTTTCCTCAGTTTCAAGTTGAAATTTCCTTGCATTTTCCTGAGCAATAAATTTTCTCTCCTCCATCTCTTTTTGCTTATTTTCCATTTCAATCTTAAGTAGTCTTTCTTTTTCTGCAGCATCCCTTTGCCTATTTTCCATTTCAATCTTAAGTAGTCTTTCTTTTTCCTCAGCACGTTTCTCTTCTAATTCAGCGGTCAGACTCATTTTTTTCTCACTTTCCTCAGCCTCAATCCTTCTATGATCTGCCTCAATCTGAAGTTTTTCTAGTCTTAAAGTTTCTAACTTTCTCTGTTCGGCTTCTATCTCTTGAGCTTTCCTATATTCTGAAAGTGCGAATGCTTTTGCTTCATCAGGAGCCATCTGAAGAGCTTTTGCTTGTTTAATAAAATAATCTAGTGAATACAATATGCTTTATAAGTAGTCACAATACTCTTAATTTCTAAAATGATAATTAATTAATGTAAATTAATTAACCTTGTTAATACACCAAGTGGTCTTCGTTCCTGTCCTAGAACGGTATATCATACTCATATAATTGTCAAATATATTAATAATCAATAAATTAATTTATGTAATGAAATGTTATGAATGCAACAACGTGATAGACAATAGGAACAATACTGACAAGACAAAATAATCAAAGACAATTGAAAACATTCGCAGAAATCCAATACAAATAAAAATGTGAAACTAAAATAGAATGTCGTAAAGAGTTACGATGATAACTGCGGTAAGATAATACACAATACAATTGACAAGACAGTGTAAAACATATGTTTTGTAAAAAACTCAACGAAAGTCAGGTGAGGAGGACAATAATCACGTACAAGATACATCATGAAACTAAAGTACGAATAAAAATAACTATGAAAACAACAATTAAAACTTGACGGAACAGCTAAACAGACACTATCATAAGAAAAAAGTAGCGATCGGAACTACAGCAAGGTTTCTAGCCTTGAACCGGAATTATCGCTCAATTGAAACTTATAAATCAAACCCTATAGAACATCTGACAAAGAGCCCGAATCGGCTTCGAGATGAACCTCGTTTGTCAGATCGACCTCCCTACCGCCCACGACGAATATACAACATAGAACATGCAACATGAAAAGTATATAGGTGGACATATAAGAGAATAGGCACAGCCAAACACAATACAGCAATAAACGATACTACGTTTATACTTATCTCGCGTGCAAGAAAAAAAAAAGTGCCTCGTCTCCGTAGATGTACGTTTGAGACTTCGAAATACTTCGCCTTGAGTATTTGAGTAAAGCTCGCACGTAATGAGGACTAAAAGATGAGGTCCAACGTAGTCATACAATGTAGAACTTGATGTGGAGGTTCACTGTCGACCTTGACCTTGAGGTAGCCGTTATCCGGAGTATGTACTGTTAGAAAATCCACGTATTTTCGACTAGTGTGGAACTTGTGAGGTAGTTCCCGTGTTGAATCCTGAGTAATTCAAGACACACTGGCATACCATTTACTGTAGAGTTTCTTTTGAGGTGATGGAATAGTAAGCTAGTGATAGGTGTATTAATGTTCTAGCTTAAACACGCGAATGGTTTCAATGAAAATGTCAAAAGAGTTCCTCAAGTAAACTCCAACGAGTGGTAGGCAATTGGCCAATTCAGGACTGTACACAAGTCGTTGATAAAAGTACATATTATTTATTGACGTGATACAGACGGAGTTGAACAGGACGATCATGATTAGATATAAGAATAATACATAGTACAGTTTCTGATAATAATATGGATCCTTGCCGATTCTTTACAAATCAAGTCCTTTCTATCCAAATGATTAGGATTCACCAACAGTTACTATTTGAGATAGGTTAAGACAATGTCCGTTGACCTTCCTTCAAGGACATCTATCATAGTAAACAGCTTCATAATGAAGAATGACGCTTCCATATAAAACTTGTCTTAATCCAAGTCTTTCTCATTCTAATACTTTCCATAGTTGATACGATCCATTCAGTCATACATGACAATACAAATAGGTTAGAGACTTCCTTTGGCTAACCTCTCTTCAATATGCCACGACTTTGGCATTGGCATAACGGCATTTTTAATAATAATAATATAATTCAATAACTTTGTTCCCTCGTAGGAATTCTCCTTCTACGATGGATCATAGAGCTCCGTTGGTCCATTCTAGGAATGACATAACAAGATGGATTCCCGCTAGACTTTCTTAAGGAGTAGCCTTGAAACTTCAGGTTTCAATATTCTAATCACACGAATACGAAGGGGCGATAACTTACATGTTACTCCCAATATTGGCTTCGACCTGAAGACCAATATTCCAATAAAGAAATGGCTTCCACAGACTTGCCATGATAAACGAAATATCCCACGGACATATGGTCCGTCTACCCCTTTCAGATAATGACGTCAGACTCCCTTCTAAAACTAGGTTACCCGTGCGCAAAGAGCAACACATACTCTGCATTGTGCACGTCGGTGCGTGAGTAAATCGAACGCACAAATAATATAACTATATCAAGACTGGTGCGTACATTGGCAGGACCGAAGACTACCCCCATAGGTAAAAACGTACGCAACAATGATGTTCCGTAAGTAAGGATTAATCTTGACGAACGGTTATGTATGCTACAAGGGATATAAGTTATTAAAGGATTTCGAGTTCGTTTCTAAAGGAAGACTGTCTTAGTTCCTCATTGTTGATTGGGTCAGTTAAGGAACCCGTATTTATGTTGTGGATTTAAGAAGAAAAACATATAATCGTGAGGACATTTCATCCTAGACGTAACAGAGCAACGAGCATTAATATGTAACAACAGCAGGAGCAACCAAATACAAATTAACCTAATGAGTATAGGTTTCGAGTGTGGACAGGGGAAGCTATTTATCTGTAATAATAACAAAACTGTGGTGGTTTTAGAGGTTACTGATGTTAAACAGTAAGTGTCAACAGAGTGAGGTCAAGCTATGTAAGTCCCTGAGTCTAATAGTTGATGATGATGATGTATTCTCAGGGTACCTAACCGCTACCACCTTCAGATCTCACTCTGTGTAATATTTTAGGTTCTATTATGCTATATGGCTACGTGTCTAGGGTAATGTATGTGTGGCGATATGATGATAACTTAAACGCAACTGTAACTCAATATAATGAACTTAAGTAAGACAGTGGTTAAAGTTATAAAATTACTTTACAATTTTTATTTTCCTGATCCTGGAAACAGGAATGTTCAACTCAAAAGAAATATGTTTATATACAAATTTAAATAAATATGAAGGACATCTTGTCCAATAAATGTTATTACTAAAATGTTTCTATAATTGTATCCCCTGATGAAGTAATAATGTCTTAAGAGATGTCACTAGTGTGAGGGACTGGTTTTCTCATCACGTCACAAGAAAGTTTATTGCAAGTGTGGAGAATAAAATATAATGAGATGTCATGAGCCCTCAACATTTGGGCTTATCTTATTTTTCAGTTGAAAGTGGATGGCGTGCTGGAAATACTGCTCACTCTTTCACAGCAGTGTCTTCTGGAGGCGGCTACTATAGTTTGACTTCAAAGTATAAGCAACCGGCAAGTTGCCTTGTATTTTGCAGCTCCAGGTTATGTCTCACGTGGTAATAGGTGATGCAACCCTGCAACAAGAGGAACAATTCCTCCCTAAGTACACTCTATATATATATATATATATATATATATATATATATATATATATATATATATATATATATATATATATATCCCTCCACAACTAACAACTAAACATCATTAAGCATTCTTTGTGATCAGTTGCATGTGATAACCAATAGCTTCAGTCCCTAATTTTATGTGACTTCTTCACACTCAGTGGGTAACTTCTCCTTCCCACATGGCTTCAACGCCCCTGTCACTTTAAACCTTTGTTATCTTCCATATCATCAGCTGGGGTACACACTTTTCTTTTTCTCTTTCTAGTGATCTGTTAACTCTGTTAGTATGACATCCTATTAATTTTTTTCCAAGGGTTACTGGGACACTGTGGCCTACAGAAGACTGCCAGTAGTTTCTGGACTTACAATCGTATGATTTGTAATGGTAATATGCAAACACAATGTAAATTCAATCCCTCCCTCCCCACAAGTCTGCTTAGGCATGTGCTTGCTAGGATGTCGTAATTCTTTTCCAATGGCAATGTCGTACAACACAAATTTATGGCTCACACCCTTGTGGCCTGTACATACATATAAAATTAATAAAGTCATTTCTCTTACCGCAAATAATGAATCATTCACACAATGAACCAGATGACTAGCAGAAAGATGGCACAAAATTCAGACTGCTGTCGTCCAGAAGGTAAAACTTATTCAGGAAAGCTCCTCTTCTGTTCTCATCTTGGCACTGCGATTATAATTTTTCAAATGGCGTTCTAGCCTAGAATGCGTTACATGTTATCAATCTCACTAGCCCAAACAACGCGTCAAAAACTTGACTCTTTTGAAAACCCCAAGCATTGAGTGTTAATCAGTGCGTTTGCTAGTCTGATTTTATTTATTTTTATTTCTGTCATATCTCAGCCATTTATGGACCGATTTCAAAAGTTAAAATTGATTATTATACTGCCCTTTAGCCTCTATCATCCTATTTAGTTTTCATCTAACTATTCTTCATCGTTTTCATCTATGTAATTTTATTGTAATTATTTACTCTTTCTTCCTAACCAAATAGATTTTCTAAGGCAAGATGATGTAATATAAAGGAAATTGTTATGGTAAGATATTAAATAATATTAGCGCTATCATTCAGAACATCCCTTTTATTTACTCTCTTTATTTAGAAAGCAATACATTATCTAAGCTTTTCCCCCTCCGCCCCTCACAGATTTGGTTGTAGTTTCATTTTCAAACGCATAAGTTAGGCTTGTTTTTTTTCCTTTTTAACCCACCCTTTCCCCTCTCTCCCTTTTCAAGACGAAGTAACAAGTTGGTTTTTCTGCCATACTTTCCGGCTTTCGTCATAAAATATTGGGAAGGGTAACGTGAGCTGCGTGTGTGTTTGGGGGATGGGACTCACTACGCTTGGTCTTAGAAAAATTCAAATCTTGTGCCAATCGTGGACTGTTTTGATAAGCGATGGCCTTGATGCAAAATTTCAAATATTGTAGTTATTTATAGTTACAACCTTCACTAAATAATAGGGCGGGTGTGTATGCGTTTGCGGGTGGTAACCCTTTTAAACGATAATAGTAGAAAAATTTCAAATATTGTGTCCAATTCTTAGCGGTACGATTGACCTTGTCCTTGGCAATTTTTCAAATATAGTAGTAGTGTTATAGGTTGGAAATTTTACGTTACTAGATTTTTGAATCGGGGAAATTTGAGCGGGGTGTTAAACGGATTGACTTTATCACAAAAACAACACGCAGAATGTGGATACAGCGCCCCACCACAGATATGGGAGGCATCGTCCGTTGGATTTGAAGGACAGATAAAGGTTGCTCATGACATTTGCAGACAGAGTCCTATGTTGGGACAATATCGGGAATTTTGTATCAAACTGTCGCTGTCACATTATTTAAATCAGCAAGGAATTTTTTTATGCAGAGACACCTGTTGTAATGCAGTTCCGTGCAGATATGAAATTTGCAGTATTCGTATACTAGGTCATGCCCAGACCTGGGACCGTACTTGAGGATCATAAAAAACATTATATCCATGACGAGATCGTTCACGCTTATTTACCATGAAAGAGATGCTATACCAATCTGACAAATATCTTCATCTGACGAATATCTTCACGTGAGAAATATGAATCTTGGAGTATACCAATAGGTCGTTTCGCTGGACAAGTAGACTCTGAAGGGCTACATCAAACCGTTAGGACTTTGACAAGGTCACCTCATCAGTCCATTCGGTCACTCGTTTTTCCACACACACACACAAAAAAACATTTCGTCTTGAACATTAGATATGGACACGGTCTCTACAATGTGTCTTACACGAGTGAAGGTCACACATTTTCGACGTTGAATTCATTTTCAAGATTCCTAGTTAACTGAATACTCAGTGAACGAGTTACGAGAACGTCTTCAGATTACGTCAACATGTTTGCTGATTACTACAGTATCCACCTTGTATTTCAATTTGATATTGCGTGGAACGATGCATTGGAGTTACAGCGAGGAGTGGATGCTCATGGTCGATTCATATAAGTAATGTTATGTAACGTCATGGTTGTTGGTCCTATCATTGTTGGGCAAATCTCGCTTCTTTTATGTTATTTGTTCCTTTTCTGTTTCTCTTGCGGGCGGCTGTAAAGGGGACATTTTATGTTTCAGTGTCATTGATCTATAGGGTGATTGCATTAATTTCTTTCAGGGATTCAGCATTTAGTGCTGTCGTGATTACCGCTCTGTTTGAAATTAAGGCTTTCATGCGTGTTAGCTGTGCTGTAATTCGTCGTATTTTTTTAAAATTTCAATTGTGTTTGGAAATTTAGTCTTACGTGGGTCTTTCCTGGCTATCTTTTGTAAGATTTACATTAATTGTAAATGCAGAATGTGGATACAGCGCCGCACCACAAATAACAACAATAGAAGCAGAACGACGTCACGTAGGAATCATAATCCAAGTGGACGCATCCCCATAGAATGTCAAGGATGTAAGAGAGCAGAAACAATCTGACGGTGGAAACACATCTGACGTTCAGATTCCCTCTTATTGTAATGCTCTGTATAGAATGTTCTATCATCATCACTGTATATTTCAGTCACGATGAGGATCAGGGTGGTGATGGCAGTAGTAGAAGAACTAGTAATATTAGTAGTTGTCGTAATTTTAGTAGAGGTAGTTGTAACAGTTCTTTTTGTAGTAGTAGTTGTAGCAGCAATAGTTAGTTGTTGTTGTTGCTGTATTAGTAGTAGCAATAGTTGTAGTAGTAGTCATAGGAGTAGTAGTTACAGTAGTAGTATTTGTAGTAGTTGTTGTAGTATTTGTATTTGTAGTAGTAATTTTAGTAGTAATAGTTGGAAGTTCTTGTTGATGTAATACTTGTTGTAGTAGTTGTAGTAGTAGTTGTTGTTGCAACAGTTGTAGTAGTAGTTATTATAGTAATAGTTGAAGTAGTAATAGTTGTTGTAATAGTAATAGTAGTAGAAGTGTTGCTGTGGCAGTAGCTGTTGTCATTGTAGTAGTAGTTACTGTAGTAGTAGTTGTTGTAACAGAAGTTATAGCAGTGGTAGTAGTTGTTGCTGTAGCACTAATAGTAGTTATATTTGTATTACTAGCAGATGTAGTAGTAGCTGCTGATGTTGTAGCAGTGATAACAGTAGTAGAAGTAGCAGCAGGAACATACATAAACACACACTGCAGCATGAAGATGTGTAAGAGCCAGCACAACAGTAAGACACTTAAGCAGTTCTTGACAGTTAAGAAGAGCTTCAAGAGCAGCTTAACTACCCCGTATCATGGAAAATATCCCTTTCTGAGTACACCACGACTCTCCCAACAAGTTCTCAAGATTGGAAAATCCCCAAAGCAAATTTACTCGCAGAATTCTCCTCCAACCCAGGTGAACACCCTAGAAAAAAGAAAGGTTACCCAAAGAATTCCCCAGTCCACGAAATGATTATCAAGAACCCAGATGGTCGATTATACCGATGCCTTACACAAAAAAGCCATGTCCACTTTTGGCGATGAGACGGACACTGTTTGTATGCACTATGTTGGTCGCTTCTACCGAGACAAGTGTCGTGTTTGTTCTATACCCGACAAAGGGCTCTTGTTCAACCATCTTCAGAAGCACCTTCTGTTACGATACACCTCGGTCTGCTCGTCTCTACAAACGTTTCATTGAATTTGTTGACAGAAATTCTTACTACTAAACTAATCCGTTCTCCCACACGACTCCAGCTAGCCACTGCAAAGGTATTCAGGTGCAGCGCCGTCTGTGATTAAACATCTTGGGATTAAGTCTATTTTGTCTGGGTGATAATTTGGTTTAGTCATTTAATTGGACATCAATCTTCAAAATGTCTGCATCTCTTTAAAAATAAACGAAGCGAGTAGTACCGATGTTGCACATCAATTAATAGTGGCAGTAATTATTTGCAGATGTCGATTGTCGGCGATCGAACGACTAACAGCACACAAAGATAAGGATATCTGCACTTATAAGACAACAAAGACAAGGGCGTAAATACTCATGAGATAAACATTGTATACAGATACGAAAGTGCTGTCTGTTCTGTTTCGACGCGTGTCAGTAATGCTCAAATTTGTTCATACGCGGTAGATAAATATAGGAAAATAAAATCACTAAAAGAGAAATCGTATTAACTCATACGCGATTTTTTATGAGGTGCCTATGCTTTGCGCTACCGAGTAACACTTGGTGAGCGCGAAAACGTACCTAGCTGAAAGTACTGATAATTCAGTTAGCATCTGAAAGTCAAACGACACGGAAGAGTAAAAAAACTAGGCGCTTAAAACACAGTACAACAAAGATAAGCACATGAGTGCCCGAATGACAAACAACATACAAAGTTAAGAAAGTCAGAGCATAAGAGACTATAAAACAAAGTTAAGAAAGCAAACATTCGAGAGACAAACAACACACAAAGACGATAATAATAGTCAACTCTCCAAAATTAACAACATACACTAATAAGAGCCCTCAATGAAGAAACAACAAACAATGTTTTCTTGTAATGGTGGATCATGTAGCAAGTGTAACAAATGTTGAACAAGGTTACCAATTCTTTACACAATCTCATGTAGGTTCGCCACATGCTGAGGGAGCAGTTCGCCTATTCTTTTGGTTCTCCTCAGGTACTACCGATACCTATACATTCTCCTGTGCTATAACTGTTCCCCTTGCAGGACGCCTGCTTCATGCATTCACATGCTCTTGCAGCAGTTGTTTCTGTGGCAGTGTGTTTTACATGATGAGGTTGCCCGCCCCATGCGCAGCATCATAACAGTAGCCCTTGCTCGACATGCCTCATGGTGCAGTAGTCCTACTCTTTCTTTGTCTCTTCAGAAACCCCCGGGAACTACGCGGGGCTGCACTCAGCAGATACTATTACTAAATAATGTTTTACTCTGGTGCAGCTCCTTGAGCCACTGCTACGCGAACCAATAACGCTACTACGTGTCAATATATACGGTTTTACTTGATTTCAGTTCACTGTTAAAACGTGACTTTTCTGCTCACTTCTTGCATATTTTATGGTAGGATATCTCTGGCTTCATAAATTATTTCTCAAAATGTGGTCACGATTATGAAGTCCTTAGACTAAGGGTATTCAACCCGGGAGCTGTAAGGATCTAACTGAAGAACAATGAACTCTGTAAACCCAAGATTTTTAAGGATTTACTTTAAAAACACTGAACTCTCTAAACCCAGTAGCTGTATGGATCTACTTTGATTTGGTTTGGTTCGAAGGATTATCTTCATTGCACACGGACTACTCAATCAGTGCTCCGATCTCCTCTCTTAGATCACACAAGGAGGATCTCAGCACAGTGCACGAACTCTGTAGCACCGGCGACAATCCCAATGTGTGTAAATAGGAATCACACATTCTATAAATATTTTTATGGTGGGTAGGTTTCTATTTTTTTTAATTTTGCCAGGGCAGCGGCCTGATAAGCCTACTGTTTACGATTTCCAACTGCCGAGGAATTTTTAACGCGCACAATTTGCACACGGGACCTCCTATTTTTTTCACCTTTATCGGAGAAGGCTAGGCATCCGATCTCATTACCCAGGAGACCAGGGGGGAGTATGACATCATTAGGACCACTGGTACTGGAAAAAAAAATTCCATAAATTATATACCTTCGACTGGGAATCGAACCCGGTACCTCTAGAACTTGAGGCGGACGCCATTCCTCTTAGCCACTCCGACCCCAGGGATCTACTTTAAGAACACTTAACTCTCCAAACCCAGTAGCTGTATGGATATATTTTTAAAACACTGAACTCTCTAAACCTAATAGCTATCCAGGGATCTACTTTAAAAACACTGAACTCTCTAAACCCAGTAGCTGTAAGGATCTACTTTAAAATACTAAACTCTCTAAACGCAGGAGCTGTAGGAATCTACGTTAAGAACGCTGAGCTCTCTAAACCCAAGATCTGTAGGGATCGACTTTAAAACACTAAACTCTCTAAACCCAGGAGCTATAGGGATCGACTTTAAAACACTAAACTCTCTAAACCCAAGATCTGTAGGGATCAACTTTAAAACACTGAACTCTCTAAACCCAGTAGCTTTAGGGATCTACTTTAAAAACATTGAACTCTTTAAATCCAGTAGCTGTAGAGATATATTTTAAAAACACTAAACTCTCTAAACTTAGGAGCTTTAAGGATCTACGTTAAAAACACTTGAGTTTTCTAGAGATCTACCTTGATAAAATTATGCCTGTTTTCAGGTTTCAGAGAATCTGGAATTTGGAATAAGTGAAGACTCTATGTAACTTTTATCTCTGCCGCACAATCTGCTTCATGCAATCACATCATCAGAGCGGTGGAAAATTAAAACGTAATATATTACATAAAGTTTAACTTCAATTCAAAGATCGCTTTCTTTCTTATACGGTTCGTGAATAAGGTGAATTTTAGTAAGCTAACTAGCGGGGTACCTTTTAAAAAAACTAGGAATGCATTGAAAGTACTTTTAAATCCTAGAACACCGCACTATTAAGTGCCAGTGGGTGAGGTCTAGTCCGAAATTTACCTACATTACAAGTTCTTTCCCCTGACAACTTGACTTTGATCCACTGTCACTGAGCGTCAGCTCTTGGTGACCTTGATGCCATTATGTCTGTGCAGTTTGTGTGAGCTGTTTTGGGCTGGCATAACGTGTATTGTCTATGGATGGGTTGTGTGGTAGGAGGAGTTGTCTCATTACCTGGAGTGCAGGGCACATGAGTAGATGGTGTTCTACTGTCTCAGACGGGTTTGGGCAGTGTCTGCATTTTGCTATATTTTGTGAACACATTCTGTTGCTATAGCCATTGAGTGTAGCCGTCACATAGATATATACCAAATGATGCCTTATGATCTACCGGTAGATCAATATGGACAGGTTGCCGACCCTTGCTTCAGACTGATCTCTGAAACTGATAATCTAACATACATGCCAGCTGCCAGTCAGATCTGGTGTTCATCATTCGCCGAAGTTGAACTTTGTGCATTGGTCATTGCCGTAGGCATCAAATTCATTCATCAGAATCCAATGTGAAACAATCACCATTATTTTCATCGTCATCAAGTGCCGCGGCGAGAACCATAGTTTTCATGATGTCGATTCCTAGTGTTCTCTGTCATTTAAATCGTTAACTATCTCTAGTATCTTCTGTTATTGGCGATCTGTATCTTTCTTTTCACAGCTAAAATATTTTGGCCATGTAAAAATAAGCCATAACACTTTACTGAGGACCATAATAAAAGGCAGAGTTGAAGGTGAATGTACAAGAGGAAGATAGCGCTATGAGTGAAAAGATAACACCAAGAGATGAAGAAGAAAGAATCTGTTAGAGTGCGCCGTCAAGGCACGAGACAGAAGATGTTGGAGATCCATTGTAGCCGACCTTTGTTGTGAAGATGACACCTGATGATAATGATGATCTCACTTTCTATCAATTGTGATTTTATTTACATTTTGTTCTTTCGTCTAAACAAACACACTGAAATGTAAATGTTCCTGTCCAATTTTTGCCATGTTTTTCCTTACCTTCACCAATAGAGCTTGAAAATAACTACGTATTCATTAAGGACCTCTAATCATTTCATTCTTCAAAATTACACCAATTTTGACGCACTTGTTCATTTTGGTCGACACACTGAAGCTAGTCTCGAACTGAAAATGAAGGTGTTCAATCCTTAATCCGCGGACCCGCAGGTAGTGTTGGCAAGAAAGCTCATACCTAACATAAAACCTAACCATTGGTCAGGAACATTCCCGCATATTGTTCTCATATTGCCAACATTCTTCCATTGTACGGTCAGATCCTTAGACTGGGACGAACGCTGTATTCTTACTATATGCAAATCTTACCTGAAGGAATATAAAATATGGTTTTTGATTACCAGACAATAGCCAACATCTGATTGTAACATTCCTGAATGGGAAACGCCCTCCTAAAGGGGTCATTGATTTGCTACGTCATCGATTCGCTCAGCTCTTTTCTTGTGCACAAGTTTAATCCTCTGTTAGATTCAAAGGCTTTCTCCGTTTATGGCCAGGGTAGAAACTCATTACATGGCCGTTGTACAAGCAAAAACAAATAGTCTTAACGAGTTCTGACACAGTTATTTATTGGCAGTTAACTTTTGTACAATATTTCTTGTAATGCATTGTTGTTATCATCATGTGTCTTCACGTCTCTTGAAGCTTGCTACCAGCAATTAAAATTCACATCTCAATTGAACCCTTACAGAACACAGTTTTCCAAATATAGCGTCTGTACTCTCGTGGGGTTCTATTCACGGTATCGCCACGCTCCAGTCTACCCAGCTGTAAATGGGTACTTGACTTTGCTGTTGAGTAAGGGAAGGAAAAAGCAGTGAGGAAGGGAACTGGTTACTGACGGGAATACCTTTACCTTTACCGTTAGAGGTAAACCGTCTGATGCCAGGCGTTATGCGCTATAATGTTAGTTGGTACGATATTTAAACTTCTTCTATGATCCTTAGCCCCTGACTGTGACAAAGCAGTCAGTGGCCATCACGTCTAGTGGCGTCTTTTAGGACAGTAACACACTGTCCCCATTTTGCTCGGTTGGTGGCTATCCTTCGTGCCGTGCCCAACTCTGGTTCATGCTTTGTATTTCAGCCTACACTGTTCTCCGCCAGGTAGTCTTTGGTCTGCCACTTTTCCGCCGTCCTTATGGGGTTCATAGCATAGAAGTTCTGGTCATGGAGTCAGGGGCCCTTTTGAGGACATGGCGAACCCAGTTCCAGCGTTTGCCCGCAATGAGGGTGTGCATGACTTTTTGACTGCACCATGTAAGCAGTTCCTTGTTGGAGACGGTATTCGGCCAAAAAATTCGAAGAATTTTCCTTAGGCAGGTTGTTTGGAAATTTAATGTTAAGCGGGTATTTCTTCTCTTCCCATTCTGCGCCGTATGGACCATGCAGCCACCACTGGAGCAGTTCTCTCTTTTGCAGGGAGCCTACAACAAAGCATTTATGTGCTCATGCAGCTGTCGTTTCTGTAACAATATCTTTCACATGATGAGGTCGCTAGTCCCACGCACAACCTCATGTTAGTCGTCTCTTACGACATGCCTGGGGTAGTAGTAATCCTATTCTTTCTGTCTCTTCTCAGACACCCGCAGTGACAACACCGGGACACTACATAAGTGATACATCATATACAATATTATGATGAACGTGTTTTATTAGGTGATTCACTTGCACCAGCGTTGGTCTCTCGCGGCAAAAGTGCTGGGTTCGAATCACAGTATCGACACGCTCCAGTTTACCCAGCTGTAATTGGGTACCTGACTTTGAGTTAGGGAAGGAAAAGGCAGCGAGGAAGGGTCTGTTAACCCCACCTTTTGATGCTGGACCTAGTATGGGGAAGTCTCTAATACTTCGCTCCCATACGACAAAGGTTGAGGGAGACCGGAGAAGAGAACTGGATACAGAATAGAAAGAAGAAAAGAGGACGTGGAAGTATCTTAGGCGTTGAATAGTAAATTTGTTGAAGGCTTATGATCCTCGAGAAGCAGACGTGTGATGAACGAATGAATGAATGAATGTGATGGTAAGTGATATACGGTATAATATTAGGTAGTACGTGCGATCACGTGACCAGTGTCGTCGATCACGTTTAGCCATATGTATTGGTCTCTGATATTTTATATGAGTTCTGTAGTTGACTCACCCACGCTCTTTTCTTGTCATTCGGATTGTCGCCTGTCACACTCCATTTGGCAAAGACCTGCCTTATGATAATGAACCGTTTCTTTCTGATCTTTGTATGAAGTTTCTTTGCATAATCGACAAACTTGTATTTCTGTTACGCCGTTAATTCTGATGTTTTTGCTGTAGAAACGGGGGGAAAAAAAAAGGGGGGGGAGGGGGGGGGGGAGAGAGAGAGAGAGAGAGAGAGAGAGAGAGAGAGAGAGAGAGAGAGAAGGGGGGGGGGGGGAAAGAAAAAAAAGGGGGGGATATATATTTCTTAACCTACTGTGTGTTTTATTTCTTTTATTTTAATAATTTTTTTTCTTCAAATATTCTTCCTTACTTTATTATCTGTTCTCATTGCCGCACTATGTTTGAGAACACATTCCTGACTTTTGTCAGATATTTTACCTCTATCGAGAAGTTTGCAAGAATTTGCGTTTATAACATTTTTACGTGTTTTAATTTGTCGAATGCCGTTATTAGTCGAGGAAATGTAAGTATAGATTTATATCCACTTCTCGCAACGTTCAGTTGTTGTTCTCAGTGTGCAAAAAAGGACATTTATTGGTCGTTGTCTTTCAACAACTCTACATTGTTCACAGGAAACATGTGTCTTATAAATGGCTTGTATGTTAGCCCCATGCTCCACGTATGTTTGTGTGTATGTTCTTGTTTCAACTGTCTGTTTTATCTAGATATTGGAGTCACCAATCTGGTGCTTCTACAATTGTTTTCTAAAATAAATTCTTGTATTTCCGATTCTGGCAACAATACAAACCCACACGACATTCCGTTTCCCAGCGTCCATCTTTGCTCGCGTTAAGTTATGTCGCTCTGAAATGACAAGAATTCTCAGACCTTCCGCCAAATGGTACTTGACAAGAATTCCTTCGGCAATATCTGGTGAATCACAATGGTGGACCTACAATCTTGAGATGCTGTCAGCAATGTCATATTCAATGACCAACACTCTACGCTGGATTAACACAGTCTATAGACGATTAGGACTGGACACGGGCAGTATTTTACAGATTTATTTGTTCATACGTCTTGTCTGGATAGACTTTGGAATGTATTGACCCTGTTTCTGTTCGTTCCTATCACATATTAACATTGTAACAGTAGAAGGAGCTTTGAATTTTTTCATAGCGACAGAGAGAGAGATAGAGAGAGTGCGATGTAGAGGGAAAGCTATATAGAGAGAAAGAGAGGGATAGAGATAGCGAGGCAGAGATAGCGAGACAGATTGCGAGACAGAGATAGAAGGAAAAAGCTAGATGAAGAGAGCTAGAGAGAGAGAGAGAGCGAGCGAGATAGAGAGAGGGAGACAGAGAGAGTGAAAGAAAGGGGGAGATAGAGAGAGAGAGAGAGAGAGAGAGAGAGAGAGAGGGAGAATCAGATAGAAAGAGATCGAGGTGGAGAGATAGAGCGAGAAAGAAATACACTATGAAAGAAGACAATAGTCAATGTATAGTAAATGCCATTTTCTTCTCTCGGCGCATAGATAAACGATCACACGCTTTCTCCGATCCCAATTCTCCACTCTTCTTCCCTCTCTTCCACATCCACCTTTCACTACCTGCGATTTCTTTCATCATCATTATCATCATCATCTCCCTTTTGCTCTTCATGGACAGCCGAAAGGATAGTATGGCGCTCTCTCCTGTAAACCTCTACATGAGTAGAACGACCAAGTAAGTATGTGGACCATGGAGCCACCGCTGCAGATGGTCCCCCTTGTAGGAAGCCTGTGCCAAGCATTTACACGCTTATGCATTAGTGGTGTCTATAGCAATTAGTTCTACATGATGAAGGTAACAGCCCCATCAACAACCTTCTAATAACCGTCTCATACTTTATCTGAGGGAATGGTGGTCCTATTACTTCTTTTATCTCATCAGAGATCCCAGGGACACACTGCCAGTCCCTTATTAATGTTTATTTCTAGTTTATTATTAGCATTATTTGTTTCTATTATTATTACTATTTTTATTACAGATTTCTTTCAATCATTCAAATTTCATACTTGGCCTGACCAACTCAGTAACAATGCTTTAATGTCGCGACATACGTTCGTTCTCTTTTTCGGGTCTGCATTCCTCTCCGGCATTATTGCTCCATCATTCCGTTTACATGCTAACTCTTCCAGTATTCATTTTCTCGCTCTTCTCGACCAAGGTTATGTTGTCATATCTTGTCACTCCCTTACTATTAGAAATCAGCTTGACCCTTGTTTCTGAAACAACACTGACTCCTATTTGTGCAGGGAGAAGTGCTTACGTTTTGTAACAGCTTCCGCCAGATAGAAAAAGCGTCAGTACGTAGCGAGACGGGTTGGCCGAACAAACGTTGATATGGGGATATCGGTAACATATAATTGCCACAAACCATGTTATTCGGGTTTTCCAATACGTATGACAGACGGTAAATGGGAAATAATGTGTCCTGGCGTGCCCAAATACACGGTCGATCTAACTGGAATGTAGGAGGATAACAATCTGGGTAAAGATTAAGACACGGTCAGTGATAGAATACTTCCTGGAGATTGAATTTGTTGTAATAATTAACTACGAGAAAGTAACATCTTGGAGGATATTATAATATTAGATCTGTAAAGAAGTGAGTTGTAAACATGATAAGTAACAACATAAGTGGCAAGACCTGGCTTATATGGTCATGAAGTTTGAAAATCACACGTAAAATGGCAACATCTTACGTTGTCATTTAGTAATGTTTTACACGAGGGTAGTAGGGGACACCTATCAAAGTCAGACACTTATTCGCTGTTGGTTTGGCGTTTGAGATGTTAAGATAGACTGTTCCTGATTGGACATCTTCTCCAAATAGCAGCCTTGTTGTGTAGGCAAAAATGTCGCTTATATGTTGCAGCGTTGTAAGACTACTTCCTTACTTCCAATTTCGTCAAGAATATATCATAGACAGCCAGGAACACGGAATATTGGAACCCAAATATAGGACAGGTCATAGGACAGGTCATAGGACAGGTCATAGGACTGGAAGGAAATTCTGAGATTAGAAGAGAGTAACTCCAGAGCGCCTTAACTTTGTGCCTTATGTTCTGGAATCCTACTTCAAGTGGCTCAATTAGACACCTAAGACAGCTATCTGGACGTATACTTTGCTAGCTTCTTTCCCGTTAGACGCCAAACACGTAATGTGTAAACTCAGACTTCTGCAGGACTGAAGGCACATAAGTGGCTAAATAAGTTTCACATCTAATATCAATAGTTGACTTTCTTTTATCGTATTCTTCACTATGGCTTCTTCCTAGCTAATCATCCTGTTTTTAATTCCCTTATTATGATACATGACATGATGCGTACATGACAAATGTTAAATATACTGAGAATGAAAGTGTGTGCTCATGAAAGTCTGTAACAATGATTTAACAATCTAGATGAAGGTGAAGTATATAACTATAAGTTACTTCATTATAGACCTTGAGGAAAAATCTTTGATTTAATTAACCGTTAACCAAAAGGGTAATGAAACACCAGTCTTTCGCACATTTAGCTACGAGGTTAAGTGCAAAAAGTAATCTTAAATAAGGAAAAATAAACATTTCTAAAATTTACTAACCTCCTTTTCCCTTCGCAAATTCCTTATGAGCACTATGTAGGATTAAATTCCACAGGTATGAATTATAGATCCACACAGGAATGAAATTATAAAACAGGCTGTGAACAAGATATGCTCTGGGAAGCTCTTTGCTCCGCGAGTATCGGAAAATATCTACTGACTTTTGGCGAGTTTATCGTTATATTTCTGGTTGCCAATATGTGAGAAGTCGTGGACTGGGGCCTATGGCCTTTGGCTCCGTCCTCTAATCCAGTAATTAGGCGCCCATCTTGCCCTGCGACATCGGCATGCTCGTGTGCCATTTCAGTGCACATCAAACGCTAAAAATGGGTGGGCTCTCGCAACCAACTTTTCAACTCCGTGCTGGGTGTTCTGTAGCGAGAAAAACCGTGGTTTCTGATTGGCCGCCCGATACTTAAATTATCTGCCACCTTGTCACTAAGTCTTCCTCTTTTTGCAGCTCAAGAGTCCCCTTGTGTACATATGCTGGCGGGGCGGCTTCATTTAATCTCTTTCAGTGTCCCGTCATGTAGACAACATGCCGCTATCAGCGTGGATTACTATTTGGTAACCAACATTCCTGTGCATGTCACGAGTCCTTTGTTGTCGATCGCTCTGGCAAGCATGCTATTGTACAAATGTGGTGAAACTAGTTTTGTTGAAACAAGGCATTAAAGTATCAAACGAATTTTTCTATGATCCATGTGACCGTTCCCCGCGCCAAACAATAACGTGTCTACCGAACCTGGTGTATTTCACAAGATAAAGTAAGGTTGGAAAATATCAACGGTTTGCTTATTAATACACTTAAAAAAACTACGATTAGGAAAGATAACTTTAAAAACTAGTGAAAGACAAAAGCAGGAGAGAAATAAAATAAGAACGATGCTGAAAAAGGTATAGGACAATACAGATTAGGTACACTTTAACACAAGTGATCAGTTCCCTTCTTTTCTGCCTTTGCCTTCCCTGGACACAGGAGCAGAGTCAGTTATCAATTTATTTTTACAGCTGGATAGACTGAATTGTGACACGACATGGTCTCGAACCCGGTCCCTTTGTCTCGAGAAGGCAGCGCTTTAACCACTCTGCCACTTGAAACATGACAATGGAATATATTGAGCGGCACAAGACGGGGGCGTTTGACATAAATATGTGGTAATATTTTATTTAATTTATGCTCCTGGGTAAGTTGAAGGGTAACGATGATGTATTGATGTATATTTGTTTGTATGTACAAACATATGCGACTTTATATATTATAGGTAAAAGTTATTTCATATGTAGTGTATTTAGCATACATTTTTCAGCGTATATAATATTTGTCTAAAGTTAACTGCAGCTTTTAATATTCAGTTAAATTTTAAAAGATAAAGTAAATATTTAAAAAAAAAAACAATATACTGTCATGAAGTGTACATATTATGACAATAAACCACCGTTCTGGTTTAGTCATAGTAAACATCAACAATGTGAAACGAAAAAAGGAAAAAGAGAGATCGAGAGAAAGAGAGACAGGGAGATAACTGGTGTAAGAAGGAGGTGTTTGAACACACCATTAGACAGCTGATGAATATTTGATATCCATTGATTGTCTTAGCCGCCGAGTAAAACACTTTTATGTTTCAAAATGTCACAGTTTGAGCCATCTTTACGCGTCCTCTTCCTCGCGATAAAGAAAAGAGTCTGTTCTTTCATTCTCACCTCTCACTCATTCTTTCGTCTTCATCTTATTTTTTAAATATACTATCTCAATGTTGTTCACTTGTTTCATCTCTTCTTTTTTCTTTTTCCTTATCATTTCTTATGGAGGATCATCATCATTATGTGACGTATTCTCTCCAGAACGTTGTCTCCATTACAGCTGCTCTGAACGCATCACGATTCTGGTCAAGTCGACTTGCATCAGCCAAAGACACGTTCAGACACTCTGTGATGTCCTGGATCCACCGTCGTCTAGGTCGTCCTTTTTCCAGGGACCGTGCCTTCCATTACTAATTTTCCCAGACTATTATGTCTTTTTATATGACCGAAAAATTTCAGCTTCCTTATTGCGATGGTATTTAAGGGCCAATTATCCTCTACATTTAGTAGATGGCGCCATGAATTCAGCTCAGTCCCCTGCAGGACGTCTGCATCCTTACATTCACGTGGTCTTGCAACCGTGGTTTCTGTAGCGATTTGTTTTACATGGTGAGTTTATTATTCCCATAAAGGACCTCAGACTTAGTGGTCTCTTACGACATGCTTGAGCAGAAGTGGTCTTATTCTTTATTTGAATTTTAGAGAGACATCCCCTACTCTTTCCTTCCCGAAACTACACCTGACAATTGTATTGCTGCAGACACACTGTATAGAAAAGATGAACGGGAAACAAATCAGCTGGCATTGTAAAGCAGACTTTGTTCTTTAACCTTCACAGTCATCAACATCATCATCACCTTTCAGCTCCCTAAGGAATATAGGCTTTCAACAAACTTACGCCATCTTGTCTTGTGCCATCAGTTCCAGGGCTGTCCATGTCTTCTTCAGCTGTGTTCGCCCGACTGTTCTTGTGCCATCTGCCAGTTGTTTGACTGTGGAGATGCAACCTTGAGGTGATAACCCTCACCTGTTTTATTTATCTGGTGTATCTTTTCTCTTTTGATTGTTGTTAGAGACTCTTTTCGCCCAATCTAAGGTGGCACCGTAGGTAGCATCGCCACTTGGTGCGATCGGCAGCTTCGTCTTCCCAGGCTGCTGGATTGATGTCCAGTGCCTTCTCAGTGCCCTGACATGCTCCTGCAGCAGTGGTTTCTCTAGCAATTAGCTTTTCATGATGAGGTGGCCAGCACCATACATGTGACAGAATTGTCCGTTCTCTTGTCCTAGCATTCTTGTTTATCACCGACATTATTGCGCCACGTCTTATTTTCTGTACTTAATCATTGTTTACAGTTCCTGTCCTCAATTTTTGTCATGTCGGGACTTCAGCGACTATCCTTTGCTGGTTAGGGTGTCAATGTGGTATATAGAGTGTCTGAGACAAGACAAAAAGTATGAATGACGTCTGAGACAAGACAAAAGTCTGAGACACGACAAAAGTCTGAGTGAGAACTGAGAAGATAGATAAGACTTAGTGTGTAGAATGTGAATAGAGTGACTTATAGCTTTCAAGAGTAAAAGATCAGATGATGACTCTCCCCTCCTCCCACTCAGTGACTATTAAAAAACAACACTCCACACTAATTAGCGCAGACTGAGGTCGAAGAAGCACAATACAAACTAATGCTGTTATCAACAAGCTTGGCTCTCTCATGCAATTAGTTAAGAACAACCACTAATATCTGGCCAGCCATCAACTGTCCATTCCACAGGAGTACCTGAAATAAAGAAACCCCCACACATGCAGAATATCCCGCTGACTAATTCTGTTAGTGCTGACCTGTCCCGCAGGTTATCTCTCTCTCATCCGGTTCCTTCTCACTGACCACTAAATAGACGAGCGAGCAAGTAGGTGCCTTTTTTTTTATTTTTATTAATGTGTTTGCTACTTCATTTTGTAGCACGCCCCTTTCAACCATCTACCATGTACATGGATTTGTTGGTTATATCAGGACGTGTTTCTTTTATTGTAATATGTTTTTGTTTGTATTTGTTTTATATTATATTATCTCTAGTCGGTATTTTTCCTTTTGTAGTTATAGTTCAACATGGTTTTTAAAAAAAAATTCCAATATATGCTATTTTCTAAGTTAGTATGTTTTTGCTTTTTACTGGATGGTTTATTTGGTTAATCTGTATGTTTCTGGGGCGAGTTTGGACTACTGGTTCAATTCCTTATTTGATTTTTATATGTTAGCTTTAGTTTTTGTAATATAGTGTTTTATTAACTTTTGCATTTCTGAAGGGCTCTTTGTGCCTATGATTCTTTGTCTGCTAGCTCATTTCCTGCTATCCCCACATGTGATGGTATCCATGTTAGTGTTGCACTGCATCCTATATTTTGTAGATATGTATTAACCTGTAGTATTTCCTCTATAATGTCTGGCCTGCTGCCTTCTGTTCTGTTTCTGATTGCTAGTACTGATGATAGGGAATCTGTGAGAATGGTTACTTTTTTTGGTGGATTTTCTGCAGCTATTTCTAAAGCTTTTAGGATTGCCACTAATTCTGCTGTAAAGATAGATGTATTACTTGTTACTTTGTATCTTTTATAAATTTTTAGTTTTGGTATTGCT
This sequence comes from Oreohelix idahoensis, assembly GCA_024509875.1. NCBI lineage: Eukaryota > Metazoa > Mollusca > Gastropoda > Stylommatophora > Oreohelicidae > Oreohelix > Oreohelix idahoensis. The sequence goes on along the minus strand of JAMPIV010009397.1, from coordinate 185,065 downwards.
ATTCCTGCTCCTAATTGTCCTTCTTCATCTTTGGACCCATCTGTATATATAGTTAGGCTATTATTTGTATACCGTTCTATGTACTCTAGTGTTTTTACTTTTTGCTGAGATTATGTCGTTAGATTTATTTATGATCTTTGATAAGTGGGAGTCAGTTTCTGGCACTTTTAATTCCCATGGTGGGATCTTTGCTTTATACAGAGCACTACTGTTTATCGCATTAAACAGGTCTGGGTATTGATCCACTTCATCCATTGTTTTCCACCCTGACGGGTATCTATTATGGTTTAATGGAATGTGGCCTATGTACTGGTTACCCCTATCAAAGGTTTTATGTGCCGGGTGAGTTGGATCTTTTGCCACTCTTGCCCAGTAGCTGAATCTCAGTTCTTTTCTCCTTAGCTCCAGGGGTATAATGCCTAGCGCTACTTCTAGTGCTTCTGCTGATGTTCCCTTTGAGGCACCTGCTATTATTGACAGTGCCTGGTTTTGGACCGTGTCTAGTTTCTTCTTATTGCTTGGGGCGGCTGATGCATAGACAACACTGGCATAGTCAAGTTTGCCTCTAATAAATGATTTATAGAATGTTAACATTGTCTTATTGCAGGCGCCCCAACCACTTCCTTTCATATATCTTAGCATATTAATAAGTCCTCTACTGCTTTGCACTAAAAGGTCTATGTGTTTGTTCCAGTTTAGTTGCTGGTCTAGTACCATGCCAAGAAATCTAGTTGATTTTGCTGTGCATACTTTTTGCTTATTAATGCTTATGTCAATTATATTGTTTTTAATTACACGCCCTCTACTGAAAATCATTCCTATGGTTTTTTTAACGTTTAGATTAAATCCCCACTTGTTCATCCAGTCAGATACTTTATCTATTTGTTTTTGTACTGTTTTATAGAGGAATGGGAGATTTCTTCCCGTTCTCCATATCGCAGCATCATCTGCAAACTGAGATAGGTTGTTTTTTAAGTCCTTAAACTCGTCGCCTAGGTCGTTGACCATAATCGTAAAAATTGATGGTGATATTACTGATCCCTGGGGAATTCCATTCTGTTGCTCATATACCTCAGATCTATCATTGTTTATTTGTACCATGAAGTATCTTTCCTGCAGGAAGTTTTCTAGGTAATTGTAGGTTCTGCCTACTATACCTAGTTTCCTGATTTTATGTAGTGCACCCTCCCTCCAACACTCATCATATGCTCTTGCTACATCAAGGAATATAGCTACTGTCTTTTCATTCCTTTTGAAGCCTGTTTTAACATCATGTTCCAGCCTCAGCAGTTGCTCTATTGTACTATGTTGGCTTCTAAAGCCTGCCTGGGTTGGACTGTACAAATTATGCTTTTCGAGATGAAATTTTAGTCTGCTGTTGACTATTGTTTCTAGAATTTTTCCTAGATGTGATGTTAACGATATTGGCCTGTATGAGCTGACATCATGTGCTTCCTTATCTGGCTTTAGTATGGGGATGACTACTGCTGTCTTCCATGAACATGGTATTTTTCCCGTGTGCCAGATTTTGTTGTAGAGGGATGCAATCACTCTTAGAGTTGTATTTGGTACCTTTTTGAGGATTTCATAGCTCAGAATGTCTTCCCCAGAGGTAGTATTGGTTTTTTCTGCTAAAGCTCTTTCTATTTCATCTACTGTAATATCTGCATTTAAATACTTAGCATCCTGTGTGGTTTCCATATTTTCTTCTTTTAATTTTTCTAGCAGTGTTTTTTCGTCTATTTATTTCTGCCTTATCTAGACTGTCTATTGAACTAACCTGATAAAAGTATTTAGCTAGTATGTTGGCTTTTTCTCTATCTGTTTCGGCTCTCTCTGGTATTTTAATTGTTGGGATTTTAAATTTTTTGCTGTTTCCTCCTTTAATTGCTTTTAGTTTTCTCCAAACTGTAGTTATTTGGGACCTATGGTTTAATGTTTGACAAAATTTTCTCCAACTCTTTTCTTTAGCTCTGAATATTATTTTATTTGTTTCATTTCTTATTTTTTTATAGTTTGTGTAATTCTCTTCAGTTTTGGCTTTTCTATACTTTGTAAGGGCCCTCTCCCTCAATTTCAGTTGTTCTGAACATCTGTCTGTCCACCATGGTACTGGATTTTTATCTTTGTTTCTTTTCCTATTTTTACCTTTTTGTGTTGGTTTTAAGTGCTCAGGCATATTCCTGTTTGGTATATATTTTATTGCTATTTTTAAAATCTCATTTGTTAGTTTTTCTGCAAATATATCTATACTGTTAGATTCAATTTGTTCTATGCTTAGTTTACCTAGCTCTAATTGGAAGGACTCCCAATTTGCCTTTTTTAGGTTGAATGTGGGTTTCGAGCTTTTTGGACTAGTTCTATATTTGTCGTTTAGGTTTATTTCTATGGGTAAGTGGTCTGAGCTGGAGTCATTCAGTACTTCCCATTTAGTAGAGGCTAGGTTTGGTGTTATAATACTTATGTCTATTGCTGTATCTCCTCCACTGTTGCATGGGTTAACCCTTGTCACTGAGCCATCATTTAGTATGATTAGCTCAGCACTTTCAATGTAGTCCAACAGTCTTTTTCCTGCTGGATCATTACTGTTGTTACCCCATGCCTCATGGTGTGCATTAAAGTCACCTACCAATAATGTTCTTTGGTCTATTTGTGTGTTAATAGTGGCAATGTCCCTATCGGTTATATTACCCTTGGGGCTATAAATGTTTATTATTTTTAAGTTATCTGGCTCACTGTCTAATGTTATACTTATTCCTTCAATATTTTCTGTGTTGAATTGTTCCCAATTTAATATTTTGTAGTCTTCATGTATTAAAAAGGCCACGCCCCCTCCTCTTCCCTCAGGTCTATCATTTCTAAGTGTTATATACCCTTGGTAGTTCAGTTTTTGTTTGGGGTTCAGGAGGGTTTCTTGTATTGCAAAGATGGGTTTTGCCTCCTTATACTGTCCCATAAGAGACATCAAGTTCTTCCTGGCACCCCTACAGTTCCACTGGACTACTTTGATAGCTCTAGAGTCTTTGGTCCCCATTTAGTATGGTTAGCTTAGTTATGTTATTGTTTTTATTAGGTTTTTTGATAAGGGATCTACTTTTTTTTGGTTTTGCACTTTACCTCTTATGTTCTCTACAAACTCATCATTCCAAGTAACCATTATACTCTGAACTCTTTCTGCGAGGTATGGTAGGTGTAGTTCCACTGTTTCCTTAAATTTTTTTTCCATATTTTCTATAGGCCTAGCTCTTTCTCTCTCTATTTTTTTTTAGGATTTCTTCATTAGCTTCTTTTATCTCTGCTATTTTTTTGAGGTCTCTCTCTATTTCCTTTTGTGCTGTTTTCATTTCTTCTAGTACCTGTCTGGCTTGGATGAGGATATGTTCCGTCTCTTCTGTGTTGTCATCTTCTTTACTGTTTATGGGTTCTTTCTGGATTTTTTCCTTTATGTCTTTCACTTCACTGGTTATTTGTTGTATTTGTTTCTTAATGATATTTTCTTGAGAGTTTTGGAGATGGTTGTTGGTTTTCTGTCTTTCTTTTATTTGCCAGAATGGTTTGTTTGTTTCTAGTGATTCTTTTAATATGTGTTTTGTCTCTTGATAGACTGGGCATCCCTGATACCTGGCACTGTGGTTACCCTGGCAGTTTGCACATTTTCTGTTTTTGTTTTCTCGTTTATAATCTTTGTCCTCCTTAGCCATTGGACAGTCCACATGTCTGTGTGCTCCCGCACAGAAACTTTGCTGTCCGGGTTCCTGCGTCTTCGTTTTTGTTGTTTCTGCTTACTGCAGTTTTAATTGCGCCTCCTTTCAGATTTTCCTTTATTGTTTCTATTTTGGGTCCAATTTCTGTGTTTCTGACTATAGGGCTAGTGATCCTGTTCTTTTCTGTCGGGTTTGGTGTTCTACCCTTTTCAGCTGGTTTGACCCATGCTTTTCCCTCTCCGGATTGCGACCTGAGCATTGGTGGCATTGTGATTTATCCTCTGGTTCACTCTGTCTAATGCTAAATAACACAAATTATGACTAGGCCTATTTATTTTACTAAAAATAAAACAATTATTATTAATTTAATTATTTTATTGTGCTATCTTGTTCTTATTCTAGAAGTTTTTATTATCTCTCCTTGTTCGGTCCAAATCTTTCGATCTGGTAAATCTAAAATTCCCTTAACCACTAATATTTATTATTAATAATTGATTAACCCTACTAGGATCTATGATTACAGTTTAGGATGATTCAACTTTTTGCTATTTTCTGATGAGTTAAGTAAAGTAAAAATGTCTACCGTACCACGCAATGGAAAGCACGTGGCGCCTGGGCCTATTAAAATTTATTTGTTTCTTTTTAATTTATGACTATTCCTATTTTATATTATCACTCCTAGCCAGTATCAAGCAATCAACAATTATACTAACCGCTTAAATTGTATACAAAATAGAAACAGCAAATAAATTAAATTCAACTTATCTGGTTTGTATTTCTCACGGTTGTGTGCGAACGCTGCGTGCTCAAGCAGTAGGTGCCTGGGGCAGGCCTACCTGATAAACCCGCAACTTACGTAATTAGTAGTTACATATGGCTGGCGGGGGAAGGAGGTGGGGGGGGGGAGGTTGGAATGTAAACATTCCTGCCCCATCTACCTGGCGCGGAACTGACCTTACAACGCATCTGCCAATTCTGTCTAACACTACTTCATCTTTGATCCTGTCTAACACACAGGCGTCTAAACGAAATCGCAAGGCCCGTCTAAGGTTATCTCACCGGGCTGCGAAACACCGCTTCTTCTTCTTTGATCCTTAGCCGCCGACCGTCAAAGCAGTCAGTGGCCATCACGCCTAGTGGCGTCTTGTAGGGCAACAACAAATTGATTCCACTTTGCTCGGTCGGCGGCCATCCTTCGTACAGTGCCCCAACTCTGGTTCATTCTTTGCATCTCAGCCTCCACAGTCCTCTACCAGGTTGTTTTTGGTCGGCCTCTCTTTCGTTTTCCTTCAGGGGTCCAAAGCATAGCTGTACTTGTGATGGCATCGGGGTCTCTTCTGAGGACATAGCCAACCCAGCTCCAGCGTCTGCCAGCTATGATGGTGTGCATGTCCTCTTGCTTGCTCCGAGTAAGCAGATCTTGGTTGGTGATGCGAAACACTTAATACCATCATATTTACATGTACTCATATGACAACATATAAGGCTACTCTTGGTAAATCTCTAAATGAGTTACAAGTATCCATACAGTAGACAAGTAATCAAATTAATTAAAGTTACATGTTGTGGAACAAAATTATAAGGATCCGCCTCGGAGGCCAGAAAACAAGAAAATCGCTTATGGTTAAACTCTGTGTTAAAAAGAATTCCCTCCACATAACAATCAGTTATATAGTTACACTTCGAGGGGGGAAATTATTCTTTTATCCCTGACCTGACTCATCTTAAGGTCCATTCACAACTGGGCTTAGCAACAACAAACGTAAGTAGCATATAAACACAATTTCCTTTAAAAAACTAACTATAGCTTCTTAGTGCGTGTTGGGTAATGACCGAGCCTTAAAAATGTTAGAACCCACTACAAATGAACTACCTGCGTCTAAGTCCAAATCCCAAGGAAAACAAAACAAGTACCAAGTTACTTAAGAATTCCTACCGAGATTGTGAAGAATTTCCCACACTAAAAGTAGCTGTCAGACTGTGCAAAGATCTCTACCACCTCACGACAGAAGTTCCAGGGACTAAAAGCATATAGAGACAGAAGAGGACTCATTATATACAAGAAATCGGCCACAGGTGTTCAAAACACCTGGACGGAAAACGAAGAAAAACAACGTAACGTTTCCCGGAGGATTTCTCCTGGCGTCGCACTACAAGAATGATTGCGTAACAGAGCGACCGCTCTTGAGCTGCGAGGGTCCCAGACTTTCCCTGGACTCAAAGATACGGGAAAGTTTCCGCCGCCCAACAACACAAGCGTCTCGGACGCGTCACAAAGTCATTCTTACCAGCACTAAAAGACCTTTCATCTCCGCTGGCCACTTTCGCGGGAGCAAAGGGGAGTTAACTTGTCAGATCAACGTGACATGCTAGCAGCGACCGAAAACTAGAAAAAGATGAAAAATGGGCATGCCTACAATCAAGAAGATATTAGGGGGACTGGTAGCTCCACCCGAAGGCCAAATTTCGAACCCAGCGTCACATAGGGCAATCACTCACTTTCGTTTGAACCCATATTGACACCTGAATCTGTGGAGTCAAATGTTGTAACACATTTCCGAGCAGACAGTGTGTAGGCGCAACCGAATTAGTGAGTAACCAACCTTGGGATGACCACAGCCGATTATCTTATCAACTGATAATAGTTCTGTCTCACCAGTTAGTTGATTGTTGGCTAGACCAGGTAAATAAGATAATCTTTTTCAGACAGACTTGCTGGAGAAGAAGTATCCAACTTGAAAGAGATTACCTGTGATATATTATGAAGTCGTGAGTGTAAAATTGATCGATAACAGATGGAAGCTGACATACCATATATGGAAAGGCAACTTGTAAACAACACATTTTTTTGCGGAAGTCACGCAGGAATTTTCCGTGAGAGGTAGGGGGAATATCAATCAATACCCTTTACCACGAGAAGCATTGGCCTTCAACAAACACATGCCAAGTCTTCCTGTCCCGTGCCATCCGATCAAGTTCTTTCCATGTTTTCCTCATCATTTTCACCACTATATCCAGTTCTCTTCTCCGTGTGTTTTTTTGGTATTCCAGGTGCCAATCCTGGAGATTTTCCTAGACGAAGAAAGGTTAGTCGGCAACCCAGACTCCTTTCGGCTTTCTCTGGGTTGCTTCATGCGCCTAACGCGTTTGAGCATCTTGTGGATTTATTCAACGACAACTCTATATTTATTAATACGGAAAGCCCAGAATCCTAGGAACCTGAACACTAAGTCATAGTGGGAGTCTATTGTTAAGTAACACCCCAGATCTTAATCATGTTGCCTTAACTATTTCTTTGAGCCAAAAGTCAGTCTCTATTCCCAAAGAAATTTGGGAAAGTTGTACATTTTATATTTCTACTAGCTGTAAGGACCCGGCGTTGCCCGAATTTTTTCCTAGTAACTGCATAGGAAACTTATGAAATGTCAAAATGAAACTATAATATTTTGATATTATAGCTTGATTTCGACATTTCATTAGTCCAATTATAGAATACCCTTCGGTCCAGCAATGTGATAAAGACCTTTTTCGTTGCGATCTGATTCAGTTATGAAGATTTTTTTTTAAACAAAATTTTGCCTCGTTTTGGTGAGGCGCGTCACATTCAACTTAGCAGGTTATATTAGGGCGCATGTCCAAAAATAAAAGACCTTTAGGTCTGGAGAATTAGTTATGTGTTAGTTATGAAGATTTTAATCTCTGATAAACTATGTAATATTTACTAAATTAACAGAAACTGCTTGATAAAATGTAACTAAATTTGATATAAACAGCAATAATAACGTAAATACTACAAAAAATAATTTTTTTTTTTTAATTTTCGCATAAAGCATTAGTGTCTGTTTAAATAATTTAAATTGCGATGTAAAATAAAGAAATGACTTTGTAAATAACGACGTTTACTAATAATTTTATCGTTTGGATTGTTTCCCTTGATACATAGTTTGAGTACGGCCCTGTATTACGCATAGAAAAATAAAGCACACCACGTGGTGAGTCTTACTTTTATTCGGATACAGATCCACATTGTTTAGTCATTGCTTTTTTTAAAAATTTTCCTTTAATCTAAAAGTGTATGGTTAATAGTTTTGAACTATATTGTAAAATATGGAAAAGTATGGCAGTTGTCACAAAAACAAAACAATAGTTTTTACATGTGTATTACTTCCCTTGATTACTCATGAATTTTTATTTAATGATTATAGCCCCTGATCTGTTTACATTTATTACGAAAAACTGTAATTACTCATAATTACAATACTATATTAGAAAATAACTGCATGGTGTACCCCGGCGGTACCTAAAGAGAGTCTCTGCCAAAATTCATCAAGAAATAAGAAGGCATGCGGATTTGTATTAAGAACATAGAAACATGCTTTGCCTTTTATTTATATAGATATTTTGCATTATTAACATGTGAAAATTGCTAGTGGATGTCCAAATCCTACGAGGCTGGCAACCTCAGCATACAGAATGATGGTTTCATGAACCACAACTGGCAGCTTAGTACCCACTTAAAGCTGAATCCCGAATCCTATCAGCCGTAGTATTTGATTTCTTTAATTCCTATGAGGCTCCCTGGAATTGAAAAACCATTCGTCTATTCACATCTCAGCCAAGAGTAATCTTGAGCGAAAAGTATACACCTTTGAAGACCCTCAGTAGATGCTCTGAAATTTGGCCACTGTTGGACCATCACTGCAGAGCAAAGGGAGTAAAATCTCGTTACAATGCACAACCTCATGTTAGTTGCCTTATACGACATACCTAAGAACAATAGGCCTTTTCTTTCTTTGTGTCGTAAAAGTAGTCCCCTCCCCCCTGAACTACATGGGACGCATCATCTGCAATGAAACTACCTGTACCTTACCTTTACCTTTATCTTTACACCTTGTCAATGCTAAGTAACTTTCTGTTAACTTTTTTTTCAAGTTGTAGCGAAAGAAAAACACTTTTCTTTAATGGTGTCAATCTCCTTCGCTTTGTCAAAACGGAAGCTTTGTTTTATTTTAAAACCACGTGGATTTTCTATGTTATATCGCTCCTATTTTTTTGTTTTAATGGGTCTTAGTAAGCTTTATTATCAACAAATGCTGAAAATGTCGTAAATTATGACAAGATTTTCTCAGAAAATCAAGGTAACCACGCTTGATAAATATGCCACGAAATATCAATCAAAAAATCCTAGCTCTCCTTACGATAAATTTTTTTGGTAATTGAGAAGTCCACTGAATGACAAGAGGAAAACAATGAAGCAAAAAACACGAAGAGCTATTATTGACTGTTTAACTTTGGAACGGTTTCCAAAACGGCGAGATCTGTTTTTGAAATCTTATGTTTGACGTTGCGTGTGCTGTGCATGGTTGCTTATTATTGCTGTCAACTTCAGATGGCGTCAGCTTGCGGTATTCAAACTCTGGTGTAACATCTTTAACTGTTGTCTTATAATTAATGATGGCAAACCGAGGCTTGTGTTTACTGTATGTTTGTGTGCTCAAGACGAAGCAGTTGGTACAATGCTGGCTGAAAAAAAGAAACGTGTGTTTGTTCGTGAGAAGTTAAGAGGCAATGGAAATTGGAGCAAACGTGAGTTGATAATACGAAGATTACCTTCTTGTTACCTGGAGTCATTAAAATTGTCACTGAAACGACCACAGCCATAACTCAGGTAGCGAAATCACGGTCAGTTATTTAACAGCCGTCGCCACCAGTTTCCTTATCACCACCACGCGCATGATCATTGTCATATTTTTAGTGTTCTCGCGATATTTTTAATCGCGGTCTTTATCATCGGATCCATTAGATTCAGTTATCGAGCAGCAACATATAAGCTAAATTAATTTGTGATACTGATATATGTCTAAGTAGTTTACTAATATTAAATATAGGCGTTATCAATCTACAAGAAGTATTCTCTATCTATATGCACTATTCTCCGTCTACATGCAACATTCTATGTACATGCAGTATTCTGTCTACGTGCAACATTCTATGTACATGCAGTATTCTCTGTCTACATGCAGTATTCTCGGTTTACATGCAGTATTCTCTATCTACATGCAGTATTCTCTGTTTACATGCAGTGTTCTCTATCTACATGCAGTATTCGCTACTACATGCAGTATTCTCTGTCTGCATGCAGTATTCTCTGTCTACATGCAGTATTCGCTACCTATATGCAGTATTCTCTGTCTACATGCAGTATTCTCGGTTTACATGCAGTATTCTCTATCTACATGCAGTATTCTCTGTTTACATGCAGTGTTCTCTATCTACATGCAGTATTCGCTACTACATGCAGAATTCTCTGTCTACATGCAATATTCTCTGTCTACATGCAGTATTCGCTACCTACATGCAGTATTCTCTGTTTACATGTAGTATTCTCTGTATACATCCAGTATTCTCTATCTACATGCAGTATTCTCTATCTACATGCAGTATTCTCTATCTGCATGCAGTATTCTCTGTCCAAATTCTGTATTCTCTATCAACATGCAGTATTCTCTGTCTACGTGCAGTATTATATCTATATGCAGTATTCTCTGTCTACATGCAGTATTCTATTTACATGTAGTATTCTATCTACAAGCGGTATTTGATCTACATGCAGTATTCTCTATCTACATGCAGTATTCTTTATCTGCATGCTGTATTCTCTGTGTAAATGCAGTATTCTCTATCTACATGCAGTATGCTCCATATACATGCTGTATTCTCTATCTACATGCTGTATTCTCTATCTACACGCAGTATTCTCTATCTACTTGCAGTATTCTCTATCTACATGCAGTATTCACAACCTACATGCAATATTCTCTGTTTACATGTAGTATTTTCTGTCTGCATGAAGTATTCTCTGTATACATGCAGTATTCTCTATCTACATACAGTATTCTCTGTCTACATGCAGTATTCTCTGTCTACATGCAGTATTCTCGGTTTACATGCAGTATTCTCTATCTACATGCAGTGTTCTCTGTTTACATGCAATGTTCTCTATCTACATGCAGTATTCTCTACCTGCATGCAGTATTCTCTACATGCAGTGTTCTCTGTCCACATGCAGTATTCTCTATCTACATGCAGTATTATCTAACTACATGCAGTATTCTCTATCTACGTGCAGTATTCTATCTATATGCAGTATTCTCTATCTACGTGCAGTATTCTATCTACATGCAGTATTCTCAATCCAGATGCGGTATTCTCTATCTACATGTGGTATTCTCTATTTACATGATATATTCTTTATCTACATGCAGTATTCTCTGTCTGCTTGCAGTATTCTCTATCTACATGCAGTATTCTTTATCTGCATGCTGTATTCTCTGTGTAAATGCAGTATTGTCTATCTACTTGCAGTATGCTCTATCTACTTGCAGTATGCTCCATCTGCATGCTGTATTCTCTATCTACATGCAGTGTTCTCTATCTACTTGCAGTATTCTCTGTCTACATGCAGTATTCACTACCCACATGCATATTCTCTGTTTACATGTAATATTTTCTGTCTACATGCAGTATTCTCTGTCTACATGCAGTATTCTCTATATACATGCAGTATTCTCTGTCTACATGCAGTATTCTCTGTCTACGTGCAGTATTCTCGGTTTACATGCAGTAGTCTCTATCTACATGCAGTATTCTCTGTTTACATGGAGTGTTCTCTATCTACATGCAGTATTCGCTACTACATGCAGTATTCTCTGTCTACGTCCAGTGTTCTCTATCTACATGCAGTATTCTCTGGCTACATGCAGTAGTCTCTATCTACATGCAGTATTCTCTGGCTACATGCAGTATTCTCTATCTACATGCATTATTCTCTATCTACATGCAGTATTCTCTGTCTACATGCAGTATTCGCTACCTACATGCAGTATTCTCTATCTACATGTAGTATTCCTTGTCTACATGCAGTATTCGCTACCTACATGCAGTAGTCTCTATCTACATGCAGTATTCTCTGTTTACATGCAGTATTCTCTGTCTACATGCAGTATTCGCTACCTACATGCATTATTCTCTGTCTACATGCAGTTATATATTCTACATTCGGTATTTTTATATTCTTATGTGCCGTATGCCATTATTTCTCTGAGCACCTGCTATTTGTTGAGTGGTTTGTTTCGTTGTGCGTTGATTGAATTTTGTTTTATACCTGGTTTGAGATATGATTTGAACTTCAAGAAGACAAACACTTCACCATTGTTATTGTTGAACATAATCGACATCATTGCACCCCGGGCAAACCCATAGGTGATCAGTCTCCCTCAGTATATGTAGAAGAGAGTGAATACTAACTTTTCCTGTAGCTCGCTGGTTATGTACACGGCAGATGCATCCTCTGATAGTCCATCTCTGCTAGCCTTACGTTTGATGCCAAATTCCGACAGTCTTAACCTTGATGATTCATCTTTTGCAATGTCATTCTCTAACAGGCGATCATTAATTGTTCCCATTATCTCTCCCTTATCCATGCGATCAAGTCTGAAGACTGCCCAAATTATTTAATAATTCATTGTTATGTACTTGACGATTATCACAAGATGCATGAATGCAGATTGATTATAGTATCGTCACTGATACCAGACACTTCTGTTCTTATGTCCACATACAGTGCTGGACAAGCAAATATTTCTTCCTCAGGGAAAACAAAAACTTCTCCCACAAAATTCATACTTGAGCTGTTCACATCGGATTACACTAAGATCCACACGCCAAATAACCGTGTATACCTCGCCCTTGTCAACTTGTTTATCTCACTGAGTGCGCTCTGCGGTACCCAGACACCACGAAGAGTCTTAGTACCCCAGAACGCACTGCCAATATCGTTTTTGATATTTATATAGAAATACAAAATTCACTTGCTTTTGTATGCAATAAGAGATTGAAAGTTTTTATGTAGTTGTACGCTCGTGTAATTTCCTGGAACCGCTAAGAAGATAAACGAAAAACATAACTACTGCCCCCTTAGTCGTTTCGTAGGAGCGGGCTAATGTTAAGTTGTGCATGAGGCTTGCCACCTTATCATGTCAAACTTATAGCCACAGAAGCCACAACTAGAACATTACATGAATGCTGTGGTGCAGATTTCTGCAAAGGGATCAACAGCAGAGGTAGTTCCATGCTGTACATAGAGAAAAAATGGAAATAACGATGATAGTTTAATGGTATTTTAATCTTGCAATTTGAATAAAATATACGTTTTTTTTTCAATATTAAATGCATATAGAACTCAACTGCAAGAAAAAATAAGCAAATTTTTGTTAAATACTTAAAATAATTTAAATACAGTAGACGTAAGAAAGAGAGTTCTTCGGTGTTATACAGAGTCTATCCTGCCTTACGGATGTGAGTCATGGCCAATTAGTAAACCAGCAAGAATGGTGCCACAGAGTTGTGATTTTATAGAAGGAAGTTCAAAATACCAGGAACAGGTAAAACACAGTCATGAGGATGTCATGAGAGAAGTCTGCATGCAAAGGAAACTTTTTGCGCTTATAAGAAGGGATCAGTCCACTTTCTGACTGTGAACATGTTATGAGACGCAAGCTTGAGTTTATTGTGTTAACAGGAAATGTTGGTAGAAGGAAAAAAATGGTAGAGAGCGACAAAGGGAGCAGATCTCGACAGTTTATCGCCGTGGCTTAGGAAACCTCTCCACCTATGTCCCAGTCTTGACGCATTGATGCAAGTCATGAGCAATGACTAAAACCCACAAAAGCCAGATCCAAACCTCAGAAATGACGTATTTGAGAACGGTGGTTGAAGTAACAAGAAGAGACATGGTCCGCAGCCAGACTATACGTCATGGCCAAAAAAACCAACCCCTGCAGAACCAAGTAGAACAGTCCCAACTAAGATGGTTTGCCATGTCTGCAGAATGGGAGAAGATCGGCTACCACGACAAGTATGGGAAACTAAGAGCCAGGGATCCAGACCTCCAGGATGACCCAGAGTCCGCTGGGAGGACACATTAGACAACCTCTGAAGGACCGAGGACGAATGGAACCAGGCCAGGAGGAAGACAGCCGATAGGATAGTCTGGCGCTCTCTCTTCCAAACCTCTACACCCCAAGGTAGAAGAGGAACGACTAAATAAGTATGTAAGTAAGGCTTAGGAAGAAGTCAACAAGAGAATTGGGGACATGAAATTGCGGAAACACAAGATACCCTATGCCACCAACCAAGGTCATTGAAGAATGAAGAGGGGTGAACTAAGAGAAGCTTTAAATACAGTTTTACAGTAAGTGTGACTAATATTAGATTGTGCTTGGGGCTGGCAACCTCAACATGCAAAACAAATTGCCACAGAAACCTCTCTGTCTGTCTGTCTTCCTCCCTGCTTTCTTGCCTACCTCTCTGTCTGTCTGTCCCCTTGCTTGCTTGCCTACCACTCTGCCAGTCTGTTTCCCTGTTTGCTTGCCTACCTCTCTGTCTGTCTGTCTGTCTGTCTGTCTCCCTGCTTGCTTGCCTACCACTCTGTCTGTCTGTCTGTCTCCCTGCTTGCTTGCCTACCACTCTGTCTGTCTGTCTAACTGTTTGCTTCCCTACCACTCTGTCTGTCTGTTTACCTGCTTGCATGCCTACCACTCTGTCTGTCTCCCTGCTTACATGCCTACCACTCTGTCTGTCTCCCAGCTTGCTTGCCTACCACTCTGTCTGTCTCCCTGCTTGCTTGCCTACCGCTCTGTCTGTATGTCTCCCTGCTTGCTTGCCTACCACTCTGTCTGTCTGTCCAACTCCACCCCTCTCTCTCTATCTCTCTCTGCAATCAACTTTCACCCATTCTTGATTCTTAAGTCCTCCTCCTGGTTTTAAGTAGTTCAGGCATTGTAGAATCGACTCCGAAATCAGTATCACCATCCTTCTGGTAATCATAGAAATACGTCGATGTTAGACCTCTTCTCACAATATCCGATGAAGACTACCTCACTGTCTCTGGCAATTTAAAACATGCGAACTGAAAAAAAGAAAGCAAAGAACACTTGCTAATCTCGTCGTGTTCCTCATTGATTTACGGCTTTAAGTCGGTTCAAATGATGGATGAGAGAGTTCTGGATGTTCCACTCTGAGAAACTGGGGAATCGCTAAAAAAATCGATAAAATTGAAATAAAAATTGTGGTTGGCCGGAGATGTTTAAAAATGCTTTCAAGAACAGAAACATAATGGCCCGACATGATGTGCATATCATTTGTCTTTAACTTTTACAAATTTTATAAATCTGACAGCTGCTTTTGTAGCCTAGTCTCCGTTTGATAACTTTCCTGTTGTATTCTCAAATGTGTTAACTGCTTTCCTATTGTATTCTCAAATGCATTAATTGTTTTCCTGTTGTATTCTCAAATATATTAACTGATTTCCTGTTGTATTCTCTTACTTACTTACTTACTTAGTCGTTCCCCTTCTATCGTGAGTGATAGAGGTTTGGGAGAGAGAGCGCCAGACTATCCTATCGGCTGTCTTCCTCCTGGCGAGGTTCCATTCTAGTCCTCGGTCCTTCAAAGATTGTCTAATGTTGTCCTCCCAGCGGACTCTGGGTCGTCCTGGGGGTCTGGATCCCTGGCTCTTTGTTTCCTATGCTTGTCGTGGTAGCCGATCTTCTCCCAATCTGCAGACATGGCCAAACCATCTTAGTTGCGACTGTTCTACTTGGGTCTGCAGGGGGTGGGATTTTAGGCCTTGATATATCGTCTGGTTGCGGACCAAGTCTCTTCTTGTTACTTCAAACACCTTCTTCAGATACCTCATTTCTGAGGTTTGGATCTGGCTTTTGTGGGTTGTAGTCATTGCCCATGACTCGCATCCATATGTGTGACAGAGAATTATGTAAAATAGATTTTATTATCTACACTTTTCTTCCACCTGGGTTCACCTTGCTTCCTTATTAGTTATGCACGGTTTTTTTAACGCAGAACTCTCTTACACTTAGATGTCGCGAGAGGTTTCTTAATTTATGAAGAATAAGACAACCAGGTGTATCAGGTGATACTAGGATAGTTGCCAGAGAAGAGTCTGGTCTTAAAAGAAATACCCCATTCTCAGAAAAGAGCAATGGTGTAGAAAGTTCATAAGTATAAAGTCAGGCTGTAAAGAATTTCTGGCCGAGATAGTAATATTCACCAACGGGCTGATCACCAGTTTGCCAGTCACTTCGATTACGGAAACAACAGCAAATGGATTGATTTGCCGTTGCCCTAAAGACGCCAATAGGCGTGATGGGAAACAATGGCAAAGAAAACCTATCTGCTGTTGCCCTAAGACGCCACTAGGCGTAATGGCCACTGACTGCTTTGACGGTCGGTGGCTAAGGACGGAAGAAGAAGAAGAATAGTAATATTCAGTAGCAGTATTCTATGGTGCCCCTCTCAGAATTATAGCTATGGGCTGTTATAGTATCTAGGGCAGAGGTGGCCAAACTACGGCCCGCGGGCCAGATCCGGCCCGCCAACCAGTTTTGACCGGCCCGCCAACCTGTTTTGGCCGGCCTCTTATTGTTGATTGAAAATTACTGTATACTCCGACCACTGTGCTAAAAAAATATTACAAAATAGCACGCACAGGCACCAGAAACAAAACCAAAAAGACCCAAAATGTACAATTAACATCTCCCACAACACCACCAACTCTCTCTCTCTCTCTCTCTCTCTCTCTCTCTCTCTCTCTATCATACCAATTGTGCTCTACTAGATACTCAGTTCTCTAACTCACAGGAAGTTCCTTGCATTTTTAGAAGAAGTGGATTCTGTTTACGGTGATCTCCTGCTTCATGCTGAGCTGAGATGGCTTAGTCGAGGAAAATGTTTAATAAGATTTTGTGAACCAAATGATGAAATATTTGACTTCCTGTGAGACAACTTACCATGTTCAATTGATCTTCAAAATAAACTCAAAGATATTCATTTCATTCAGCACTTGGCATTTCTCACAGATATAACACAACATTTGAATGTACTGAATTTGCAGTTACAAGGAAAAAGGCAAACACTTTTTCAAATGATGGGCTATGTTGATGGCTTCAAAAAGAAACTGAGCCTATTTAGTCTGTCTTTGCAAAAGAATGACCTGTTTCATTTTCCTTGTTGTAAACAGCTGTCTGAGAAAGAGAGTGTTAACTTCAGGAGGTACACAGATGACATTGAACAGCTGATTTCTGAGTTTGATCGTCGATTTCAAGATTTTGAGATGTTTCGTCCACAAATGGAACTTTTTAACAACCCATTCAAGTGCACAGTGGAGTCTCAGCCAGCAGAACTACAATTACAGTTATGTGAACTCCAATGTGACCCATTCATCAACACAACAGAAGCAACTGGAGCTGATTTGTGGAAATTACTACGAAAGGAACGTTACCCACTTCTGAGAAAATGGGCACTAAAATTGTGTTCTATATTTGGTAGCACATATCTTTGTGAGACAACATTTTCTGCCATGAAGCTTATCAAATCCAAGACCAGAAACAGATTAACTGACTCTGTATTATCCCATGTTCTCAGAATTGCTACGTCACAAATGGAAGTAGAATTCAAATCACTGGTGAAAAGTTTTGATTAGCCACACTCTTCACAATGAAATAACACACAAATGTATGTTTGAAATAAATAATTACATGTCATATTACAAATTACAAAACAAATTAAAACAACAGATTCATTACATTTTTTTAACAGTAATTTCAGTCCGAAGACTGGTATACATGTCTTGGCAGATGTGCAGTACAGTAGTTTGCCATTGCTTTCCGTACGTGGTTCATTATATATGTAAAACTAAATCTCAGAACGTTATTTTTTTAGCATTTTATAGGTCTGGCCCTCTGGTGTTACCCTTTACCATAATCTGGCCCTCGGCCAACCTTAGCTTGGCCACCACTGATCTAGGGGATTTAATTAAATTCAAAGTAATTCAAGCTGACATAAAGTAATAAAAACAGTGCACTACAATTTATTAATTTTATTTATGTACAGTCATCTGTTTAGTTTGTTTGTGTAAACACAAACCCTAAAAATAAAAACACACTGATGATGTTGCATGTATCTACACCAAATAAAAGTCAATCACTAAAAATAAAGTCTTTTCCTAGTTGTTAAGGCTCCCTTGTTATGAAAAGTCTTAGTGCAACTAATCCTCTGGAACCAATGTTAATGATGGTACTTGAATTTATCTTCAGTATTAGGGGAAGGGATATGGACAACTGTCATAATGACTTCACTGTTCTGATATCACTTGACTTCACAATATGTCTATGTTATGTAGCTTTTGAAAATGTCACACTGACTACAATGTTATTGAGATCACTTGAGTTCAAACTATTTCTATGTTATGTAGCTTCCAGACTAATTTACTCATCACTGTTTTCATCACTACTAATATAACCGGGTGTGGTACGCCAATGCTCTGCGAGACAGTCTTGTCTAATTTGACTGTACTTCTTCGCTTCCGCCTTTTCCTTGAAGCCAGAATATAAGATGGAGAAGCCCAACACTGAGGGTCCCCACTCTTCCAACTGATGTAGGTACAGGATGCTTGTTTAAATCATACACCGCTAGGTACAACACCAATGTTCTTCTCTGCTACAAGATGAGTGACAGGATACCTCTGACCTGAAATGTAATAGGTCTTACATAGCATCTGGCTCTAAAATCCTCCTACCCAGATTGTAGATTAGTGAGGCAGTTCAGAATAAGTGATGATAACACAGGAAAGGTAGACTCAGTCAGTGACAAAATAGGTTTATGCAATAATATAACAACATTACAACACATACTTCCCTAATATGTCCATGACCGACATCCCCAAAACTGCATAGGCCTTATGGTGAGTGTTGAGTGTCTAAATAAGTTTTTATGCAATAATATAACACAGCATTACAACACACACACTTTCCCAATATGTCCAGGATTGACATCATTAACTGCATAGGCCTTACGGCGAGTGTTGAGTGTATAGGTCTACTCAAACAATACATTAAATTTACAATCTTTCCTTTTTTACTGGTTCCTGATAGTATTGTCTAGTCCAGCAATCAGAAAAGGCTTTAAAGGCTTCTAAAACTAACAACCTTCATTCCATCCGGCCTTAGTTTAAATGTCGAACATAATTTATACAGCACAAAGCAGCTTTCCTTCTATGAATCACACAATGAGATTTTACACACACGATCACTTCCCTTAAACACTAGTAATTAATATTATACATATTATGACTTAATTCTCTTACCCACAATCTCAGATTCAACAGGCTTTTCATAAACCCATGCAGTCTGCTTCACTGGCAAATGGCGAAGGAGCTGGGGTAGAATCTGATTCTGTCCTCTGACGAATTTGGTTCTGGCGGTTCAAGAGAAATATTCCAGATTTGTTTCCCTTTTTATTACAGGTCGCGGGCGAACGGAAGACAAGCGATTCCATTGGCTGGCTGGGTCAGTTTATGTTTACCAAAATTTTAGTAAAACCACCACTTTTTGCCCGATCTGTCGATCTGACAAAACTCCGATAATTTATTCTTCCGGTGTTTCCCAACCGATTCCTTCCATCCAGGTCTTGTTTAAACCGGCCAATTGGGCGCTACCATTTAAACACACTAACCTTTTTCTGCCTCCCTTGTAGCCTTTGCAATCACAGTTGAAACCGGGGAAACCAGCCTGCGCTCTAAGTTATTACTGCATGTAATCACTCATAACTCCTGTGTCCATGCTTCTACAACTTAAATCCATGTATCTAATGAAAGTTTAAGATTCCTGGTATTTCACTGTGCTCACTGTTCCGAGGGACATTTCTTATCTTTTGACCTGAAGTCACAAATACATATTCACGTTAACACAGATTCCATCCAGCTATCCTGCAGCCTACGGTTCCCGAGACCGGTTTACAGCTCGTGCAGCGATTGGTCGAAAACATTTGTTGACATATTTCGATATAGGTAGGCAAGGTAGGCTCTCGTTAATTGCCCTTAGATATTGGTTCAGGACTACGCTACATTAGATATCGGCCCCTTTCTTAATTTAGCCACGCCTAACTCTTTCTTTTCTATACACTAGGAATGTTTACCATGATGCACATAGCGAGAGAGAAGGGGAAGATGAGCTAATGAAGAAAAACCAAGGGGGCGATAAGCTGAGACGTATTTTCTGTAGACATTGATCAGGGGGAATAATCTGAGTTGCAGGGGGAGAGAATCGGAAATAATGGGAGATAAATTACAATTACCCCCCCCCCCCCCCCCCCCCCCCCCCCCCCCCCCCCCCCCCCCCCCTTATCCATTCGTTCGTGAAACGTAATTAAGCTACAGAACGACGAAGATCTAAGACCGTCCGCTCGTTGCCAGAGTCCAGCAGGCGGTGAAAAGGTGGCAAATTTTCCTTTCATTCAGAATTTGAACACAAAAATCTCCCAAAGGGGTTAAGTCTCACACCGATCCGCGACTTTTTGTTTATTTAGATATATACTCCAGCTTTTAAAATCCAGTATTCAGTACCCACCGATTTATTTCAGAACATCTAGCTTCGATTCTAGAACCATTTGAATTAATGGAGTTTCTTAGTTTTCGTTGGAGATTGTTTTAATTTCTGTGTTTGCGTGCTGGGTCACATACCCAAAAACCTACCTGCGGTCTAGGCCTACGCCTAAACCTGAATCGGAGAATAACGGATGTGTCCAAAAGTACAAAAATAACATTCGTATATATATATATATATATATTTTGGGTCTTCAAGGTGAACCTGTCTGGCCTCTTGTTTACACCCAGAAAGAGACAGAGTACCAACCCAAAGAATATTAAGAATAAATTTTAACTGGGCCTATAGCTATCCAGATTTCTTTTTTTTCCCCCAAATGTCATATACATTCAGCCAGTTGTGGCGACAAAATCAAACATTAACATTTTCCGACGTTCGACCATTTGTGGTGTGACAAGGAACTTTATACTGAGAGAATTTACCGACCTGACATTCCTTTGTGTAAAATGGAAATCTCAATCTACTGACCCTGTGAGCACTGTTAATTTTCTTACCTGGAGTAATTAATGTGACATAAACAGAAATCCTAATAACAAGTAACGAAATAAACGTTCCCCGAAGAAGAGGATATAATCAATCTTTGTGGAGCTGGGGTTTATTTTGCCAAAATAACACTGGATTTGCTGTGTGACCCATGAAACTATGTTCCAGATGCTGTTAAATCTACAATACGGTAAGAAAGAATGAACGTGGCCACGGTCGACCGAGAAGAGAGGAATGAATGAATGAATAATTCTTTATTGTATAATCCATGTACTCACATTGTTTATTTCTTATTAGGTTTTGCTAATGCTGTCCATTTCAGAATAGATTAACTTATAAACTCTGTTCTTTACAGCATCTGCAAATTCTAGACCACAGCGCAAATCTTCTTTGACCTTTTTGGGGGGGTTAATAACTTTCTTCTAACGAGATCTTGTCTCAACAGAGGGAGGGGTATTATACCTATGAGTCTATTCCTTTACTAATTCTAATATCTATGATTTTTTAAAATATTTTGTTTGATATCCAATAATAGCTGTTGTAAAGTTTCTTTATGGTAAATAAAATTTACATAAAACTTAATTTACATGTGTTGGTCAGCTCGTTCCAAATATCCCTATTCCAGTAATATAGTTTTTTTTCCACATTTGTGCGTCTAATTGTCGTCACTTATCAGTGTGTGTGTATGTGAGTGGTTGATATATATATATATATATATATATATATATATATATATATATATATATATATATATATATATATATATATATATATATATATATATATATATATATATATATATATTAATATATAAATAGAGGTATACTGTCTGACAAACAAAGTTCTGTTGTAGAGATAGGCTGGACTATAGAGGATCTTCTCAAATCCAGGGACAGACTCTATCTTTTTTACCATTTTAACTCGTGAAATCTATTCCTTTACCTTATCTCTCACTGAGTTACCACCGGTTCTAGTTCTATTCAGACGGGACCAAACTATATCTTAAATATCTATCAAAAATCAACGACAATATGTCAAGACTGGTACATAGGTGGAGCGGTATACAGCCATCTTCGTTTTCTTACCAACCTCTCTCTTGCTGAGGAATCCTCGATTTATGGCCTGAAAAAGTCTCTCAGCTGCTGCTTTTCGAGTGGCCAACTCTTCTTTGATGCCTCCCTTTCGGTCTATAATACCTCCAAGGTATTTAAAGTGGTCGACCTAATCCAGGACCTGTTCTCCCAGCTTAATCTGATGTCTTCTTTCTTCTCGTGATATCACCATGGATTTTGTTTTAGAGCTCCTTATGACCTTCCCTCTCTTCTCCAGCTCTTTCTTCCAGACTTGCAGGTTAGATTGGAGATGTGCTTCTGATTTAGCAATCAGGGCAACATCATCAGCAAATGTCAGCTCTGAAATACAGACCTGTCTCATCTTTCAGTACCCCACTGAATACTCTCTTGCTCTCTCCTGACATGTTTTGATGACATCGTCCATGAGGAGTATGAAAAGACAAGGTGACAGGATATCACCTTGTCTTACACCAGTGGGGGTCCTGAACTCTTCTGACTTATGGTTTGCTGTCCTCACACAATTTCTGCAAGACTTGTAGAAGCTCTGTATAGCATGAATCAGAGGTGCTGGAATGTTCTTCCTTGCCAAACGGTCCCGAAGTTTGCTCCAGGTGACCCTGTCAAACGCCTTTTCCAGATCTATGAAACAAAGATGGATCTCACTATTACACTCAAGGGCCTTTTCACTCAGCTGTCTGAGTGTGAAGATTAGGTCTTGAGTACTTCGGTTCGCTCGGAATCCGCACTGGACCTCATCCAATTGTGGCTCAGCTAGGCGTTGGAGTCTCTGCTCTAGGATTCTAGAGTAGATTTTACCATGGACACTGAGAAGGAATATGCCTCTATGGTTTCCTCATTGTCGATTGTCACCCTTTTTGAAAATTGGTGTTATGATGGCAATCTCCCAATCCTTTGGCATGGTCTTGTTGCACCACGCTGCCTGTAGGACCCTTAAGAGTAATAGGTCGCCTGAAGCTCCCAGGTACTTAACCTTTTCTGGTGTTATACCATCATGCCCTGCTGCTTTGCCCATCTTGATTTTCTCCAGTGCTGCCTTCAGTTCTTCCATCTTTATGTCATCTTCACCATCATTAGTTTTCTCTTCTGTGCTAGAGGTTATCATTTCTGATGCTTCACCATGCTCACCATCAAGGAGTTCTGAAAAATATTCTGTCCATCCTTCCATTACTTCCTTCGGGGCAGTAAGCAATTTGCCTTGCTTGTCCTTTATAAATTTGAGAGGGCATTGTTTTTCCTTCCTCGTGTTCTTTAGGGTCTTATAGAACAATTTCTGGTTTTCTTGCGCATCTTTCTCTAGCTTTTCTCCAAATTCGTCCCAGGACTTCTGTTTTGCTGCTAGCACCTTGTTCTTTGCTTCTGTTCTAAGTATCACATATTCTCTATATTTCTCTATTTGTCCTGCTGTGTTTTTAGCTCCTAAGTATTGTTTCCATGCCATTTTCTTCTCTCTTATTTTCTCTTTGACTTCCTCTGTCCACCAATATGTCCTCTTTCTCTTGTTCCCAAGTCGGACTTCACCACATGCTTCTGCAGCAGCTGTCTTTATGATGTCCTTGCATTTAAGCCAGAGGGTTTCCAAGTCATCAGGTTGTTCTTCTGTGTTGCTCACCGCTGCAGCAATAAGCCCCTGATATCTGGTCTTAATTTCTGGCTCTCTCAGCTTGTAGGTCTTCATGCTCATTTCTCCCGTTCGTTTACTCAGTTTCTTGCGTGATGTTGGGCAGTTCCTAGGCTGAGCAACTCTTTCAGTTGTTCTTTTGATTGTAAGCAGGTAGTGATCACTTCTAATCTCTGGCCCCCTCCAGACTCTAGCATCCCGGACATATTTGAATGAGCTCCTCCTAACAATGGCATAGTTGATCACTGACTTCTCATTCTTTGTTGGTTCACATCTAGTGTATGCATGTATGCGCTTATGGGGGAACTGTTGCATTCTCAAATTTTCTTCTTCTTTTGTTTGCTTGAACTATATTGTCTATATCTGCAATGTTGTTTCTTGTATAAACTTCACTGTCTTTTGTAGTTCATACAGAGGTCCATATATTTTTGCTTCCAGTGTTGTTTCTCTGGGCCAGTGGGTTTGCCTCAATATATCATATTCGGGGCAATCTTGAAGTGCGTGCTCCGCAGTCTGGGGTGCCTGTCCACATGTACACATGGCTGAATTGCCAATCTTGAATTTTGTATACATGTGGCTGCGGAGGCGGTTGTGTCCTGTTCTGAGGCGCAGAATGACTATTTGTTCTGATCTGTTCATAGCTTGGTAGTCATCCTGCGTTGGTGTTGGTGGCTTTCTGATAGATTTGATCATCTTTTTCTTCTGATGGTATGTAACTGGTACATCCGGTTGCTCGTCTGCAGCACCTTCTTAGCCAGTCCATCTGCTCTCTCGTTTCCTGGTATTCCACAATGAGACGGTATCCACTGCATGGTGACCCTGCGCTGGTTGCACAGTTCAGAAAGTAGGGCTTGTATGCCTGGCAATTTTCTGGACTGAAGTGCTTGGAGTGCTGATCTTGCATCTGTCAGGAATACTACAGGCTGTGGACCGAGATTGGTGTTCAATAGTTTCTCAGTTGCCACCTTGATTGCCTGGACTTCTGCATCATAGTTGTTACAGAATTTCCCCGTTGGTACTCTGACAGTATCCCTAGTGTTGTTTGGGTATTCTATGTACACTCCTGCTCCTCCATTCTTTACTGCATTCTGTGCTGACCCATCCGTGTATACTCGGACCCAGAGGTCCTGTGGGTATTCATCATCCAGGAAACTGAGAGTGACTGTCCTACGTTGCACGCTGTTCTGTTCATCACTGTCGAATATTCCTTTCACTTTTGTATGGATGTGTACTGGTAGCCCATGCTCCTCTCTCCAAGGGGTTTGTTCTGGCACAGACTTTAGGGGGCTGTTAACTTCAGGCAGGTCTGAGGTTTGTCTACGTAATCGTTTGGCCTGGTGGATAAAGCTGCTTCTTTTCAGTCGCCCCATTGCTAGGTTTTGGAATCTGTCCTTCATTGGATGGCTCGGCATACAGAGGAACTTTTCTGCCTGTGTTAGCACTTTCGTGTCTCTGCGTTCTCTCAGTGCTTGTATCCTCCCCATTTTCTCCATCTTCACTATAGGCGTTGATTTCATTGCCCCCGTGATGACCCTAAGCGCCTGGTTTTGCACCTTATCTAGCTCTTGTAATGGGGTGTTTGATGCTGGGCACCACGCAGCTGACCCATATTCCAGGTGTGGTCGTATGCCCTGCTGGTAAACTTTACTAAGTATTTTCCCGCTGGCTCCCCATGTGGTTCCACTTAGTTTTCTCAGGATGGCTAACTTCCTCCTGGCCTTTGTTGCTGCTTTGTTGATGTGCTGCTTCCATGTCAGCCTATCATCGAATGTAACTCCGAGATAGGTGGGTTGTTTATCTTCTCTCAGGAGCTCTTCGTTTATCTTGATGACACCAGCTTTTTGTTTGGGAGAGAGAGTGAAGAGCGTAGTGCTGCACTTGTCTGTATTGATGCTGACACACCATCTATTTGCCCATGAGGTTAAGGCATCTATAGCTCTTTGTAGCAGTTTGGTGGCCACTGTTGCATGCTCATCTGTGCACCATATTACCAGGTCATCAGCGTACATTGCCACTTTCATTCCATGTGGTAGTTCAGCAACCAGGTCATTGATGTAGACTAGGAAAAGTGTGGGGGACAGAACCCCTCCCTGAGGGACGCCATGACGCAGTAGAATTTTCTTATTCTTGAGGCCATCTAGTTGTACTCTGGCTCTTCTGTTATGCAGGTATGCTTTCACCCATTTGTACATCTTACCATTCACTCTACAATTTCTCAGTTTCTTCAGAAGCCCTTCTTTCCAAACCTTGTCAAATGCTTTCCTTAGATCTATCCATGCTGCTAGTACCAGTTTCTTATCTTGGAACGCATCCTCAATCTCTTGGGAAAGGTAAGTTGCCTGATCTTCGGTGGAAAAACACTGCCTAAAGCCCGCCTGCTGTGGTACAAGAAGGTTTTCACTTTCAAGGTACCACTGTAGCCTGAGGTTGATGATACGTTCCATTGTTTTGCAGAGGCAGCTTGTAAGGCTGATTGGTCTGTAGCTGGAGGCAGTGGAACTGTCTTTTCCTGGTTTTAGGAGTGGTATCATGATTGCTTCCCTCCAGGTCTGTGGAACTCTGCCTGAGTTCCAACAGATATTGAAGATCTGCAGCAGCTTTGTTTTTGCTGCGTGTTGTTTCTCACGAGTCTCCTGTTGCTTCTCTGGGCTAACTTCGATGTTGTTGTCTTTAGCAAAGGAGTCTGCAAAGTGATCAGCTGCCTGTTTTCCCATGAGGATGTTTCCATCTTTGTACAGAGCAATCCTTGAGTTTCTCTCTATACCTTCATCGTTAAGTTGTTTTACCAGCTTCCACAGTTTCCTCGTATCTCTTTCGAAGTTCAAGGACTCTGTTTTCTCCTTCCAGCTTCTTCGCCTGGCCTGCAACTTGGCCCTTTGAAATTTGGCCTTAGCTTGCTGGTAGTTATTGTGGTGTTCTTGGCATGGACTGGTCTCTGCCTGCTTTCGAGATGTTTCCACGTCGTTGTGCAGCTGCTCTAGTTCACTATTCCAATATGGTTTGTAGTGCTTACGAGCCTCTCTAGGTATTGTTTCACGAGCAGCCTGTAATATGCATCTGCTGAATTCATCGACTAGCTTATTGATGTCTTTGTCTGCAGTCAGATCTCTAGCCAGTATACTGGTACGATGCTGGTACATTGTCCAGTCTGCCTTCTTGTAGTTCCACCTAGAGAGAGTGCTGCTCTCCTTGACAAGTTCATTTTCCACAATTAGGAAGACTGGCCGGTGGTCGCTGCCTCCAAGTTGTTTCCCTACAACGCGTGCGGTGTTCCACTCCAGGCTGGGTGAGTGGAATGCCAGGTCTGGTGTAGAGGTGGTGTGCCATGATCTCGAGTAGAAGGTTGGTGGGTCGATTGGCTGGTTAATCAGGATAAGCCCATTGTCATCCTGCCAGTTTTCAAGCTCCTCACCTCTCCTGTCCATGTGATCATAGCCCCAGCTCTGTGAGTGGCTGTTGAAGTCTCCGCATACAATCAGTCTTTCTTTTGCTGGGATTGTATCTAGTGCCCATTGGCGGTCGCTCGGACAGTAGTAGTTGAGCAGGTGGAATTCTGAACTTTCTGTCCTGAGATGAAGCATCTGGTATTCCGCCCCCCTCCATATATGTTTCAAGCTGACATGCACTGATGTTATTCCTCACGAGTGTCAGTATTCCACCCTTTCGCCTGTCTATTCGGTCAGATCGGTAGCACTGGTAGCCTCTGATTTTGAAGGCTATGTCCTTGTTGAGGTGGGTTTCTTGCAAGCAACATACATTTACTTGCTCTTCATTCAAGATATTTTCGAGCTCTAATTTTTTTGCTGTAGCCGTCTTTTTTACTATTGACGCCTTCAGCATTCCAGTGCATTATTTTAAATGGTCTTTTCTTTGCTTGGCCAGTAGCTCTATTCTCATGCCTCCTGGCTCCACGGGGCAATTGAGAAGGACCCCCAGTAGTAGGGGTTGGGCCCTTCCGAGGCAGAGGGCCCGGCACTGCACCTGCCTGGGTGTCCGTCACAGGGCGAGTGCCATAACGTTTTGCAGATATAGGCATACTTCCATAGCGCATGTGCGTGGCATCCTGATTGCTGTGGTGCGCCTCTTGGCTGGTTGCCTCCGTCTTCAGCACCTTGACTTGATAGGGCAGACTGTGGTCTTGCTCGAGTGTAGGAGGGCCTGGCCAGTCTTGGTTTTTCAGCCGCTGATGGCTGTACTTGAGCCCCATCTCCACGTCAAGGAGCTGGCCTCGATGGGGCACATTCTCAAATGTATTAACTGCTTTCTTGTTGTATTCTCAAATGTATTAATTACTTTATTATTGTATTCTCCAATGTATTAATTACTTACTATTGTATTCTCAAATGTATTAATTACTTTACTGTTGTATTCTCAAATGTATTAATTACTTTACTGTTGTATTCTCAAATGTATTAACTACTTTCGTGTTGTATTCTCAAATGTATTAATTACTTTATTATTGTATTCTCAAATGTATTAAATACTTTACTATTGTATTCTCAAATGTATTAATTACTTTACTATTGTATTATCAAATGTATTAACTACTTTCCTATTATATTCTCAAATGTATTAATTACTTTACTATTGTATTCTCAAATGTTTTAATTACTTTCCTATTATATTGTCCGTGAAATAACTATATTCTTTTTTTTTTCTTCAATGTAATAACTGCTGCCTTATATCCTCTATATAGCGGCTATTTTCCTTGTTTCTTATACACGCAATAACTGCTTTCCTAATATAATCTCCGTTTAATAACTACTTCCGGTTCAATTTTCCATTTATTAACAACTTTCCTATTACAATTTCCATTTAATAACTACTTTCCTTTTCTAATCTCCATTTAATAAATACTTCCGGTTCAATTTTCCATTTATTAACAACTTTCCTATTATAATTTCCATTCAAGAACTACTTTCCTATTCTATTTTCCATTTAATCGCTGCTTTCCTGTTACATTTTCTCCATTTAATAATTCCCTCTCTTTAAAATTGTTCCAGTAATGGTGGAACTGTTTCTTGGTAATTACTTTGTTTTATTTTGATATCTCACAATCAAATATCATCATCTAGTGCAGCACGGTCACAGTGTTCGCGATTGTCTTTCCATTATGTAGTATCTTGAATAAGGTGTATTTTTAATTACTTTCTATGCCACAGGATCATTTTAATGTGACACTTGTGCCTGAAACATCCTTTAGTGCATTATTTATTTATTTATTTACTGTCTACGCTTCCTATAGCTTTCGTGTTTTTTTTCTTTCTCTCAAAGCAGTGAAGTTTATTAAAACATCAACTTCAAAGGTGTCCAATATATGAGGAGTGTAATGAAGTCTGAATCATATCTCGGCATCATTCAAAATTTATCACCGCGCAAACCCCGTGGATGTAACTGACCAATGAAACGCCAGCTTGGTACAAGTAGTGTCGGAAGATACGCTAAGCTATAAAACATGGAGGCAACAAAAGTGTAGATGTTGACACTATTTCGGAAGGCAGTGTGCAAATAATCATGGAGTGCCTAGTTAAAGAAGCACCCTATTCGATAATAGGGATCATTAGCCTTAGGCAGAGAGCAATAGATTCACTGGATGTGTTGTAGAGCCGAAGAATAGAAGACAGTGGAGCATGAACCATGTTGTGTTTTTCTCTGTTTCGGCTGCGCCAGTGAATAGTCGGATAAACTATAGGATAAAGTGGATATCCATAATGATAGAGCTTATTCATGTGAGTAAAATAAGTCTAAGATTGAGGAAATCGGTGCAGAAATAAGGACTCAAGACATATTTAGGATTTTGCATTGGAGCACACTTTGCCAAAACCTACACTGTTTGCGTGAATGAAAAATACCTTGGACTAGTTGTCATCTCGTACATCCGCAAGTCCATTATACAGTTGACATTCAAAAATCCGGCCATCGATAATCCGGTTCCTTCAGATTTCCGGCATGGATTTCGGAGCACATTTTTTAATTTACCGCGTTGGCGCGCCACTTTTTTCTGGAGCCGTTTATGTTTTGATGCAGCTGTTGGGTCTTTCTTGCACGTGTTAACAGGCATTTTTGCTCATTCCTTCTCATTTTATCATTTATTTGCTGCTGTAAAGCCCCATTATGGATTCAGCAAATAAAAGAAGTGGTGTAAAACGTAAACATCGTTTTAATTTTCTTTCTTTAAAGGACTGTACAGGTAGTCATTTTCTGTTAAATATATACAGCATATATAACCATAAAAAATCCGGCATTTTCAACAATGCGGCACTCCTCGGGTCCTGAGGTTGCCGGATTTTTGAATGTCAACTGTATAAGGGGAGGGAACGAATGACACACACACACTCGCCGCCTAATTCAAACAACAGACACGGAGCACAGTATTTGTAACTCCTTTGCCATCTGCAGAAGTGTGAGCAGACTGTGTAACCATTAAAAGCCTGTCTGTGATTGAGGGTAATTAAATATATATATGTAAATTTATTATCAATGTGTGCTTAGAGAATATTGGTATGTGTAGAATCATTGTGCTATTTCTGGACTAAAACCCGAAGTGTGTTGGTTTAGTTTAATTGTGTATTAAATCAGTAGAACGAATGGATTGAGCTAGTTGGTTGTGGAAAGCGTTTAATGATATTATGCTTGCTGGAAAGGACTATCCAAACTGGAAGAAGGAATGACTATAACTGATTGATTTTCTGCATTATTTGATATATGACACAATGATTACCATAAAGCCGATATGATTTTAAAGAAGCAAATTATGGACATAACTGTAACAAGTGAATTACTGAACTATTGTGCTAGAACTAGAACGAATGGTGTTATTCATGACTTACTATGTCTATTGTGATTAACCACAGCTTGTCTAAACTGTCTCATTATACCCCCTGACTGGCTAAGGAGACAATGAGCGATATTGTATCTTATGTTTCAGGTTATATCCTGCCCAGAGTGTCATACAAACTCTAAAGTGACCAAGTCAGCAAATAGATGTTCAAGTTTGTCAGAGCTTTTGCCAGTATTATCTGTGTCATCTTGACGAGTGGAGGACCCACAGTGGTGGGGTTCTCTCTAATCATACTGCTGTACAAGAAAAGATCTTGAATATAAATAAATTATAAATTGTACCCACAGCCTTCAGTGAATTATTTAAATTTGGTTCAAAGTTCTTGATGTGTAGTTAATTACCCCTAGCTGAGTCATTGTCTAAGGTTAGTCTGGAGAGGAGTCCCATAGGAACCTAAGATAGCACATTACCATTGATAAAGTTGATATTTAGTTGGATATAATATATGTTGATAAAGTACACCAGAACACTCCTAGGCGGGAAGACAGGCGTCTATCATCATCAGTTGACAAGATCCCTATGGTGTTGCCTGCCCCACTGTAGTGTATGGAATGTCAACTTGACCTACGCAGTGTTGTGTAGACATGGATGGAGTGTATAATGTGCGAATGATGATAAGGGTTCGTGTTGTTGACAAATGTTCTCTTCTCACACTCATGTATGACCGGAAGTCATCGACACCAACGACTGTGTACCTTTTCTAAAGTTTAATTGGACGTACACACTCGACAGCACAGATAGTGACAAATCACAGGTTGCCATAATACATCATAGTACAGTGGACAAATGGTCTTGCAATGTTACATGGGCACTCATGTAGAATAATGGTATAATGGACTGTCAATAGCCAAGCACTCAGTATCGCCCATACATATATCATCTGACGTCACTGACTGAGCACGTCAGCTTGTAAACAATATTTCAGATGACTTCTAAACCTAATCTCGTTTAGCAACGATTCTTCAACATAATGTTCAGCACATATTTTTCCATATAATAATATTGAACCGCTAACAATGGGTTCTCATGTGTAGCAGTGATCTCTGGACTGATCAAGCGATAATACGGGCATCCCTTTTCTCTTCTTGAAAGTCCTACATGTTTGGTTTCCAAGATGGCTCCACTCGTGAACTGTCACTCACGTTTGAATACAGATAATGAATCTGTTCTAAAGTTAGTCATTCATACAACATTTCGTTGCTCTGTAGATTTGGTCATGAACAATAGACTGCATTCTACAGAATATAGTGCTGCTAGGAATCGAAGTCGTTTTTTCATCGAGTCAAATATATTCTCTTAAACATTCAAATCGTAATTATCGACAATGGTGGCTTCGATCGAGAGTTCATAAGAGTATCTTTGATTACCTTGGTAGAGGGAATATGAAACTGCCATTCCTTGGCAAGATGAATAAACACTGGGGTAAAGCATACACGATAGGTCTAGACGACTATCACTTTCCCCAAAACCACTGAGATCACTTTTTCAAGGCATCAAGCCGACATAGCAAAACACACACAGTCCCTATCAGGACGAAGCCAAATCACACCACTCAAGCGACACATCCGCCGAATAGCCTTTGACCTCTCTAGAGACAACAGAACATATAGTTCGACTTAGATATGTAAAGATATACAGATATAAGACAGACTTGTCCTACTCAGACAAACAATACACATAAATTCAGGCCATAGATATTCTGAAGCAAGAACAATCTATTATTACCCAAACAACGAATAAATCGCAGTAAAATGTATTTATCCGCGGAGTTCAAGGGAAGTAACTCAATAATGACTTTCCCTTAAGCACTAAAAAATTACCTATGTATAATATTGTAAGATATCAAAGACTGCACGTAACAGTCTTACCACACCTCCCGGGAAAAAAAAAATGGAACATTTTTTTTTTTTTTTGAAATACATCTAGGAGCAACGTACAATAGGCTCACAACGCATGAATAATGCGCAGATGAAAATATCAGGAATACCTATAACGCCTAATATGAGGCTAAGTCGACTTATGGAGCGACTGGTGAGAATGTGTCTCATAAACTGAGAGAAATTATTTCTCTACAAGTATATTTTTCCAGGAAGGTGTCATCAAAGTATAATACAATTCTGGCAATTACACAATGCCTAAAAAATTCATATCATCACTACGTATAAGATATCTTAAATTTATGATTTATGAAGAAAAAATCATCAAAGCACAGCGGTGAATAAACATACATGAACCGCTATGTAGTGATACAATCATTATATTATTAAATTACAAATGTGTATCTATCATGATATAGAAAAGGAACTACTATAGAACTAGACATATCAAGAAGTCTAAGCCCTAATAGTTATGTGGAATCATGTGGGCATCTTGACAGAATGTCTGCCATCACATTATCTGATCCCCGAATAGCTCGCACAGAGAAATGAAAAGGTTGAAGAGCAATTGCATATCGAGTAGACCTCGAGCTCTTCAAATTCTTACTCTGTATAGCAGTAAGAGCTTTTTGGTCTGTTTCTACTATGAAATGTGCGCCTAGAAGGAATCTCTGTAGTTTGAGGATCGACCAAACCATAGCTAATAGCTCACGGTCTAAAACCGAATAATTCCTTTCTGCCGCATTAAGTTTTCTGGAAATATACATTACAGGATGCAGAGTTCCAGAGTACTCTTGCATTAGTGCCGCTCCAATCCCAGTGGATGAAGCGTCACTACGAAGAACGAATGTCTTATCTTTAGTGGGTAGCACTAAAATAGGTGGTGTTGAAAACAGTGTTTTAATCTTATCCAGAGAGCATTGGCATTCCTGAGACCAGTGGACCACATTAGGCGAACCTTTCTTTAGAAGTGTTGAGAGAGGTGCCATGATAGAGGATAGATTCTGAATGAATCTGCCATAAAATTGAATAAGACCTAACAGACTTCTCACCTGTTTTTTAGTCTTAGGGATTGAGATGTTAAGTATCTTACTAGTATTATGGTCCTCTGTCTTTAGGAAACCATGACCAACTCGGTGGCCTAGGAAAGAAATTTCGCTAAAACCAATATAGGCTTTAGAGGGTTTCGCTGTCAGGTTGTGCTCACGCAAAGTAGACAGCAATTCATCTAACCCTGAATAGTGATCTTCCCAAGTATCGCTGAAAAGACAGATGTCGTCTAGATATGCAATGACATCTGACCGATAAGATAGGATTCGGCGCATCATGCGTA
This sequence comes from Oreohelix idahoensis, assembly GCA_024509875.1. Taxonomy (NCBI): domain Eukaryota; kingdom Metazoa; phylum Mollusca; class Gastropoda; order Stylommatophora; family Oreohelicidae; genus Oreohelix; species Oreohelix idahoensis. The sequence continues at coordinate 151,595 of JAMPIV010009397.1, read as the reverse complement.
CGAACGTAGCTGGTGCGTTCATAAGACCGAAAGGCATAAAATTCCATTGGAACAAACCTCTAGGTGTTGAAAAAGCCGTGAGAGGTTTGGCGCGTTCAGATAAAGGAACTTGCCAATATCCCTTAGACAAATCAAGTTTAGTGAAAAAATGAGATTTGGAGAGTCGAGTAAGTAGCTCTTCCAGTAAAGGCATAGGTTCGGCATCGAACTTCGTTACTTGATTCAATTTTCGATAGTCAACGCAAAGACGTATGTTATTGTCTTTTTTACGCACAATAACCATCGGCGAAGAATACGCAGAGGTGGATGGTTCGATTATTTTCAAATCTATCATCACATCCAACTCTTTCTCGACCTGTGCTTGGAAATGTATAGGTATAGGATAAGGTCTAACCCTAATAGGAGTATGGTCAGTTAGTGGTACTGGAGAATTGTCCGTTGCTTGGAAAATGGGTTGCAAATAATCCGGACGTTCATGGAATTCAGTAAGCATATTGATGTGGAAGGTTTTATGCTTCCCATCAATATCGACAATATAGTCGACATCGGAAATTTTCGATATTATATCGTACGGACCTTTCCAAGAAATAAGTAATCTGTTTTCCCTACAAGGTAGTAATACAAATGCTTTGTCACCAGGACAAAGTTGTCGTAAGCATCTCTTCTTATTGGCAAATTGCCTTGCCTTCTGTTTCGCAAATTCAGAAGAAGAAGTTGCTAATTTGCATGCTTCGATAATCTTTTGTCTCAACGCGATGACATATTCGTAGGATGACTTTGTGTCATCGTCAATATTGTCAGATGTTATGAGATCGTGAAGCAACGACATAGGGCCACGCGGACGCGCGCCAAAGACGAGTTCAAAGGGAGAAAATCCCGTATGTTCATTGGGTACCTCTCTGTAAGCGAAGAGGGCCGCAGGTAAAACTCTGTCCCAGTCTTGAGGATGATCCTCAGTTATCTTCCCCAGTAAGTTTTTAAGTGTTCTATTAAGGCGTTCGACCATACCATTAGACATTGGATGGTAGATACTACTTAAAGATCTATCTATCTGCAGGGTAGACATTACTTGAGACATGGTATCTGATATTAGTTGGGTGCCATGGTCTGACAATATCTCTCCGGGGAACCCCAGACGAGAAAATATAAGCCAAAGAGCATCTGCAATATCAGCAGTAGTAATGCTCTTCAGAGGAATAGCCTCTGGCCAACGTGTGCACATATCAACACACGTCAAGATAAACTGATGTCCTCTGGCAGACTTGATCTTAAATGGACCAATAATGTCTATGGCCATTTTTTGAAACGGCCGAATAGGAATGTCCGCCGCCTGAATGGGTGCAGCATGCCGTGGACCTTTGGATTTAACTTCCTGACATACTTTACAAGATCGACAATAAATCCGTATGTCCTTGTTTACCAATGGCCACAAGAAAGCCGCAAGGACTCTTGACTTAGTACGGGAAAAACCCATGTGTCCAGCACACTGAGAGTCGTGAGCGTGCTGCAAAATTTTAACTCTCAAATTCTTGGGAACCAGGATTTGAGAATGACTTGACGTAATGGAGTCTTGAACCATACGTACAAGTACGCCATTCTTCTTTGTAATCCACGATTTACGACTTGTGTCCTTATTCGGATCACCTTTAGTTGCAAGAATGAAGAATTTCTTCAGAGTGGGATCATCTTCTTGCTGTTTTATAAACGAGTCACGAGAAATTACCAAGGGATTATCTTGGTTATGCACTTCATTATCTTCAGTAGATGAAGTTTGAGGCACATTAAGAGCCTGAGCTCTAGTGACTACAGCGTTAGCAATCTGCATGTTTTGCCTTTCCCACGTGGAAATTTGTTGCGGAGTGCATTCCTTGACTCCATGAATGCGACCGATGATGAGGTCAGCGATCGGATTCGGAAGAAGACATGCGTGTACATCTCCTGTAAAGAAAGGAGTAGCAATCCTAATGATAGCGGTAGAGTATTTCTCTAATGTGCCGCCAAATGTTACACATTTGACTACTTGTCCAGTGGCACGGGAAGGATCTACGAGTGACTGCCTAACACCAATTGTGGTGCATCCAGAATCAAATAGCACAGAGACTGGATTGTTATTCACTAAACCCTTATGTAAGACAAGAGACCCTCTTCCATCATGCGCGACTGATGCTGGAAGAGCAGGAAGAGGATGGCCACAGCTTAAAGTAGACACTGTGGTTGGCTCAAATAACGTTTTGCATTGGGGGCACTGAGATGCTCTCCCAAAATCAAAAGCGGCACATGCCATATTACTAGCATCATTATTATCTTTACTCTGTTTATAGGCTTCATGGGACTCTTGTTGTGCAGAGTTTGCCTGAAAATGTGGTTTATGTCTTTTGTATTGAGATCTACCTCGGTTATTATCACCTCTGTAGTTATTGTTACCTCTATTGTAACCCCTATTTGGGTTTGAGTCATAGTACCCTTGGTTACCATTATCATATTCATTATAATGAGTATCTCTGTAATTATGATCTTGTTGACTCCAAGACGGATAACCCTGATAGTTTCTATAATTACTTCCTCTACGGAAATTCCTATAATTATGACCACCCCTGTGTCGAGAGCTATCAGGTCGTCTCCAGTTCTTTGAAGAAGAACCCTGAAATGATTGGTTACCTTGGTTTTGATAACTATTATGGTTACCTTTTTTATCAAATCTGTTTTGAGGTCCCTGAAATCTGTGTGAATAATTGGGATTGTATGGTGTTGCTGAAGCAACTGGCATACTCTCCTTAATCTTAGTGTTGCCAAAAGTCACGTCGGGGTGTGCAGTGACATATTGGGAACAATATTCTTCCATTTCTTTTAGAGATTTAGGTTTACGCTCATGTATAAATTCAAGGAAAGGTTTGTTCACACATGACATAATCTTATCTCTGAGCAACAAATCCATAAGTCCTTCATACGTTTTTTCTGTTTTGGAAAGCTCAATCCAACGATCAACTGTGAGACGTGCCTTTGCAGTGAATTCTGAGAATTCTACCCCCGTCTCAGGTACCATCGTCTTAAATAAAAGGCGATAGCCTTCCTCACTTAGCTGATATTTTTTTATCAAAGCCGCCCTAATGACATCATAATTATCCTTATCTGCTTCTCCTACAAGGCATAATCTAGTCAAAGATTCACCTTTCAAGTTTTCTGATAATTGATTAGCGTATTGTGATTTATCCACATTATGTGTACGACAAGAACGTTCAAATCTATCCAGCCAGAATGTAATATCGTCACTGGACTGATTGAACGGTGGAACCTTAACCTTGTAAGTAGAAGGTTTACCATTACCACTAGATGCCTGATTAACATTACTCATACTTGTCAATCTCAATTTCTCCAACTCAAATTCATGTTCTCTTATTGCTTTTTTTCTCTTCAGCATCTAATCTTTTTTGTTCAGCCTCCCTGTCTAATCTTTTTTGTTCAGCCGCAGCTTCTCTTTCCAATTTTTTTTTTGTTCAGCTTCACTGTCTAATCTTTTTTGTTCAGCCGCAGCTTCTCTTTCCAATTTTTTTTGTTCAGCTTCAAATCTCCTTTCCTCTACCTGCATCTGCAATTTCTTTTGTTCAGCAGCAGCCTCAGCTTCTTTTTCTAATCTTTTCTCTTCCGCCATAGCTTTTCTTTCTTCTGCCGCTAATCTTTTCTCTTCTGCAGCTAATCTTTTCTCTTCTGCAGCTAATGCTTTGTCATATTGAGCAACTGCAAATTGTTCTAATTGTTGACCAGTCTTATCAAGAGCTTTCCCTTGTGTAATGAAATAATCTAAAGTAGACATGATGCCTAACAATAATACTAATCACCTGAATCAATAATAATACCCCAAGTTCTCAATGACCTGATTAATCAGTATACTATCCCAATATCTGTGGGTCACAAGCCTTTAATAAGGTCTTGTATAATAGTAATAATAATCAGGTACTGGTCTATACCATAATCCAAGTGCAGTGCACAGGCAATTGTGTCTTATGAAATATACCCATATAAACATATGTCAACCAACAGAATACATAAAGTACAAATAGGACTGACAATACAAGAACGTTTGCAGAAATCAAAATAAATCAAATAGGGAAATCAATGAAAATACTCACTGAATCTGCAAAGAATAACAACACAAATGACGTCACAATATATGAATATAAATTATGAATAGAACTGAAAGATAGAAAAGGTTAGACCAACAAATTACAAACAAATCAAAACAAAACTAAAGAACAAAGAAATATTACAAAAATAACAATAATTACAGACTTCACAGCTAACACAAAAGCAACAGTTGTCGCAGCAAATTTTCAATCAAGAAAATTGCACCTATAGAAAACGCCCACAACGGACCCTCTATGACGTGGGATACTCTGTTGTGAGGACGCCGCCCAACCTTAAACACAACCCGCTGACATAGAAACTAACATACTATACAAACAAATAACATGTAAACATAAATATATATAAATTATGTGTATGATAGTATGTGTTGCAAAATAGGCTCAGTCTTACAGTAATGGCAAAGTTATTTTTCATGAAAACAAACAAACTGCCACTTTATTCAATTAAACATTCTGGCCTTAAATATTAAAGTTCATATATGGCAAACAAGAAGATCCATCGATGAAACCAGGACTTCTTAGTTCACAAATACTGTCTTTCTGTTAACACTGACAAGAATTGATCCAACTGTTCTGTGAAACTCTATAATGTCTAATGTAAAAAATGTCAACAACGCTGACCTACATACTGCATTCACTTGACAGGTCACGTGACGAAGCGTTGACAAAGAGCAAACCAATACTGCAAGTGTGTCGTATCAGCCACAGGAAACGGTCTGGTATCGGTAATCTGTTGACTTCTGAATTTCTGCGAGGTCAAACCCAGAAAGCTGGTCCACCAGTTGATAACGTTGATATTTAGTTGGATATAATATATGTTGATAAAGTACACCAGAACACTCCTAGGCGGGAAGACAGGCGTCTATCATCATCAGTTGACAAGATCCCTATGGTGTTGCCTGCCCCACTGTAGTGTATGGAATGTCAACTTGACCTACGCAGTGTTGTGTAGACATGGATGGAGTGTATAATGTGCGAATGATGATAAGGGTTCGTGTTGTTGACAAATGTTCTCTTCTCACACTCATGTATGACCGGAAGTCATCGACACCAACGACTGTGTACCTTTTCTAAAGTTTAATTGGACGTACACACTCGACAGCACAGATAGTGACAAATCACAGGTTGCCATAATACATCATAGTACAGTGGACAAATGGTCTTGCAATGTTACATGGGCACTCATGTAGAATAATGGTATAATGGACTGTCAATAGCCAAGCACTCAGTATCGCCCATACATATATCATCTGACGTCACTGACTGAGCACGTCAGCTTGTAAACAATATTTCAGATGACTTCTAAACCTAATCTCGTTTAGCAACGATTCTTCAACATAATGTTCAGCACATATTTTTCCATATAATAATATTGAACCGCTAACAATGGGTTCTCATGTGTAGCAGTGATCTCTGGACTGATCAAGCGATAATACGGGCATCCCTTTTCTCTTCTTGAAAGTCCTACATGTTTTGGTTCCAAGATGGCTCCACTCGTGAACTGTCACTCACGTTTGAATACAGATAATGAATCTGTTCTAAAGTTAGTCATTCATACAACATTTCGTTGCTCTGTAGATTTGGTCATGAACAATAGACTGCATTCTACAGAATATAGTGCTGCTAGGAATCGAAGTCGTTTTTTCATCGAGTCAAATATATTCTCTTAAACATTCAAATCGTAATTATCGACAATGGTGGCTTCGATCGAGAGTTCATAAGAGTATCTTTGATTACCTTGGTAGAGGGAATATGAAACTGCCATTCCTTGGCAAGATGAATAAACACTGGGGTAAAGCATACACGATAGGTCTAGACGACTATCACTTTCCCCAAAACCACTGAGATCACTTTTTCAAGGCATCAAGCCGACATAGCAAAACACACACACACAGTCCCTATCAGGACGAAGCCAAATCACACCACTCAAGCGACACATCCGCCGAATAGCCTTTGACCTCTCTAGAGACAACAGAACATATAGTTCGACTTAGATATGTAAAGATATACAGATATAAGACAGACTTGTCCTACTCAGACAAACAATACACATAAATTCAGGCCATAGATATTCTGAAGCAAGAACAATCTATTATTACCCAAACAACGAATAAATCGCAGTAAAATGTATTTATCCGCGGAGTTCAAGGGAAGTAACTCAATAATGACTTTCCCTTAAGCACTAAAAAATTACCTATGTATAATATTGTAAGATATCAAAGACTGCACGTAACAACCATCTCATCTTGGAACCTATACAACTTGACTATACCTTTGATGTCGATACACCATTACTCTTTTCAGAGAATGGGGTATTTCTTGTAAAACCAGTCTCTTATCGTCATCAACCTCAAGCTGACCACTGCTTTCTTTGAACATATTCAGGTTGACGTCTGAGAGTGAACGAAGAAGAAGGATAAATGCCAACAGGAAGTCCTTAGATTTGATTCCCAGACTCTCTCTTTCCCTGTCATTCTGTTGCATTCTCTGTCACACAATATGACCCTCTTTGTCACACAACGTCAAATGACTGTCTCTCTTCTTGTCAACTTCTCTTCCTGATATTCTCACTACTCACTGTAACTCTATTATCTCCTCGCTTTCTCTTTCCCTGCCATTCTGTCACATACTCTTTCAAACAGTGTGATTCTCTTTGTCACGCCATGTCAAATGACTGTCTGTCTCTCCTTATCACCCTCTCTTCCCAATATTCTCTCTGTCACTCATTGTCACTGTAATTCTATTATTTCCTCGCTTTCTCTTTCCCTGTCGGTCTATGTCACGCCCTGTCAAACAGTGTGACTTTCAATGTGAGACCGTATCATGTTCATTTTGTTTGTTACTGTCAGTCTCTCTTCCTGTCAGGACAGGGCTGAACGGTCGACTAATCGGACAGTACCCAAGGGCCCACAAGATGACGTATTCTCTATTAGCCTCCATATAGCATAATCAACTGGATGGGTGGTTAGGGCCAATGATCCTTGTTGCCCGGGGCCCAATGACCCTTACTTCCCGGCAGCCCAATGACCATTATTACCCGAGGGCCCAATGACCTTTATTACCCGGGGACCCAATGACCCTCAATGCTCGGGCCCAGTGACAATTATTGTCCAGGACTGAATGGCCTTTATAGGCCGGGGCCCAATGATCCTTCTTGCCTGGGTGTCCACTAACATATATTGTCCGGGGGCCCAATAACCCTTTTTTTTGCCCTGGAGCCCAATAAACCTTATTGTCTGGGGCTCCACTAAACTTTATTGACCAGGGACTCAATAACCGTTATTGCACGGGGGCATAATGACCCTTATTGCCCAGGGGCCCAGATCACTGTCAGTCCGCCCTTGCTTCCTACTTTTGTCACTGCCACTCTTTCTCACTGTAACTACGATCCTCTCACTTTCAGTTTTCCTTTGGCACTGTGACATGCCCTCTCACACAATGCTATCTGTCTAGGTCACACGATGTCCTGTTACAGTCTTCTGTCAGTCTCATCCCTTGTCTCTTCATCTCTGTACTCCCAACCGTCCCCTCCCGTTTCCCTACCTCCTGCACTAGCAGATCACGTTAATCCTCTACTCCTAACGAGGTGTTAAATCGTATGGAAACCTGAAGACGTAAAGTGGCATTGTCCTCCACGGACACAACCTGGATTCTGCCTGTTCCATATGCAAGAGGTCACAGAGTTTGGCATGTTTTATTTATGATCTTTTTAGCTTGCTCCGAGACACTATTTATAGTAATAAACGTGGCTGAGCTATTCATACGTATGCGTTTGTATGTAAGCGGATTTGTATGTTTGATCTACGAATGGTTGTCTAACAAACTGTGCTTCATTTACATGCAGACTTTCCTTGTAGAGCCAGCACAATACTTTGATTTGTTTGTGTTGTACTTTCTAACAGCTGTCTTTTTTTACATACATTTAATCTATACCCGGCAGAGAGCTGCCAATTGTGGGTCTCATGTCTTCTTCTTCTTCTTGTTCTTCTTGTTCTTCTTGTTCTTGTTCTTCTTGTTCTTCTTGTTCTTCTTCTTTTTCTTCTTGTTCTTCTTCTTGTTCTTCTCGTTCTTCTTCTTGTTCTTCTCGTTCTTCTTCTTGTTCTTCTTTGTTTGCTCTTAAATAACCACATCTATCTTTAGCGTAAAGCTGGACGAAATCTTCTACTGTTGGTTCGTCCTCCCCACATGGGCACACATCTCTCTGTCAGATTTTCCTGCAGCCCATCTTGATCCTCTAATTAAGGTTTAGCCATAAGCTAAATACGCTACAGATACGCTACAGCTTATGGCTTTACAGTCTGAAGGGGCCTCCCTTGCCAAGTTCAGGTGTTGCACGGCCTTATTCTCTCTTATCAGTGTTGCCACCCTGAATTTTTGAAAAAAAATCTAGATGGTACTGTCATAAAATTAACGAGTGATACAACGTATAAATATCGCCAAAGGATAAAATGTAAGGATAAAAACCAATGCGTAAGCTGCTGGAATACATGATCGCCCGCGCCGCGGGTCATCAGGTGTTAGACTTGAAGGCAAAACGGAACGAGGATCAAAAGACAAAAATCTGACTGAACGCGTACTTGAACTAGCGAGGTTAATGGACGCAAATTGGTGGGGCAAGGAGGAAAAGTCACGTTCCCCCCCCCCCCCCCCAAGTTGACATAAAGTAAGGAATTCGACAGAAGGGACCTTGGATATGATACGCCACAGTCATTTATTGGACGCTTTTGCGATACCAAGCCTTTGATTTGAATTCAGCGGCTAAACGCAGATGCTTGAAATATTACAAAATTTAAAAAGTAACTTTTTCTTAATATTAATGTTAGGAATATAAAAATTAGCTGGCCGGATGGCCCATTCTGAGCAGTGAAATAATATGTTTTTAATTTTACAGATAATGACAAAAGACAGTGTTGTTCACAACAGCGAAAGACTGCATTGAATCAAAAGTGTCACTATTTGCACAAAAAATCGCGACCTCGAGACGCAGGTGTTCAAATCTACTTAGCATGGAAGAGAAGGGATATTGGTGGAAGCTGTGTCTAAAAATAACTTTTAACGACAAAATTTTGGAGGGGAGAGAAAGGTTGGTTCAAAAATCAAGTACGTTTTTGTAAAAACGCAAGTAGAGACGGACAGACTAACAGATAAAAATCCATACTTGACTGAAGCATGACTGAAATGACTTTAGTGTAGGAAATTTGAATTTAAAAAAAAAACCAAGGCATTGATTGGCCACAGACAATCATATCCGCGCTCAGACGAGCTTTTTTGCCATTCCTCAATAGTTGTCCAGTGATAGACACAGTAAATTTCAAGTGTGGTGATTTCCAAATGAAATAAATTGAAATAAGTTCAGGGACGCCATACTATAGCCAGCAGCTCAGCTGAGTTTTGCTAGCATTTCTGTGTTCTTTATTCATAATCTGGTAAGATTGAAATTATTTCTTTGTGTATTTTGAATATTGTTTAATGTTCGAGTGATTTGATACTGCCATATCGAAATCTAGCCTTACAAACAAGTAAGGATTCGCTCTGGACCCCCCGCCCTAGTTCAGGGTCTAGGGACAAACAATATATAAACTACAGCAAGGTTTAGGAAGGGGTGATCAAGTGTTGAGAACAGTGAATCATATCACCTATCCTATTCTATGGCAGTGAGATAATGCACCTATTTCAGAATCTGTAGACTGGGGAAACTTACCCTATGCGAAACCAACTAGGTAAGATGTGCTGTCTGGTCAGAGAGAACTGACCCTGTTTATGTGGTGTTATTGTAATTTGTTATGTGTAGAAGTGGCTTATTAGGTAAGGTTCTGAGCAAAAACCAATACTTTATTTCAGAGCTGTGAGTTCGATCTTGACACTAAGGTGGTGTCAAATGCTGATTAATAATTGAAGTGAGGACCCGTGCAGGGTACATTTCGACAGAACATCTGTGTATTGCTCAAGCACGGAGAGGTGGGGCCATCAGATTCCAGCACCAGAACAAATCTGGCAAAGTTAAGTAGGCTAGCTGGCCTGCTGAACTTACACCAACTACATAAAACTAGCACCCAAGAGAATTTACTACTGAAGCATCCCATTTCCTTCCATCATTAATGGACAATGCTGTGTAGGCATAAACAGGGAGGGATGAATCCACCCCAACAGCACATCCATTCATAGTTTTCCCAGAAAAATTAACATTACGAACAGTAATACTATAATTAATCTTGAAGATTGCATATGTAAACATCTTTCATTTAACATGCCATTTATTCATGCCATTCATTCATAAATTTCAAAATCTTTGCATAAGTTCTGGCCAAAATAAAACCTTGGTTTAGAACAAATAAATTTAAAAAAAGATTTTCTATTCTAAATTTAACCAGCTGAATTTAGTTCATTGTGTTATAAATTTTATTGATAGTATTAGACTTAATTAATATCTGTGGGTGTGGGTATATGTCCATACAACACATTGCATTCAGTACCCTAGATTTTAACGTAGCCACATTCATTAGTAAAAAAAGATATGTATGAGGTCATAAAGTGGTAGCACGAAAGGGCCTTCTGTATATTCACAATTACAATTATCTCAGGAGCCTTCACAGCTGACCTCACGCATCACACTAGGTGATAACACCACCATACAATACCATCAAAATCCACTACATATATTGGGGTCTTGTCCAGGGATATTTAGCATAAACAGTAATATAAGGATCTCCTGGTGGGAGAAATAAAATTAGGGGAACAAAATTGTAAAATTCCCTTAAAATTAAAAGTGTCCCTTTAAATTAAAAGGGCAATTAGAAGTTGGTGAATCTTCACAGCCAGTAATAATTAATTAGTTAACTGGTTAGTTAGAATTAGTTAGACTATAGTCATAAGAAGTACTTAGTGTATTTACTGGTTAGAGATTTATTTTGTATATTATTATATTGTTTAGAAAGTATGGCGGAGCTAGCAAAATTTAGATCAGCTGCTGTGCTGACCGCAAAGGAGATGGGAATGGATGGTCAGATTTTAATTCAATACGTAACGGCTGAATGTGATAAATATATTGAACGGGAAGAAAGGAGATTAGAAAAAGAGGCTGAAAGAAAATTAGAGTCTGAAAGGTTGGCTGAAGAGAAGAGGTTACAAATTGAGGCGGATAGAGAAATTAAGAGGCTGCAGATTGAGGCAGAAGACAAACGACAGCAAAGGGAGGCAGAAGATAAAAAGGCCGAAAGGGAGGCAGAAGATAAAAAGGCCGAAAGGGAGGCAGAAGATAGAAGGTTGCAAAGGGAGCATGAATTACGACTAAGGGAGCTGGAATTACAAGGCCAGGCTCCTGAAAATGGTGCCAGCCCTTTGCCTCAGATGCTACGCCCAGTCTGGGAGCCTCAAACTCAGCTATGGGGTTTCATTTAGACCATTTTGTTGAAAAAGACGATGACATAGAGGGGTACCTAGGACGTTTTGAGTTATTAGCTACTACATATGGGTTAGAGAGAGAGAGGTGGAGTTTAAAGCTATCACAAGGACTGAGGGGTACTTCTTATGAAGTCTTTGCTAAAATGAACAGGGAAGACCAAGACAATTATGACATGTTAAAGCAGGCTTTGTTATTAAGGTACGAGAAGAATGGTGAATTTTATCGTAAGAAATTTAGAAATGCCAAACTGTTGCCTGGGGAGACATACCACCAATTCTCTGCTAGACTGGAAACCTATTTGGAGAAATGGACTGCTCTGGGGAAGACCCAAGATCTTAAAGAAATGATCATGATTGAGCAATTGAGAGAGTCCATGGCTCCAGACATGAGAAAATTTCTCATGGAACAAGGTGCAGAGAAGTTGGGAGAGGTTTTAAATGTCGCTGAGAGGTATCAGGCAGCCCAGGCAGAGGTAAGTGGTGCTAAAAAGAAGCACATAGATAATTTTAAAGCTCCACAGCAATTTAATAAATTTGATAATAGAGAGCAGGGAAATAAAAGTAGGACAAATTTTGAGCGGCCAAGAAATGACTATCGCGACAGAAACTCACAGTTCAATGACCAAAAGTTCAATGAAAGAAAACCGTTGAACCAAGGAAAAAGATGGTGTAAATGGTGCAAGAAGGATAACCATAACACCGAATTTTGTAGAAGGAAACCTTCAAACATTGCTGCAATGAAGTCGGGGACGCAAAGATTAAAGGTTAATCCTAATGGACAACAGGAACCTTATCACCCCCCCCAGTTTGTGAGGATGTTATTTGTAATGGGGCCACCATAAGGTGCCTTTATGATACAGGTTTGGATTATGATTCAGTTGTGAAGTCTAGCCTAGTGGACCCAAGTCAGTATACCACAGAAACAGTGGAAATACAAGGGGCGACCAAGGACATACCACTCATGACACTTCCCATCGCAAGGATAACGGTGAAAACTCGCTATGTGGAAGGAGAAATCAGAGCAGCAGTGATAGATGAACCAATCTACCCTCTGATATTGGGGTGTAGATACGTCTTCTTGGGGAATCCCGAGAAACCTGTGATCATGGCGACAGTGCAGACCAGGTCACAGAAGAAGGAGAAAGAAGGTGAACCTATAAATGCTCATCCAGAGGAGATGAGAAAGGCGCAGGCTGAGGATAGGACACTCAAGCCATGTTTTAAAAAATTGCCCAAATGCCACACACCTCCGAGCAAGGGGGAATATTTCATGAAGAACAAACTATTATACAGGAAGGCCGGAACTGGAATAAATGGTCACAACCAGCTGGTTCTTCCCACCTCATATAGAGATAAAGTGATGGAACTCGGGCATGCGATTCCCTTCAGTGGTCACATGGGGATCAGCGCCACAGGACAGCGTATAGCTTGTCATTACTTCTGGCCAGGGATAACGGAGGATATAAAAAGATATGTCAAATCCTGCCCTGAATGTCAAAGGGTAGCTCCAAAGCACTGGACTGCTCCTGCAACTCTAGGGGAAATGCCCATAGTGGGAACACCTTTTGAGAGGGTTGCAGTGGATATTGTGGGACCTCTCACTCGGACCAAGAGGAGGAACAGTTACATCCTTACTCTGGTGGACACTTGTTCTATGTGGGGAGAGGCGGTAGCCCTGCCATCAATTGATTCAAAACATGTAGCAGAGGCACTACTTACAATATTTACCCGATTAGGATTCCCGCATCAAATCTTGACGGATAATGGATCTCAGTTCAAGGGGAAACTAACGGAAGAAGTTTTTAAACTATTTCAAGCCAGACACTTTCATTGTAGTCCGTACCATCCACAAGGAAACGGCCAGGTAGAGAGGTTCAACGGGACTCTCATTTCTATCCTGAGAAAGCTGGCACACGAAAAACCGGATCTGTGGGATCAATTCCTGCCCGCCGCATTGTTTGCGTATCGGGAGGTACCACATAGTTCAACCGGGATGGCTCCCGCAACTCTGCTATTTGGGAGGCCAATAAAAGGTCCTTTAGAAGCTTTATTAAGGACCTGGACGGATGAGAAGGCGGAAGAACCTGTTACCTCATCTTATCAATATGTGAACGAACTGACCACTCGTTTGAAAGCTGGATGGAAACTGGCAAATGATAATTTGAAACAAGCCAGGAAGAAACATGCAGCATATTTTAATAGGAAGGCAAAGGACCGAGAACTAGCTGTGGGAGATAAGGTGCTTCTTCTACTACCCGGTAGCCAGAATAAATTACAAATTGGTTGGCAAGGTCCATATACGGTTCTAGAGAAGGTGTCTAGAACAAACTATAAAATTGACAAAAAGGGGAAGGAGAAAGTTTATCATGTAAACTTATTAAAGAAGTATCTGGACAGACCACTCCAGGAAAGCACCCCCTTATTGACCTTGGCTATTGCAACCCAGATGCAAAAGGAACCACTCACCTCACATGAATACCCATTACATCCTTGTGAAACAGCAGCACGGGTAAAAGTCAGTAAGCACCTGCGAGTTCTCATGATGAATTCGACTGTTGTTTGAAGTTCCTCTTTAACTCCATATAGCTTTGAGTTAGTGTTGAGTCATTGGGCCAGTATATCTTTCTTAACTGGTCATACAGAGGACAGTCCTGTAGAACATGCTCAGCAGTTTGTTCGTTTAATCCACATGTGCACAGTGGTGAAGCAGACAATCGTAGCTTGTGCATGTGTTTATTCAGTTTGTTATGCCCTGTCCTGAGTCGAAAAATAGTTGTCTGTCCCTGCCGGTCGAGAGTGTGATAGTCGTCTTTGGGTTGGTTCTGTTCTCTTCTGATAGTCTGGATAGCTCTCTTTTTCTCAAAGTATGTGACTTCATTATCTTCTTGTTCACATTCTCCTCCCTTTTTTTGCAAGTTTATCTGCCTTTTCATTTCCGGGTACACCACAATGAGATGGTACCCACTGAAGTATGGTTCTCTTTTTTGGCAGCTACCTTGTTTAGTTCATTTCTCAGATGCGGGAGTTTACCACCCTTGAGAGCTTGCAGGACAGACAGTGCATCTGTGAGGATGACTACCTGGTGGCAGTCAGAGTTGGTGTTATAAATCATATTTGCAGCTTGCTCTAGAGCTTGAACCTCAGCTGTATAGTTGGAACAGAATTTACCAGTGGGAATGTGCCTAGTCTCATAGTGGTTGTCAGGATATGAGATAAAGATACCGGCACCTCCATTCCTAACAGCATTAGTTGCTGATCCATCTGTATAGGCATGTATCCATGATTGATCGGGATAGCTTTCTTGGATCATACTCAATGTAGCAGTTCGTTTTTGCAGATCATTATACTCACATCCACTTGTGAGACCACTGACTGTTGTATTAATTTGGAGGGCACTGCTGGCCTGCTCCCATGGTACAGGGTATAGGGTGGGCTTCAGTGGTGGTTGTCTTCATGGATAGGTCTTCTTGATGCTGTCTTATAAGTCTTTTCCCCCCGATGCACAAAGCTGCTACGCTTTAGACGTCCCAATGCCAGATCATCTAGTCTTGCCTTCATTGGGTGCATTGGCATACTGTTGTACTTTTCCATCTGGATCATGGTTTTTGTGTCTCTTCTATGGGACAATGTCTGTAATCCAGCAACCTTCTGCATCTCTGTTATTGGTGTAGTTTTCATGGCTCCTGTAATGAGCCTGAGAGCTTGATTTTGCACCTTGTCCAAAGACTGCAGATGTGAGTTAGCAGCTGATGACCATGCTGCTGAGCTAAACTCTAAGTGTGGTCTTATTACTCCATTATAAATCTTCTTTAGATTTCGTTCATTTGCTCCCCAGTTGGTACCTGCTAATTTTCTGAGTATGCCTAGTCGTCTTCGGGCCTTTCCTTCTGCATTTTCAAATATGCTTATTCCATGTAAGCCTTTGGTCAAATGTCACCCCAAGATAGGTGGGGTAGCTTTCTTCCTTGATCACGGTTGTCCCTAGGTGTATGTTAGCTGATTTGTCCTTGGGGGCGAGGGAGAACAGTGTTGTGGAGGTTTTGTCTGTGTTTATTGTGATAAGCCATTTCTCTGCCCATGACACTAGCATGTCTGCTGCCCGCTGCATTCTATAATTTGCTGTGGTGACATTTTCATCAGCGCACCAGAGTACTAGGTCATCTGCATATAAGGCAGCTTTAACTCCTGCAGGGAGATCTTTCACCAGGTCATTGATGTAAACAAGGAAGAGTGTTGGGGAAATTACTCCTCCTTGAGGTACCCCCTGATGGAGCAACACTTTTCTGCTCTGCAGACCGTCAAGAGTGACTCTAGTTCTCCTGTTATGCAAGTATGACTGGATCCATTTCATCATGTTGCCTTGGATTCCACTTCTCCTAAGTTTTGCAATGAGGCCATCTTTCCACACCTTGTCAAAGGCCTGCTTGAAGTCGACCCAGATCGTAGGACCTTTTTCTTCTCCTGGAAGGCATCTTCTATTGCTTGAGACAAGTAAGTAACTTGGTCTTCTATACTGTAGCATTCTCTAAATCCAGCTTGTTCCGGCACCAGGATCTGCTCAGACTCTAAATACCATTTCAATCTGTGGTTGACTATTCGCTCCATAGTCTTCCCAACACAGCTTGTGAGACTGATTGGCCGGTAACTTGCAGCCTCGGTCTTACATTTCCCTTTCTTTAGTATGGGTATTGTGATGGCTTCTCTCCATACTTGGGGTACCGTTCCTTTCAACCAGCTGTGGTTGAATATCTCAAGCAGTTTTGTCTTTGCTGCTGAGCTCAGATTTACTAGCATTTCGTTGCTGATTTTGTCTGGGCCGGGTGACTTTTGAAACTTAAGCTTGGAAATAGCCTTCTGTAGTTCTCCTAGTGTGATGGGTTCCCTCATTGGGGCAGGAGTATCTGTCTGTCCCATGGTTGCCAGTATTTCTTTTCTTATCTCTCTCTGATGGTCTATGTTAATGGGTAAGTTGCTTTCTGAACTGTATCTTCTAGCAAACAAGTCTGCAGCTTGTTTTCCTCTGAAAAGTTTGCCACCTTCATCCAATGTGATAGTCTGCCTTGGTGAGGAATGCTCTTCATTTAGAGACTTGACTAATCTCCAAAGTTTCCTGCCGTCTTTCTCAAGGTTCAGCGATGCCGTTTTAGTTCTCCAGCTTTTCCGCTTTTCTTCTAGCTTTGTTCTCTGAAACTCTGCTACAGCCTTTTTCCATTTGTTGTGAGTTTCAAGTGAAGGCTGAGACTCTGCGTCCTTTCTAGCCTTGTCCATAGCTTCCTGACGTTCTTGGAGTGTGCTGGACCAGTATGGTATGTAGTTACGCCGGCATCCTTTGGGAATGGTTTCTTTTGCAGCTTGTAGTATGCATCTGTTGAAGTCTTTTACCACTTCATTAATGTCTCTGTTCTGTACCTTGAGGGTAGACAGCAGCGTGTTCACCTGATGCCTGAATAAACCCCAGTTGGCTTTTTTGTAGTTCCATCTTGTAATGGCTGGGCCTGTACTGAGAGTTGCACTCTGGACAGTAAGAAAGATTGGGCGATGGTCGCTTCCCCCTAGTTGGTCTCCTACTTCTCTACTAATAGATCCAGCTATATCTGGTGTGGAGAAGGCAAGATCTGGTGTTGAGGTTGTGTGCCATCCTCTGGAGTAGAAGGTAGGAGTATCTGTGGCATTATTGACTAGGATTAGGGAGTGATCATCTTGCCAAGTTTCAACCTCTTCACCTCTGTGATCCAGATGGTTATAGCCCCAGCTCTGGGAGTGGCTATTAAAGTCTCCAACTGCTATAAAGTTGGTGGCTGGTACCTGTATAGAGCTGAGACTCAGGGGTTTGTTGTTCGGACAGTAATAGTTCAGGAGTTCTATTTCCATCTTGTCTACCTTTATCTGCAGCAGCTGATATTCTGCTCCATCCATGAAGGTTTTCCTTTCGTGTGCAGGAATGTTATTCCTTACAAGAGTAAGTACTCCTCCTTTTCGTCTATCTTGTCTGTCGGATCTGAAGCATTGATATCCCCTTATTTTAAAGGTTTGATCTGCTTTCAAGTGAGTCTCTTGGATACAGCAAACACTGACTTGCTTCTCATACAAGATGTTTTCCAGCTCTGTCTTTTTTGCTGTATCCAGCCTGCTTGCTGTTCACTCCCTCTGCATTCCAGTGCATCATGACAAGTGGCACTCTGGGTTTCTCTTTTTCTGTTTTGTTTTGGTCAGTAGTTCTCCTCCGCCGTCTGTTGACTCCACAAGACGGTCTAGAGGGTCCTCCAGTAGCTGAGGGTGGGCTCTGACGAGGCTCAGAGCCCGGCACTGCACCTGCCTGGTGGAGCTCCACAGGGCGAGCACCAGAACGAGATTTATTTGACGGTGTACTCTCCATAGAAAAAAAAAAGCGAGTTGCATGATACTGTGGTTTCCGGTGCGCCTTCTGGCCCAGTATCTACGACTTTAGCACCTGTTCAACGGGAGAGTGGGCTCATCCCTAATCTGTTTATGTTCCCAGTAGTAGACTATTCGCAAGCAGCCTGGGGGTGTCACTGCTCTGCGCGGACCTTGTTTACCGAGGCGGCGTCCGAGCTCGTATGGTGAAAATATGGTTGCGTTATCTTCAAAATAGCCCTGTCTTTCCCGTGGCTTTTCTGCCATCCTGCAACTTTGAGTTAGGGAGTTCTGAGCTCCAGTCTCTTTCCCAGGCATTTTATCCTGGCCTGGCACGCATACAGAGGACCCCACTTCTGGTTCTAAGTTAGCAGTTGGGGATAGGTGGGGTAGCACACTGTGCATTCCCCGTCATCCAGGGGGCTCTCCAACTATGCAGAGCTTGCACAATGCTGTGCTCTGGTTCTGGGCTCTCCCAAGGAATCCTCACGTCCTGCACAGAGCCACTTCCCGATACCCACCACCTGCCAACCCTCCATTGTAGAAATCTCCTGCATGCGGCCATCCAGTCAAGAGCCAGTATTAAGTCTGGTGCCCAAGTGATCCCCCCAAGCTCAGTGTGCAATGCTGGGTTCTCATCATGCTGCAACACAGGAGGGATTGTGATGCTCAGCCATCTCTCTCAATTCTGCACCGATAAGTGACATCGGGGACTTAACTTTGCCTCAGTACTGGGAGGCCCCGTTTCCGGGTACACCACACACAGCCAATTGAGGCAACGGTCGCCATGGGCGTGATAGACGACAAACAGTGAAGAATGAGGCAAGAAAGCATTTAACCCATGAAGTGGGGGTGGATTGGTGCAGACCAGAGCATGTACCACTCGCCGGTGGGTTCTGCATCTACACCTATAGGGTTCCACCCACTCCTCAGCCCATTTAGTCTGGCCCCTCACCCAGGACCTGTCCGGCTTGGGTGACCCTGCCAGGAGTAAAACTCCCGCCGGCATAGCTCCCGGGATCATTGAGGCGCTCAAGCTCTCCAACCACGGCAAGGTAGGCTTACATGTGGAGAGGATTATTTGCTGAAGGAGGGGATTATTTCGCACAGTGAATCATCTTTTAGTTCTAGTGTCGTTTTGTTGAGAAAACCGCCTGGGGAACACAGACTGTGCATAGATTACAGGAAACTGAATGCTGTCACAGAAGGACAAGTGGATCCATTACCAGACACAAAACAGTTATTTGCCAGACTGAACAAGGCAAAATACTTTTCAAAGGTGGATCTTAGTAAAGGCTATTACCAGATCCCAGTGAAGCCTGAAGTGAGACCTTATTTGGCTTTTAGCACTTCGGATGGACATTATGAATTCAATATGCTACCATTCGGACTGAAAAATGCTCCGAGTGTGTTTTCAAGGATGATGCGCAAATTGTTGGATCCCCTGAATAACCCATGTATCACGAATTTCATGGATGATATTCTCGTCGCCACAGAGACATTTGAAGAACACATTGAAGCTCTAGAAATGTTATTTAATAGACTTCGGGAAGCGAACTTAACTGCTAGGCCAACAAAATGTTGTATTGGATGCAAAGAGTTGGAATTCTTGGGACACACTGTATATCAGGGTAACATGACCCCTGATCCTAAGAACTTGGAAAAACTGCAGAGAGCACCTAGACCACAAACAAAAAAGGACGTGCGATCATTCGTGTCGTTATGCGGATTTTATCAGAAATACATCAAAAATTTTAACGCTATTTGTGCTCCTCTGACTGATCTGACTCGCAAGGGACTTCCAGATAAAATTATTTGGACTGCACAGTGTGAACTAGCGTTCCAAGAGTTGTGAATTCTTGGAAAAACTCACTAGCGTATTCCAAAGAGTTAAGCAGGCCAGGACGTGCGATCAAAGTGTGTTATGCCTGATTTTATCAGGAATACATCAAAAATTGAACGCGTACTTGAACTAAAAAAATTGAGGGGGGGGATAAAATTAGACACGTTGGACTGTGGCCCCCTCCTGATCTGACTCGCAAGGTACTTTCCAGATAAAATTAATTTGGACTGCACAATGTGAACACTACTAGCAGGCCTATTCTCAAACTGCCTGATTTGACACAGGACTTTGTCTTAAGAACCGATGCAAGTAATGTAGGACTCGGAGGGGCTTTGTTGCAAAGATCATCTTCACCTGATGGGGAACTGAAACCAGTCGCTTATGCAAGCCGCAAATTGAATAAGGCGGAACAAGGATACTCCACAAGCGAAAAAGAATGTTTAGCGTTAATCTGGGCAATAAAGAAGTTTCAAATCTATCTGTATGGTAGGACTTTTGTGGTGGAGACGGATCATCAGCCTCTCGTATTCTTATCTCAGGCTAAGCATGAAAACGCAAGATTGCTGAGGTGGTCTTTATTACTTCAACCTTATCAGTTTAGTATCCAATATATCCCAGGCAAATTGAATGTCGGTGCAGATTTCCTCAGTCGGCACCCCTGTGATCAAAATTAGAGTAATGGCAGACGGGGGAGAGATTTTATCTATGTGTATCACTGGTTTTGGAACTTGCCGTAGGCATGTTTTCAAGTGGGGAGATGTGTCATAAAATTAACGAGTGATACAAGTAAAAATATCTCCAAAGGATAAAATGTAAGGATAAAAACCAATGCGTAAGCTGCTGGAATACATGATCGCCCGCGCCGCGGGTCATCAGGTGTTAGACTTGAAGGCAAAACGGAACGAGGATCAAAAGACAAAAATCTGACTGAACGCGTACTTGAACTAGCGAGGTTAATGGACGCAAATTGGTGGGGCAAGGAGGAAAAGTCACGTTTCCCCCCCCCCCCCCCCCCCCCCCCGCGCACCCCCAGTTGACATAAAGTAAGGAATTCGACAGAAGGGACCTTGGATATGATACGCCACAGTCATTTATTGGACGCTTTTGCGATACCAAGCCTTTGATTTGAATTCAGCGGCTAAACGCAGATGCTTGAAATATTACAAAATTTAAAAAGTAACTTTTTCTTAATATTAATGTTAGGAATATAAAAATTAGCTGGCCGGATGGCCCATTCTGAGCAGTGAAATAATATGTTTTTAATTTTACAGACGGATAGATAATAATGAAAATAATGACAAAAGACAGTGTTGTTCACAACAGCGAAAGACTGCATTGAATCAAAAGTGTCACTATTTGCACAAAAAATCGCGACCTCGAGACGCAGGTGTTCAAATCTACTTAGCATGGAAGAGAAGGGATATTGGTGGAAGCTGTGTCTAAAAATAACTTTTAACGACAAAATTTTGGAGGGGAGAGAAAGGTTGGTTCAAAAATCAAGTACGTTTTTGTAAAAACGCAAGTAGAGACGGACAGACTAACAGATAAAAATCCATACTTGACTGAAGCATGACTGAAATGACTTTAGTGTAGGAAATTTGAATTAAAAAAACCAAGGCATTGATTGGCCACAGACAATCATATTAACCGCAAGGTTCTGAGCAAAAACCAATACTTTATTTCAGAGCTGTGAGTTCGATCTTGACACTAAGGTGGTGTCAAATGCTGATTAATAATTGAAGTGAGGACCCGTGCAGGGTACATTTCGACAGAACATCTGTGTATTGCTCAAGCACGGAGAGGTGGGGCCATCAGATTCCAGCACCAGAGCAAATCTGGCAAAGTTAAGTAGGCTAGCTGGCCTGCTGAACTTACACCAACTACATAAAACTAGCACCCAAGAGAATTTACTACTGAAGCATCCCATTTCCTTCCATCATTAATGGACAATGTTGTGTAGGCGTAAACAGGGAGGGATGAATCCACCCCAACAGCACATCCATTCATAGTTTTCCCAGAAAAATTAACATTACGAACAGTAATACTATAATTAATCTTGAAGATTGCATATGTAAACATCTTTCATTTAACATGCCATTTATTCATGCCATTCATTCATAAATTTCAAAATCTTTGCATAAGTTCTGGCCAAAATAAAACCTTGGTTTAGAACAAATAAATTTAAAAAAAGATTTTCTATTCTAAATTTAACCAGCTGAATTTAGTTCATTGTGTTATAAATTTTATTGATAGTATTAGACTTAATTAATATCTGTGGGTGTGGGTATATGTCCATACAACACATTGCATTCATTACCCTAGATTTTAACGTAGCCACATTCATTAGTAAAAAAAGATATGTGTGAGGTCATAAAGTGGTAGCACGAAAGGGCCTTCTGTATATTCACAGTTACAATTATCTCAGGAGCCTTCGCAGCTGACCTCACGCATCACACTAGGTGATAACACCACCATACAATACCATCAAAATCCACGACAGGTACCTACAAACACACCTAGATACTTTTGGGCGACTTGGGCTACTTTAGGCGGTTTTGGGGCTATTTTTGACTATTTTTGGCGAAAAATCCGAAAACTGGAAGTTGATCTAGGTGGCGTTCTTCAACTAATGAAGGAAAATGACACCTAGACGGGACCAAAAAAACTTAGATCTAGGTGAATCCACTTAGGAGTGGCAACGTTGTTTCTTACCAATTGCCAAAAAGGGCCTCCACAGCTTCCTATAGCTTAGGGCCTCACCGTATCTAAATTCGGCCCTGGCAGTATGTCACTCAGGGTAGATAAAGATTACTCTCCCCTCAAAGCTTAAGCCTCGTCATTTCGGCATGTTTCGCGTCAATTCTTCTTCCTTCTGTTGCATTCAGTTTGTAGTCATGCTAAATCTGGAAGCCTGTCGCCAGGACGAAGTCCAGTGTTTTCTCTAGGTCAACGCGGCAGTGCCATAGCTTCTGTTTGAGTCCAGAACCCCTTGGCCAGGTCAGACGTCGTGGGTCATCATGAGTTGGGCAGTTTTGGCGAATGTATTCGGGGGTCTGGATTCCAGTACCACATAGACATTCATTTGTATGAGATATCCTGAGGCGATAGATATGGCCTCATAATCTGCAGTGGCCAGTTCTCAGGTGGAAAATGATGGTCTGTTGGAGTGTGTTTAGTTGGTCGATTGAGTCTTCTCTGTTCTATATATCACCATCCACGCCGTTGGTTTGTTTTTGCCACTCTGTTGGTTCGGAGATTAAGTCTTCCCTCAGAGGAATAACGAGTGTTCAATGAGAGGAAGTGTGTCCGATTGGCTGAGCGGTATGGCGCTTTCCCCTCGCTACACAATTACCTGGTTTCCGGGATCGAAATCTGGTAGCGTCACGCTCGCGGTCTACCCAGCTGTAAATTGATACCTGACTCTGTTCGTGAGTTAGGGAAGGCAAAGGCAGCGATGACGGGAACTGGTCACCCTCACCTCATAAAAAAATGGACCTTGTATGGTGAATTATCTAACACGTCACTACTACCTTACGGCAGTTTCTGTTATGGGGCTACATTGTATCTTTTTTTTCATAATGATGATTTGTCCATCGTATTCGATGAGGACCATCGACATCTCTCCCAAGACAGTTCCTTCTATGATGTTAAATGGGTGCGCATATTGCTGATCAAGCCAATGCGGGCAAGAAAAGTTCTGTTGCATGACCGACATACAAGTCCGGAAGACAGTACAGGCTGCACATCCACGCTTGACTTTCGGGCTGCACGTTTCTTCTGGTTTACCCTCACACGGTTGGCCTCGCTGACTGCAACACTCATTTTGATAGCGCCTCTCCAGGCTGTGCGATCCTGTGCCAGGTGGTTGTATTAATCTGGCAGCTCTTCACAGTGACTCCATCAGGCTGTCTTTGAAGAGCTTTGGTCGTCCTCTTGTACGCTTTCCCTCCCTCAACTCGCCATACAGTAACCTTCTTTTTTTTTCATGATAGGGACTAAATAAATGTGCGGAGAAAGCATACCTTATTCGTCAGTGTGGCAATGGAAAATATGGAATTTCCAAACCACCTCATACAACTCATCGCACTGCTGTACCAAGAACAACAGGCAGCTGTAAGAATAGAGGGGGAAACATCAGAATGGTTTGAAGTACAGAAAGGAGTAAGACAAGGCTGTACCCTTTCCCCTTACCTGTTTAACATTTATGCCGAGAATATCATGAGAAACGTAAAAGGTGACCAAGAACACACAGAGTTTGACTCATTTAACATCGGCGGGGGGTCAGATCCCGGAAATCAGATATGCTGACGACATAGTCCTCCTATCGACCAACCCAGAAGGACTTGAACAATTAATTCTGTCCACCAAAAAACACAGCGAGGCCCAGAATCTATACCTAAACACCAAGAAGACCAAAGTATTGACAACAGACAAAGTAAACACCAAACCAGAAATTGAAATTGATAACGAAGAACTGGAAAGTGTTAATGAATTCGAATACTTAGGATCAATCATCAACAGCTCTGGCGACTGTGCAGTAGAAATTAAAAGAAGACTTGCAATTGCTTCACATAAACTAATACAGATGAAAAATTTATGGCAAGGCACAAGCAAAGAAACAAAGTTACAGCTGATCAGAGCATGTATATTCCCAGTAGCAACATATGGCTGCGAGACTTGGACACTCAATAAAACAGTTGCAAAAAAGGTTACATCATTCGAAATGAAATGCTACAGAAGGATGTTGAGAATACCCTGGACAGAAAAAAAGACCAACAGAGAAGTATTGCACTCACTAAACGTACAGGAACATTGGCTCCTAAATACCATTGCAATAAGGAAGCTGAAATTTTTCGGTCATATAAAAAGACATAATAGTCTGGAAAAAATAGTGATGGAAGGCATGGTCCCTGGAAAAAGGGGAAGGAGTCGACCTAGACGACGGTGGACCCAGGACATCACAGAGAGTCTGAACTTGTCTTTGGCTGATGCAGGTCGACTTGCCCAGAATCTTGATGCGTTCAGAGCAGCTGTAATGGAGACAACGTTCTGGAATGAATACGTCACATGATGAAGGAAAATGTCAGTTGCTTCTGATCATAAATAAAGCTTTTATCACAATTGGAAATTTGTTGGCACATTTAGAAACAGCACATAAGAAATGAAAATAAACTATATACATTGTCACCGTATTGTTAAAAAGAAACTATTTTGTCTCATGGTGTTTTGCAAAGCTGTCATTTGTGTGCAGGTGTGGATGATTTTGTAATTTTGTATTACTGTATGAATGAATGAATAGTTTAAAATGAAGTCTACGATTTATTCACACAATACCATACTTATACATATAACTCCATGTGTGCATAAGTTTATATCATATCACTAGTTTAAAAATTGTAGTCGGAGTTGGAAAATTTTTTGGCCCACTCCACAACCCTGTGTGGCAGTTAGTGCATGTTACGAGAGTTCAAAGAAGAATAATTGAAGATGCTGTCGTAAATGTGCCTGCTTTCATTGCAGTATTGTCTCATTTGTTATTCAGCAAGAAATAGGGCTGCGTGTTTACAATCAACATTTTCTGTTGCTAAGGTGATCTGAAAACGATGTCACGGACTCTTCTGTTTGTAAGTCTAATCCAAAACTACATTCATAAGGCGTCATGACTCCTTATTCCAGTCTGAGTGTTACTTTTGTTTAGGTTCGTTGTCGTAAACGTACAAATGTTTGGGTTAGAAGGCCGGACTTTTATTCAAGTTGACACTTTATAATAAAAATGAACTGCATGTTTCAATAACTTTCATGAAGTACCTCCGAATTAAATGAGACATGTTAACAACGAGAGTTCAAAGTACACAGTAGTTGGAGACACCGGTCGTAAATATGTCTGCTTCCACGGAGTATTGTCTCATTGGCTGTACAACAAGAAATGGGACACGGTTGTTATAAACAAAACTTCGAGTTGCTATAATAATAGCCCCTTCAGTCATAACTGACTATGGGAATGCGCCCTTGAGGTGGCAGCCCTCAGCTGCTTATTTTCCTGGTGCTCCTTTCGACGTTTTCTCCTCACCTCTGCTTCTTGTGTGAGCCTCTCTTCGCCCAATCTGAGGTGGTGCCGTAAATAGCATCGCCACTTAGTGCGATCGGCAGCTTCATCCTCCCATGTTGCTGGATCCATGTCCAGTGCCCTCATATCTCTCTTGCACACATCTTTGAACCTCAGCTGTGGTCGCCCAACTGTTCTCTTGTCATCTGCTAATTGTCCGTAGAAGATATCTTTTGGGATGCGACCATCTTCCATGCGGCGAACATGGCCAAGCCAGTGAAGTCTGCGCTGTCTAAGCAGCGTATACATACTTTGAAGGCCAGCACGTGAGTTGCTATGGTGATCTGAAAACGATGTCATGGAGTCTTCTATCTGTAAGTATAATCCAAACTATATTCATAAGGCGTCAATACTCCTTATTCCAGTCTGAGCAGTAAACGTATGAATGTTTGGGCTAGAGGTTTGGACTTTCGTTAAAGCTGATACGTTATAGTCAGGGCCGGATTATCCAACAGGCTAAGTAGGCTGAAGCCTAGGGGCCCGTGCATAAGATTTAAAAAAATAAAAATGCAAAGGTTTTTCAATAAAATGTGTTTATTGTATTTACCTTAATAATAATATAAATAATACTAATAACCATTGATGAAAAAAAAATAATTACTAGTAAAAGAGGTAAGCAATGCTAACAAACTAACATACCAATCTATTAAAAATACTAGTATATACCATCACCATGCTAAGGGGTTTGAACAAAAAATATTAAAATTATTGCCTATTAGGGGAAGGGGGGCCCAAACACCAGGAAGCCTTGGCTTAATCAGGCCCTGGTTATAGTAAAAATGTACTGCGTTTATCAACATCTTTCATAAAGTACCTTTGAATTAAATGTGACGTGTTGACAACGAGAGTCCAAAGAACGCAATAGTTGAATATACGGTCGTAAATATGTCTGTATTCACGTAGTATTGTCTCACTGGTTGTACGACAAGAAATGGGACAAAGTATTTACAATAAAAACATTCAGTTTCTATGGTGATCTGAAAACGATATCATGAACTGATCTTTCTGTAAGTACAACCAAACTAACAGGGTGATTGAAAAGTTACTCCTTATTTTCAAATGTGTATTGTCCTCATTTCAATCTAATGGATGTGCGTGAAACGAATGTCAAAACATGGAACAACAGCTGCCATGTGACTCATGAGTTGTATTATATTTTTCGGAAACAAAATAAAAATAAAATGAAGGCAATAAACAAAGACAGCAAAGATTGTTGTAAGCAGTGAAGTCTTGTGTTGAACATGCAGGATCTTACTGTGAACTATAATGTTTATGTGTATTTTAACATTGTATGTAATAAAATCACATTCGATTCTCGTTTGTCGTTTCTTTCATATATGTTTATTGTTATTGTTGTTCAGAATCGACGTCATTGTACTCCGGGCAAAACCCACAGGTGCTCAGTCTCCTTCAGCAAACGTCGAAGGGTATGAAGGCAAATAGTTCCTGTTGCGCGCTGGTTGTATATAAGCCGAATGCATCCTCTCATACGTTCATCCCTGCTAGTCTTACGCCTAATGACAAAGCTCCAGCATTCTTAGACTTGATGATTCATCTATTGCAGTGTTTGTTACATATAAATTTGTTGGATAAAAGTTACGAAATAAAACGGTTAAAATAGAAAATGACTTTTTAAATCATCAAATTACATTCATAAGGCGTCATGATTCACCAATCTAGTCTGTGTGTTACTATTCTTTAGGTGCATAGCCGTAAACGTACACATGTTTGAGCTAGAGGGCCGGGCCGTCATTTAAATAGACACATTATAGTAAAAATAAATTGCGTTTTTCTATTAACTTTCGTGAAGTACCCCGGAAGTTAAAAATGGGACATGTTTACAACTTTATGGCCGTCACTGAAACACAAGCGTGCGGTGGTAATTGCTTGACACTGCGAGTCAATATTTGTCTTTGCTGTCAATAACTTTTGTTGGCCGTCCAGATATTTCCGGGAGGTTTTTACAATGACGCTGATGAACAAAATGATCGTAAATGTTAAACTTCACTTATATGTATACACGAGCAAGTTACCCGCCAAAACATGAACGAAGGGGTAAGGGTGGGGGGAGGGGGGGGGGGGGGTGGGTTGGGGGGGGGGAATTATGTTGTGCTATTTCTAATGCATGTCCTGATGACGTCACGAATTCTACTGCTGCCATGACATTCTTGTCCATTCCATCTTAACTTCATTGGATTGTTTTAGTCAAACTTATCATGACTTATGGTCAATACACTGCGAACAAATTTGATAGGCCTGTGTGTTATTTTAATCGGTGTTCAATTTGGCTTTCACAGTACATTACGCGTCTTTTCCATATTTTCCAGAAAAAAGTGGCGGGATTTATTTCATTGTTCGTTATAGGACGTAACACTTAGATACTTCATAATATGGTGATGTGTGTGCGTGTGCGCGTATGGGTGTGTGCGCGCGTTTGTGTGTGCACGTATGTGTGAAAGCAGTGACGGTTCAGGCATAGACGCCTAGGCTTTTGCATCGAGCTGTAAGGGGCCTCGAGCTTGAAGGGGCCTCGCGAACAACTATATGCGTGTGATGGCCCCTGACTGCTGTGACAGCCAGCGGCTAAGAATCAAAGACGAAGACGAAGATATACCGTAGCTGTGTAGGTGTCGCAAGAATCACTTTGGCCAATGAAGCACTGGGGGGGGGGGGGGCGGGGGGGGGGGCGCGGGTGGGGGGGGGGGGGGGGGGGGGGGGGGGGGGGGGGGGGGGGGGGGGGAGCTAAATTGGCTGTGTGTCCCTTCACGATTTACTTTCACAGTAAGGCGATGTAGCCGTTTGGGTGGTTCCTTGGTTCGATTCCCAGTAAGCCTATCATTTATATTTCTTTTCCTGTTGTCTGGTGTCCCCTTTCCGGTCCAATAAGGGCCTGTTAATTACCTATATTTATTTATTTATATAATGGTATTTAGCATTGCACGTTATGGTAAAATATTACGAAACAATCCAACACGTACAATTTTATCAACAGTAAGCTGAGTTATCATCCACCAATTCATCACACACAAAAAGTCGGCTTATGATTGCAACGGGTTTTGAAATGTTTACATACCCACTTGCTTCATTATTATAGTGCCCTTGAATTCTGGTTTGGTTTGGCTTTAAGGACCATCATCATTGCTCACGGACAAGACCATCACGTTCTCCGATCTCTTCCCTTTGATCACCCAAGGAGGATATCAGCACATTACACAAACTCCGTAACACCGGGATGATCCTTATGTATGTATACAGGAATCCCACATTCTATAACTATTTTTGTGGTGAGTGGGTGTCCTAATTTTTAAATTTTGCCAGGGCAGCGGCCGTTTGGCTTACTCTTTACGATTTCCCACTGCCAAGGGGTTTGTCACGTGCGCAACTTGCACACTGGACATCTTATTTTTTTTCGCCCTTATCCGAGAAGGCTAGGCATCCGATCTCACTACCCAAATCGGGGGGGGGGGGGGGGGGGGGATGACATCATTAGAAACCACTGGTTCTGAACAAAAAATTTTCGTGAAATATGTATGCAATTTTTTGTGCACTTAAGTATGCCTTGAAGTAAAAAATGTTGCGAAACATTACTTTAGATTTCGTCTTTAGGTACTACAATAGACTCCATAAGGGAAGCGAAACAAAATGGGTGAAAGAATATTCCCTTCAACCTCTTCCAAGCAATACTGAACGTTGTAGCTTTCTCTCAGGAACACGGCATTTGGCTATTCAATCTAGGGACGGCCACGGGGTCGAATTAGTCAATTTGACCTAATCGGACCCCGCTGTCACAGTGGCCCTGTAATCGGGTTCCCAACTCTGACTTTATAAAAAAAATGGAACGAAGATTATTTCAAATTAGACATCTGGAATATAAGATATTATACTGAAGTAAAAATAACACAATGTCAATATTTATCAGCTATATTTTGACTAAAAACATGTTACAACAAAACTATAATTTTAAGTACGGGGGGGAACCAGAATGGTCACAATCTGGCCACGCAATTATTAAAGCCAACCCTGTTTTAACACATGTATAACACGTGACATCTATATACTATCTGTTACACTCTTGCGGGTGGGAAACGTGTCGCCAAAAATAACACGTTCCCCTTCAGATCATCAGTAACAGATGCTTCCGTCGTATCGTTCGCTTGAAAGGGTCAGATGTTATAATAATAAACATAGATCAATCATACAAACACCATCCAATACGGCTATTGATTGAAGAATTACAGATAGAAAGTGGCTGGATGGGATATGGGATGTGCTGTCAGGAAACAAACAATTTAACAACTAAAAATGCTGTAACAGAAAGAAGCCAGAGCAAACTTAGAGAAGAATAGTAGAAAAAGAAGGAAATCAAAGTAATCATTGTGAAGGATAATATCAGACGGAGGATATAAAAACAATGAAAAGACTAGTAGACGAAGTAGGAACTCAACGTGAAAGCTAGAGAAGAATAGTAGTAGTGTTAGGAAATCAAAGTAATCATAGAAAAGGATAATATCAGACTGACGAAATCAAAGTGAAAGCTAGAGAATAAAAGTAGTAAATGAAGGAAATTAAAGTGAAAGCTAGAGAAGAAAAGTAGTAGAGGAAGGAAATCAAAGTAAAAGCTAGGGAACAAAAGTAGTAAATGAAAGAAATCAAAGTAAAAGCTAGAGAACAAGGAGATAGAAGTAAAACGCTGGAGATGAAAAGTAGTAGAGGAAAGATATCAAAGTAAAAGCTAGAGAATAAAAGTAGTAGAAGAAGGAAAGCAAAGCTAGAGAAAAAAAGTAGTAGAGGAAGGAGATCGAAGTAAAAGCTGGAGAAAAATAGTAAGCTAGAGAATAAAAGTAGTAGATGAAGGACATCAAAGTAAAAGCTAGAGAAGAAGGAAATCAAAGTAAAAGCTAGAGAACAAAGTAGTAGATGAAAGAAATCAAAGTAAAACCTAGAGAAAAAAAAGTAGTAGAAAATGGACATCAAAGTAAAAGCTAGGGAACAAAAGTAGTAGATGAAAGAAATCAAAGTAAAAGCTAGGGAACAAAAGTAGTAGATGAAAGAAATCAAAGTAAAACCTAGAGAAAAAAAGTAGTAGAAAAAGGACATCAAAGTAAAAGCTAGGGAACAAAAGTAGTAGATGAAAGAAATCAAAGTAAAAGCTAGGGAACAAAAGTAGTAGATGAAAGAAATCAAAGTAAAAGCTAGGGAACAAAAGTAGTAGATGAAAGAAATCAAAGTAAAAGCTAGGGAACAAAAGTAGTAGATGAAAGAAATCAAAGTAAAAGCTAGAGAACAAGGAGATGGGAGTAAAACGCTGGAGAATAAAAGTAGTGGAGGAAGGAGATTGAAGTAAAAGCTAAAGAAAAAAAGTAGTTGAAGGAGGAAATAAAAGAGAATGATGCTATCAGACGAACGATATCAAAACTTAGAGAAGAGTAGTAGACGAAGTAGAAAATCAGAGTGACAGCTAGAGAAGAATACTAGTAGAAGAATGAAATCAAAGTGAAAGCTAGAGAAGAATAGTAGTAGAAGAATGAAATCAAAGTGAAAGCTATAGAAGAATAGTGTGACGTGGAAATGTAAATATATCCTCAGAAATCCGACCACTTGGCTTCCTCAATTAGTGTTTTAACGTTGCTACGAAAAAACCACGCAATTTCGTTGTTTGTCTAACTCATAAATTTGTAGCCATGCCTATTGTTCCTGTCTTTCTTGCGCTAACGAGTTGGTTACCTACTTTCACAACATGCCAGATAACAGGGGAGCGAATCACGTTTGCTTACCCGAGTTCTCACGCTAGCTGATTTGCCAATTATCGGCTATTAGACAGACGCGCGTAGAAATAAACGGTTTGTTTGTTTGAAGAATCAAGGGTGATAATATTATTTCCGTATATTTGATCTACGGCAGGGGGAGACAATCTAAGACGGCCCGTTCGTGCGGCTCAAGTCGTATGATGTTCGTCGGCAAACGCCAGTAGAGCGAATAGCAAAACCTTTCATCTCGGGAAACTTAGATTTCTGAATTCCCCGCAACCCAGAACGTGTGAAGTATCGCATCCTTTGGAGATAATTACACAAAATCTGTATATATTCTGCCTTCTTTCAGTCAGTTATCAGTCTCTCAGAAATTTTGGATAAATCTAATCACGCCAGACTATGAACCATTTTATTCGATAAATGTGTTAAATTGTCCCGTGAGGATTAAAGTTTCTGATTGTGGTAATAATTTAAGTTGTGCTTAAGTATTAAATGTGTTAAAAGTTTTACCATTTTATTCACTGCTATTCCCGAGCGTTAAGACTAGCGAAATAGTAAACGCGCAGATATTCTCTTACCAGTGGTTCAGTAATGTAAAATCCATCAACCATTTTTAGCTGACTTAAGTACAATGTTAAGAGTGACGGATAAATTGACAGAGTAGTATGCGCATTATATTTCTTTGTGTGTAAATTTTTTTAATGACTAGTGTTTATATCATGTGTTAAAAACGATAGACGCCAACAATCAACTAGCTAGTAATGACAGGCGATATTTGTTAAGGGCGTAGTCATAATTAAACTATAACTGACACCGTGCGCTGAGTGTTTTACCGAGTCGGATGGGGGGACGGATGCATGCCTAAAACCCAAATCCGTACTTGCTAAGCGAAGCGCTATAGTATAAGCTTAAAATACCTTGTGCCTTTTAATTTAATTAAAGGACGGAGAGGATAAGAGATCACACTTTACGCGTGATAGCATAGGATTGTCATTTTGGTTAAATGTTTTGTTTTCTTCCCAATATAGGCTTGGTCAAAACCAGTGGCCAACGTGTTTTCTCTAATTGTGGGCCCTTTTTCAGTTACTGAAGGTATATTAACTGTAACTTGAGCTAACTGGACTTACAAATATCCAGATTGTTTTATTCAATTTATCAGCCCGCTGTGGCAATAAACATAACATTTTCCCCGACTACTGACAGTCGTTTTCCCAAGTGAATTTTATCCAGGAGATAACGCTGTTGTCATAATCGGCACTCATCCCAGAAAAAGTCGAGAGGATTTATCATCATGAGTTTGTTTTTTAAGGTAACAGTCGTAGCACCTAGAGGCTAGACAATACAGGAACTATTTTTCTCTTTTTTATAACTGTGAACGTCCCGAGAACGTCTTGCTTCAATAACTATATGCGGTGATACAGGACTCATCCAGGAAAAATTAACTCACCCATTTTGGCGACTACCTTGAAATTATTATTAAATACCAAGGCTGGTCTGGGGCCACATTTGGGCAACCCACCTGACATTATAGGTTCATACTATCGTTATTGTTTTTCCAAGGGATACCTACACCAAGTATTGAGTAAGCAAGTGTGTTTGTGGCCACAGAATGATAGAGTGAAAGACAGAGAGAGAGAAAAATATTTTTCCTTTGTTACAATCATTGAACCCACTTTTTTTTTTTTTAGTTCGCTAACCTGATTATTTTTACTGGATAGCTTAAGTAGAAACTGTGTTCTTTACTATACTGTCTATTCTATACCCTAGTGTTAATCTTTGACCTTTTGGGTTATTAACTTCTTGTGGGATCTTTTCTCAACAGAAGGGAGGGCACTTATGGGGTTATTTTCCTATGTCTGTAAACATGAATATATTGATTTGTAGATGTTTGATGTTGTAAAGTTTAAGTGATAATAAACTAAACAAAAACTTAATTTAGCGTGTTGGTCAGACCCATATCCATTTACCATAGTTTTTCACGTTTGTGTGTCTTGTTGTCACATAACTGTGTGGGTGTGTGTGTAGATAACTTATAATTAACATTATAGGGAAGTATGACAGATCGTCTTCTTCTAAAGATAGTCGTATAGATAGGCTGGACTAGAAAAACCACTCATTCCAGAGACGGATCTTCACCTTAATCTATTTCACTCGTGGAATCTATTCTAACACCTTTCTTTCTCATTTACCCCACCTTCTGCTCTACTCAGACGGGACCAAATAAATCTCTATACCTATCTAAAAAAAAAAAAAATGTACGACAAATAGTAGTAGAAGAATGAAATCAAAGTGAAAGCTAGAGAAGAATGAAATCAAAGTGACAGCTAGAGAAGAATAGTAGTCGAAGAAGGGAATAAAAAGTAACCTTGGACAAGAATAGTAGTAGAGGCAGCCAATCAAAGTAAACATAGAGCGGAATAGCAGCAGAGGACGGAAGTGAAAATAAAACCTAGAGAAAATAGAAGTAGAGGAAATCAAAGTAAACCAGACCACACCATACCTGAAGTTTAAAAAGAAAATAAAGATGGACAGAGCATACCCTCAGCGCAAACCAACCGGTATAACAAGACACGCCCTTGACTGTAACCCATAAGAGATGTGTCAAACTGAAAGGCTAAAGACACACAAACACAGATGCATATACCATTTTCTTTCTGTCAGTTTCGTTCCCTGTTTTGCCCTGACGAAGGCATTGTTCTGTACGTTGGCACGTTTTTTTAAGATTGAGATATAAGGAACTACTTATATTTTTGAGTGTGTAACTCCCGTGTGTCTCTGACAAGACAAATATGACTACTACACACTCAGACAAGTCGTCCAATGCGATTAATATGAGGTTGTGCTTGTGACTGGCAACCTCATCATGTCAAACATATTGCCACAGAAAGAACTGATGTAGAAGCATGTGACTGTTTTGTGCAGGCTTCCTGTAAGGGAGAGGTAGAGGGGCAGCTGCAGTTGTGGCCCCGTGCTTCCGTAAGGAGCATAAAGGAAAATTATGATGATGACTACCTTGAGAGTCTCATAAAATCAAACAGACAAAACTCAGACAACCCATACAACGTCATCAGCAACAAAACTCAGACAACCCATACAACGTCATCAGCAACAAAACTCAGCCAAACTACACAACGTCATCAGCAACAAAACTCAGACAAGCCATAGAACGTCATCAGCAACAAAACTCAGACAACCCATACAACGTCATCAGCAACAAAACGCAGCCAAACTACACAACGTCATCAGCAACAAAACTCAGATAACCCATACAACGTCATCAGCAACAAAACTAAGACAAACAGTACAACGTCATCAGCAACAAATCTCAGGCAACCCATACAACGTCATCAGCAACAAAACTCAGACAACTCATACAACGTCATCAGCAACTAAACTCAGACAAACCATACAACGTCATCAGCAACAAAACTCAGACAACCCATACAACGTCACCAGCAACAAAACTCAGACAAACCATACAACGTCATCAGCAACAAAACTGAGACAACCCATACAACGTCATCAGCAACAAAACTCAGACAACCCATACAACGTCATCAGCAACAAAACTCAGACAAACAGGACAACGTCATCAGCCACAAATCTCAGACATCCCATACAACGTCATCAGCAACAAAACTCAGACAAACCATACAACGTCATCAGCAACAAAACTCGGACAAAAAGTACAACGTCGTCAGCAACAAAACTCAGACAACCCATACAACGTCGTCAGCAACAAATCTCAGACAACCCATACAACGTCATCAGCAACAAATCTCAGACAACCCATACAACGTCATCAGCAACAAATCTCAGACAAATCACACAATGTCATCAGCAACAAATCTTAGACAACCCATACAACATCATCAGCAAAAAAAAAAAAAACTCAGACAAACCATACAACGTCATCAGCAACAAATCTCAGACAAACCATGCAACGTCTTCAGCAACAAAACTCAGACAAACCATACATCGTCATCAGCAACAAATCTCAGACAACCCATACAACGTCATCAGCAACAAAACTCAGACAAACAGTACAACGTCTTCAGCAACAAAACTCAGACAACCCAGACAACGTCATCAGCAACAAAACTCAGACAAACAGTACAACGTCAAGAGCAACAAATCTCAGACAACCCATACAACGTCATCAGCAACAAAACTCAGACAACTCATACAACGTCATCAGCAACAAAACTCAGACAAACCATACAACGTCATCATCAACAAAACTCAGACAAACAGTACAACGTCTTCAGCAATAGAACTCAGAAAACCCATTCAACGTCATCAGCAACAAAACTCCGACAAACAGTACAAAGTCATCAGCCACAAATCTCAGACATCCCATACAACGTCATCAGCAACAAAACTCGGACAAACCATACAACGTCATCAGCAACAAAACTCGGACAAAAAGTACAACGTCGACAGCAACAAAACTCAGACAACCCATACAACGTCGTCAGCAACAAATCTCAGACAACCCATACAACGTCATCAGCAACAAATCTAAGACAACCCATACAACGTCATCAGCAACAAATCTCAGACAATTCACACAACGTCATCAGCAACAAATCTCAGACAAACCATACAACGTCATCAGCAACAAATCTCAGACAAACCATACAACGTCTTCAGCAACAAAACTCAGACTAAACCATACATCGTCATCAGCAACAAATCTCAGACAACCCATACAACGTCATCAGCAAAAAAACTCAGACAAACCATACAACGTCATCAGCAACAAATCTCAGACAACCCATACAGCTTCATCAGCAACAAATCTCACACCAACCATACAAAGTCTTTAGCAACAAATCTCAGACAAAGCACACAACTTCATCAGCAACAAATCTCAGACAAACCATACAACGTCATCTGAAACAAAATTCCCTTAATAAAACTTTTTTTTTTTTTAAATGGGAAAAAACACACACGCAGACAGCAGACTTCACACACATAACACTAGTCAACAAATTTTCAAAAGTTATTGGTACCAGAAATTAGATATACCATTTCTTATTGATTTTGACATACTGATTTCAAATATCATAATGAAATTCACCACTTGGCTCTGTTTTTTTTTTAAATGATGAATTTACATTACAGTAATACAAATAATGTATGCTTGTTTAATTCTCTGGGGTGAACAGCTAGTCTTTCTACTTTAGCATTATAAAATGTGTGGTTACATACTCAATTAATTGATATTTCAACATAAAATGATAGAAAAAATAAAAACATTATTTAAAATTCACGTATCATGTTTTAAAAAGGCACATTTGAACCCATTCCATCATTATTCAGTCGCTGTTCGAGCTCTCTTTGCTTGCTTCTTGTAGTCAATCGATGAGGTGTCTCTTGTCACAGTCCAACAGTAATCAGCAAGCATTGAAGGGCTCCAATTGCCTTGATACCTTGTCTCCATAGCAGCAATGTCCTGGTGAAATCGTTCACCATGCTCATCACTGACCGCTCCACAGTTTGACGTAAAGAAATCCAGATGAGAATCCAGAAAATGAATTTTCAAAGACATGTTGCAGCCAAGACTCTTATACTTCAGAAGGAGATTTTCTACAATTTCATTGTAATTATCAGATCTGTTGTTTCCAAGAAAATTGTCCACCACTGACTTAAATGCTAGCCATGCTGCTTTTTCCTTGCCATGCAACACGCAAAGAAACTCGTCATCATGAAGAAGTTTTCGAATTTGCGGACCAACAAATACTCCCTCTCTTATTTTAGCTTCACTCAGTCTTGGAAATTTTCTGATGAGGTATTTGAAAGCCTCATCTGTTTTCTCCATTGCCTTGACAAAGTTTTTCATGAGACCCAGCTTAATGTGCAAGGGTGGCAACAAAATCTTGCTGGTGTCGACAAGTGCTGGGTTCTCAACGTTCTTACTGCCAGGCTGCAATGACTGCCTGATTGGCCAATGTCTTCTGATGTAATGGTCACTTCGTGCACGGCTATCCCACTCACAGAGAAAGCAACAGTACTTGGTATATCCACCCTGTAGTCCAAGCAAAAAAAGCGACCACTTTTAAGTCACCGCAAAGTGACCAATGATGATGATCGTAGTTTATACACTTCAAAAGCTGCTTAATGTTTTCATAAGTTTCTTTCATATGAACTGCGTGACCAACTGGAATTGACGGTAACACATTACCATTATTCAACAAAACAGCTTTAAGACTCGTCTTGGATGAATCAATGAAAAGCCTCCACTTTTCCGGTATGTAATTGATTTTGAGGGCTGCCATTAAACCAGAAATGTTGTGGCACGCAGAAAAGTCACCCTCTTTGAAAAAGAATGTAATAAGCGGCTTCTGGCGGTTCCTATACACAGAAATTGTAACATCTTCTGCCAGGAGATTCCACTGTTGCAATCTGGAACCCAAAAGCTCCGCCTTGTTCTTCGGTAAATTCAGATCTCTTACAAGATCATTCAGTTCCCCTTGGGTTATTAAGTGTGGTTTAGTGGATGTAGTTTGCTCAAAATCTGGGTCGCTTGAGGTTGATGGTTCAGGACCGCCAATGTCCTCTTCTTCATCAGTGGAAGCAGCTGAAAATGATTCTGGCACTTTGGGAACTGGTAGGTCATCGCCAAGTGGTACCGGACGTATTGCAGAGGGGATGTTTGGATATTCCAGAGTCCATTTTTTCTTCTTTGATATGCCTTTCCCAATTGGAGGGACCATGCAAAAGTAACAGTTGTTGAGATGATCAGTGGGCTCTCTCCAAGTCATTGGGACTGCAAAAGGCATAGGTTGCCTTTTGCCAGTCAACCACAGTTTAAGATGTGCTGCACATGTATTGCAGCATATGTGGGGCGCCCAGCTCTTATCTTGATCTCCTATTCTGCAGCCAAAATACAAACTGTACGCCTTCTTAATCACTTTAGTTATATTTCGTTTTTGTGATACAAATGTCACCTCACCATATATATAACAGAAATTATTAGCACTGTTCACACATGTCCTAGGCATTTCTAACTACGATACTTTTGATAAGGACAAATGCACTAACTAATGGCAAAATTTTATCAGAGATAAGATATTTATACACAAAGGTGATGTAATCATAAGTAGGATTGCATCATCAACTTCTAGTTACATTTTTATTGGTCATTAGAAAAAATTATGCAATCGCCCACAACAGTTGCGTCATATATATAAATTGACCATAATTAAATAAACTAGTAGCATATATCTTGAAAACTAGAGCCAATCAACATTTTTTAATGTCATTTTCGTTTTCAGCACACCAAAATTAGTTAAGATCAGCTATTTTCATTTCTGGTACATTTTGGTTGTTGACTAGTGTAATCCAATCCAGCCACGTCAACATTTTTTTCATCCGTCATTCGTTCATCTCCTGTTTTGCTCCTTACCGAGCATTGAACCCCCGCCTGCTGCTGGCTCTCTTGCAGGAGGTCTGCAATTAAAGCACAGGCACCTGTGGCAGTTGTTTCTGTAGTACTTTCTTTTACACGATAAGGTTGACCGCCCCACATGCCCAACCTCACTTTTGTTGCCTTTTACGACATGCCTGAAGGAGCAGTAAGACTATTCTTTCTATGTCTCGTCAGAGAAATCCGGGGACTACTCGGGGGAGGAGTCAACATTGTGATCAATAACACTCATGGGCAGAGGTGTACTTAAAGTCTTTGACACCCGGGGCGGATCTTACCTTTGGAGCCATCCACCCCCCCCCCCCTTCCCCCCCCTTTCCCATAAACATAAATAAATACAGCTGCAAATATATTTTTAACAGTAGGCATTACCATAAAAGTGACCGATGGCACCCCCTTCCTATCTCACCCGGGGCCGGACCACTCTCCTCTTCCCCCCCCCCCCCCCCTGTGGTACGCCACTGTTCGTAACAATAACGACGTTGACTGTAACAGCGACCACTTTCAACTTAATAATCATCATGGTTATCAGCATCATCTTCATTATGATGCGCCTCTCAAATGATGTAGGTCAGAGGTCAGCAAACTATAGATTCCGATCTACTGGTAAATCACAAGGAATGATGACGTAGTGAGAAAAGCGAAATAATTTTAAAGCTTGAGAAACTTCGGACCAGTCATCTTCAACCAGTATTTAATAGCGCTGCATCACTAGGAATAAGTAGTCCAATATCAGATTATGCAGTAGGGGAGTGAAGTGTTAGAGACTTCAAAATACTAGGTCCAGATTTTTTATGAGGTGGGGAGCTCTTCATCGCTGCCTTTGCCTCCCTAACTTAAGAGTAGAGTCAGGTACCTATTTACAGTGCGTATAGACTGGAGCGTGGTGCTACCAGATTTGGATCCCGGAACCCGGTAACTTCGTGCGAGAGGAAAACACTCTAACAGCGTAGCCACTTCAACGAGGTACATATTTCGCGTTCCCAGTGAAAACTCACGAGTTGGCCTACATAATTCATTTTAAACGTGAGCAGCATGAGATAGGAAGGCGATCTTTTCTGTGAAATGAAATTAGCATTTTGTATAATGTCATTTAAATTGTTCCAGATGCCAAATACCCAGAAACCTGAAATCAGACATGACTTAATCAAGGTAGATCTCTTAAGTACGTCCCCAAAGCTTCTGGGTTGCCTGTCACTATTGCATATCTTTTTTCTCCTTGTTTTATTTTTAAAAGTTTCATAAATGTTATTTACTCCCTTTCATGCCATTAGTCTATCAATTATTTCCCTTTTCTGTCTTCCTCACCCTCGCTGTGCCTGTCCATTTTTCTGTTGTACAATGTTCGTCCTTCCTCGTCACATGCGCATTGAATGTTGATTATTTTATTATTACTATGTAATCATTACACCTTTCTCATTTGACTTGGTTCAAGCATATTCACCCATAGCGCTCGGCCACCTGACCACACCTAAATAATGACAGCACTCTACAATGTCATGACTTATTGTCATGCTTTCAAAGACAATCATTGTTACACATTGTAAAGTGACCTTTATTCCTTTGCAGGTTCCCATTGGAACGTTTTAGATGAAGTCAGATAAACGAAGTCGCGGTACAAATAATGGAAGATGATTGGCTGCTAGATTGTTTGAAGTGTCGCTCTTAATGTTCGGTTCCTGTGAGTTAAAATAAAATTCTAGTTAATTTAATCCGGTAAGAGAAAATAGTAGTCATACCTAGGGGCCGGATTATCCATTAGGCTAAATAGGCTAAAGATTAGAGGCCCGGAGCTCTTGGGGCCCGTGCATAAGTTAAAAAAAAAAAAATTAACACTGCATAGATTATTCAATAAAATGTGTTTCTTGTGTTTACCTTAATAATAATCCAAATAATAATAATAAACATTAATAAAATATAATTACTAATCAAAGAGGTAAGCAATGCTAACAAATTAACATACCGGTCTATTAATAATACTTGTATGTACCATCACCATGCATAAGGGGTTTGAAAAAAAAAATTACAATTATTGCCTATTAGGTGACAGTGTGGGCGGGGCGGGGGGGGGGGGGGGCAAACAGCAAAAATGCCTAGACGCCCTTCTTGGCTTAATCCGGCCCTGGTCATACCTTCAACAGTGACTTTTATGTCTTCTCCGGTGACCTATAAGTCTCAGTGTTACTTTAATTAGAGTAGTCACTTGAGCGAAGTCGCCATACAAATAATGGAAGATGATTGGCTGTCGTGTTTTAATGGTTACATATTTTTTTTTTATTATCTAGTTAATTTAACCCTGTCATTATGGATGTATTTTTCTTGAAAAAAAAAAAAATAATGTTTGGTTGCACAACTGAAACAAAGAAAGGTAAATAAACTTAATAAAGCAACATTTTTTTTTTTTTCAAGAGTGCTATTATTCATTTGAAGTTATGTAGAGAAATCGGTAAATGACTTTAGTCAGAATTCATTCCCGGAGAGAGGCAATGGTGCCTTTCGAATGGTCGTGAGTTCGATTCTCTGGTAGGCCATCACTTCTGCTACTTTTCTATTATCTAGTTTTATACTTCTTTATTTCTTACGAGTGCCTGAAATATACTCAATTACGTTTATTATTTACGGTTCATTTGCCTCGGGTTTTCTTCTTGAATTGTTTTCTAACAAATTGTATGAATAATCTGTTCATTTGCTTCCTTATGTATGCTTATGAACTTGATGAAAGAAAGACAAGACATACAGCCTGGCTGATAATGAATAATAGTTACAGAAGCATTGTTATAAAACAAAAACAAAAAAAAAAATGCTAATATCTTTAAACATTGGTTTGAACAAGACCTTTTCTAATTAAATATACGTAAATAATGAATGGGGAGATTGGGGGGGGGGGGGGGGGGGGTTGGTTGGAGTTGTTAAGAGGAATGGAGTCCGCCTCTAATTCTAAAAGTACCAACTTCGCTCCCAGTACAGGGAATATAACTGATGGACATTTTTTTCAGAACTAGTAGTTCTTTGTGGTGGATTTGGTGTTACAGATGTTATTATCAATGTTATTTCTATTGTACTGAATGAGGTCAGCTGTGAAGGTCCCTGATTATAACAAATTTTGGGTTGAGTTATCAGAGAACCTTGCTGCTACCACCTTATGACCTCAATCAGACTTATTCTTGACTAGTATGTATGCTAGCTACGTCTAAATGTCTAGGGTTATGAATATATGATGTAGTGTAAGTAAAATTAATACAAACACATTTAAATTCTAATACATATATAGGACTGAGTCAATACAACAAGCACAAACAGACTAACATTCTAGTATATATCTTATAGAAGTCTGTGGCTGAATTTTGTGTAATGGATATTTACAATTTTATTTGGCCTGATTCAGAATTTTCTGAGTCAGGACCAACAACAAAATGAAATTTATGGATTTATTTACATTAAATCAAATACCACATTGGATCTTCTGTCCATACAAATACTATTACAATCTAATTATATATATATATATATATATTATTACTATATATATATATAATATATATATTTTATATTATATATCTATATATATACTTATATAAATATAATATATATATATATATATTATTATTAATAAGTAACACTGGTAACTAATGGTATGGTTGGGGTGTTATCATCATCCCTCTTTTCTTTTAGTAATATCTTATGGAATTTTATTTGCACAATGAAATAATTTTAAAGTTCCTTTAAATAAAATCAGTAATGGATGAACTCTTTAGTGCCAACACATAGGCACTTATCTTTATATATATATATATTGTAGTTATGGTGCTGACATTCTCATACAGTTCACTCGAACGACCAAGCTGGCACAGTTCCTGGTGTAGTGTAGTATAGTAGACCTCTTAGTCCAACCAAATTTCACTTTCTCTCTCAATCAGAAAGTCACCAGGGTTCTGGCACTAACAAAGTACCAGAACAAAAAACCCTGAAACAAGGTTATGATTCTTAATAACACTTCTACAATATATTTCCACAATCAACACATGGCATAATTCAATAAAAGAAAAGGGTCAGATCTTTCTGACCAATCCATTTCAACCATTTCCATCTGAGATAACACTCATACCAGTGCTCCTATTCTTTTCCCTAATGGTTACAACGCCTCTGACACTGCAACAATGATTCTCTCCCATAGAGTAATGTGGGTTAGCCTTCCCACTGGCAACTGTGGAAATCATTTTAAATTATACAACACATCAATTTTACTGCTTGTGTACAACACCACAGGCCCTGCATAAGTCTGCTGGATACCCTTTGTACTCAGTCGCAAAGCCTTCCCAACAAGCAGTATCTCATACACCAAATTTTATTGTAATATCAAGATTAATAACTTCGTTCGTACCACAGTTCAAAGAAATATCACAAACATACGTTGACTGGCATTAGCATAAGTTCAGCTTTGCCCCTGTTTCAGACTGCCAAGGTTTTTTATTTCACTCTTAGCACTGCTGGTAACAACGCAGCTTGCTTACACAAAATAATTTTCAACTGGCGACAAGCCTTTGAAAGCTTTTTGCCAATATACTAGACTGGCCCAATCAGATCGAGGGTCTAGCTTTTCAATTTAAATTTAAAAAAAACAAAACTCCAAACTTCTAGGAGTGAGTATTCAAAATATATTTAACGTTTTGCCTAACCAATATCCTCCTTCCTATACTCCTCTACCGACCAATCGGATTTGAATCACTCTACTGCCTCTTTTTTAAACTTTCGTCCCCACTAACGTTATGTATAAATGAGCAAGAACAACAGTGTGTTCGTCTTAGCGTTTCTAAACCTATAGTATTATTTCAATATCTTGGCTAATAATTTGACTACCATATTTTTTAAAGCATTTTATTGCTCAGGGGACACAAAGCTATCTTAAGATATGATTTTTATGGTTATATTATTTGTCGTTTAGATTTTCAGTTTTGTCACTGTTAATCGTCAATATTTAACTTTTCCATAAGTCGGCCATCTTCCCCCCTCTTTCTTCTCTATCATTTTTTTCCTTCAAACA
This sequence comes from Oreohelix idahoensis, assembly GCA_024509875.1. Classification (NCBI taxonomy): domain Eukaryota; kingdom Metazoa; phylum Mollusca; class Gastropoda; order Stylommatophora; family Oreohelicidae; genus Oreohelix; species Oreohelix idahoensis. The sequence goes on along the minus strand of JAMPIV010009397.1, from coordinate 107,505 downwards.
AACCACTAGTTTGTGTGACGTCAGAAATACACTACTCGGCGAGAATTTAAACTGTCTGTGTGTTTATATCTGCTGGCGTGTCCCATAGCGTGTCTGAAGTAAAGGAACCGCGTGCAGAGCGAAGAGGGGTTTGGCAAGGCGGTTGGTAGTATTTGCGTTAATTATTACAGTTGTTTCGTTCTTACTACTGGAAAATGCCCGAGTTACTACTGATTTTGGCGTTAAAGTTAAAATCATACGTTAATTCAGACGCCAGTTTGGTGTCACAGTTCTGGCAGATCATTAATTATAAGTCTTGCCTCAGTTTCGTGCAGTAGATCGGGCAAAATGTTAAAAATAAAGTCTCAAGGGCTAAACTAGGAAATAGTATAGGCTTTTTCGTCTTTCATTTTATAAGCATTCCCACTGCACAAAAGGCAGCGCTCTACTGGAGTAGAAGACGATGTTAGGCAGGCACCCAAGGGCGGGTTTATTTATTATCATAGGACTAAACTCTTACTGAATTTAGCGATTATCTCACAGATCTCGCTACATTCTTAATGATGTCATTCTCTCCCCCCCCCCCCCCCCCCCCCCCCCCCCCCCCCCCCCCTCCCCCCCCCCGCCCCCACCCCTCCCCCCCCCCCACCCCCCCCCCCCCCCCCCCCCCCCCCCCCCCCACCCCCCCCCCCCATCCCCCCCCCCCCACCCCCCCCCCCCCCCCCCCCCCCTCCCTCCCCCCTCCCCCCCCCCCCCCCCACCCCCCCACCCCACCCCCCCCCCCCCCCCTCACCCCATCCCTTGAGTAGTGAGATCGGATGCCTAACTTTCTCGGATAATGGCGACAAAATAGGAGGTCCCTTGTGCAAGTTGCGCACGTTAAAAATTCCTCGGCAGTTGGAAATCGCAAAGAGCAGGACTTTCGGTTGCTGCCCTGGCAAAATAAAAACATTAGGAAACCTACCCATCACACAAATATTTATAAAAAAATATGCGATTTCTGTATACACGCATTGGGATCCTCGCCGGTGTTACGGAGTTTCTGCACTGTGCTGAGATCCACCTTGTGTGATCTAAGGGAGGAGATCTGGCCACTGATGGAGTAGTTCGTGCGCCATGAAGATGGTTCTTAAAACCAGAACCAAACCAAACGAAATAACGATGCGCCAGCTGTAAAACTGATACAGACATTTCCTTTACTCATCATTCATTCTCTTATTACATTTCAGTACCGTAAGGATCATGGGCCTTCAACAGCCTCATGCTAGTTCTCCTGCCCCCCGTGCCATTAGTTAACGGTCTTTCCATGTCTCTGTAATCCCGTCCATATCTGTCTCCCTCGCTCTTTTCCTTGTGCTTGTTTTTTCGGTCTTCTATCTTTGTTACCCTAGTGATTCCAGAACAAGGACCCTCCTGTGTGTCCTATCTTTCACCGTGGTCTTCTTCTTATCTTCTGTTTAACCGGCACTTGTTATATCCTATCTATCACCGTGGTCTTCTTCTTGTCTTCTGTTTAACCGGCACTTGTTATATCCTATCTATCACCGTGGTCTTCCTATTATCTTCTGTTTAACCGGCACTTGTTATATCCTATCTATCACCGTGGTCTTCTTCTTGTCTTCTGTTTAACCGGCACTTGTTATATCCTATCTTTCACCGTGGTCTTCTTCTTGTCTTCTGTTTAACCGGCACTTGTTATATCCTATCTATCACCGTGGTCTTCCTATTATCTTCTGTTTAACCGGCACTTGTTATATCCTATCTATCACCGTGGTCTTCTTCTTGTCTTCTGTTTAAACCGGCACTTGTTATATCCTATCTATCACCGTGGTCTTCCTATTATCTTCTGTTTAACCGGCACTTGTTATATCCTATCTATCACCGTGGTCTTCTTCTTGTCTTCTGTTTAACCGGCACTTGTTATATCCTATCTATCACCGTGGTCTTCCTATTATCTTCTGTTTAACCGGCACTTGTTATATCCTATCTATCACCGTGGTCTTCTTCTTGTCTTCTGTTTAACCGGCACTTGTTATATCCTATCTATCACCGTGGTCTTCTTCTTGTCTTCTGTTTAACCGGCACTTGTTATATCCTATCTATCACCGTGGTCTTCCAATTATCTTCTGTTTAACCGGCACTTGTTATATCCTATCTATCACCGTGGTCTTCTTCTTGTCTTCTGTTTAACCGGCACTTGTTAAATCCTATCTATCACCGTGGTCTTCCTATTATCTTCTGTTTAACCGGCACTTGTTATATCCTATCTATCACCGTGGTCTTCTTCTTGTCTTCTGTTTAACCGGCACTTGTTATATCCTATCTATCACCGTGGTCTTCCTATTATCTTCTGTTTAACCGGCACTTGTTATATGCTATCTATCACCGTGGTCTTCCTATTATCTTCTGTTTAACCGGCACTTGTTATATCCTATCTATCACCGTGGTCTTCTTCTTGTCTTCTGTTTAACCGGCACTTGTTATATCCTATCTATCACCGTGGTCTTCTTCTTGTCTTCTGTTTAACCGGCACTTGTTATATCCTATCTATCACCGTGGTCTTCTTCTTGTCTTCTGTTTAACCGGCACTGTTATATTCTATCTATCACCGTGTCTTCCTATTATCTTCTGTTTAACCGGCACTTGTTATATCCTATCTATCACCGTGGTCTTCCTATTATCTTCTGTTTAACCGGCACTTGTTATATTCTATCTATCACCGTGGTCTTCCTATTATCTTCTGTTTAACCGGCACTTGTTATATCCTATCTATCACCGTGTCTTCCTATTATCTTCTGTTTAACCGGCACTTGTTATATCCTATCTATCACCGTGGTCTTCTTCTTGTCTTCTGTTTAACCGGCACTTGTTATATTCTATCTATCATCGTGGTCTTCCTATTATCTTCTGTTTAACCGGCACTTGTTATACAGACATTAGTAGTGGGACAAAAAAATATCAAGGCAAAGGAATTACCTACAGCAACAAAATAATTGTTCTTGTGAGTTTCTTTGCATATATATTTCTCCCTTGTTTAGTATGTTCATTAGTTACTGACAATTGTTTTTATATTTCATGTGTCTGCTTGTCCTTTTATATTTTCTTATAACCTGCCTACATTTCTCATCTTTTTTTTTTCTTTTTCTGTTGTCGTGAATGTGGCTGACGAAGCGCAATCCCGAAACGTCCCGTGTTTTTAGTGTATTGATATTTTTTTTCCAAATCTTGTTCTGTTTGGCAGAGATAGATAATATTATTATTATCATCATTCTTCAGCTCCTCAAGGAACATAAGCCTTCCACAGTCATATCAAATCCTCTTGCACCGTGCCATCAGCGCATTGTCTTTCCATGGTTTCCTCATAGAAATGTGCTTGCGTTGAATCAACATCAGTTGCCATCTCCACAACGAAGGTTGGCTGTAATGGATCTCCAACGTCTTCTGTCTCTTGTCTTGGTGGTGCACTCTGATAGACTCTTTCCTGTCCATCTTTTGATGTTATCTTCCCACTTATAGCGCTGTCTTCCCCTTGCACGTTTGCCTTCAACTCTCCCTTCTGTTATGGTCTTCTGCAAGGTGTTATGCCTTTTTATGTGGCCCAAGTATTTTAGCTGCCGAACTTTGACCTCCCTCATTAGTTCTCTTTTCATACCTAGATTTTCTAGGACCTCCTTATTTGTTTTCATCTCTTTCCATGAGATACGCCCCCATTCTTCTATATATCCACATTTCAAGAGCCTCAATTCTTTCTTCCAAATGCTTATTCATCGTCCATGTTTCTGCACCATACAGAAATGCAGAATATATATAACACTTTATGATTCTCAGTTTTAATTTGTGAGATAACTGTTTGGATGTCAGTATATGTTTCATGTTGTTGAATGTAGCTTTGGCCATTCCTATTCTCTTCTTGATTTCTGTTTCACATCTGCCATCTTCTGTTATTATATGACCAAGATATACGTAGCTCTTGACTTGTTCCAGGATTTTCCCATTTACGCTTATCTTTAATGTGGGTTTATCGTCTGTTTTGCTGATTATCATAGTTTTTGTTTTCTCAATATTAATGTCGAGTCCATATTCATGACTTATACTGTTCACTTGCTTCACTAGTTCTTGTAACTCCTGTTCGCTTTCAGCTAACAACACGGTATCATCTGCATATCTAAGGTTGTTTATTGACCTTCCACTGACGTTCAGTCCTGGTATTTCCTGAATCTGTTTGAAAATTTTTTCTGTGTATAAATTAAATAGGCAAGGGGACAGCACACAACCTTGTCTGACACCTCTTTTTATGTCTATGTATGGTGAATAATTCCTTCCCGATCTTACTGTGGCAGTTTGCTCCCAATAAAGGTTACTGAGTATTCTTATATACTTTCCATCAATACCTATGTCTTCGAGGCATTCAATTATTTTCTCATGATGGACTCCATATTTATGGCATTCATTGCGTTGAATAGAAGGATTCAAAAGATACAACAAGGTCACGAATATAGAAAATTGAGCATTCAACAGTTGATAGTAATAATGAGCTTTCTTAATTAATGAGCTGTCTGCGGCCTTGTCTCAATTATATGTCAATCAGTCAATACCCTTTAGCTCCCCATGGGCCTTCAACAAACACACGCCAGGTCCTCCTGTCACGTGCCATCCGCTCAAGTTCTGTCCATGTTTTCCTGATCATTTTCACTTCTGTATCTAGTTCTCTTCTCCATGTGTTTTGTTGGTCTACCTCTGCCTCTCTTTCCCTGTGGATTCCAGAACAAGGACTGCCTCGTAATGCTATCAACAGGTCCTCAATGTGTGCCCTATCCATCACCAGCGTCTTCTTCTCAACTCTTGTTCCACTGGCACTTGTCTGGTTCTTGTCATCAGTTCCACATCTATGACTTTGTCATACCATTTCAAACTTTCTATTCTACGCAAGCACCCATTTATGAAAGTCTGTACCTTTTTGGTTGTTGTCTTTGTTGTTGTCCATGTTTGAGAGCCATACAATAGGACTAACTTGACATATGAGTTGAAGATTCTTATTTTTGTGTTGATCTCCATGTTTCCTAATTCAGTGAATTCTTGCTTTTCGTATTCTTATTTTCACCCCAATTTTACTTCAGAAAATGTTATTTTTAAAATATGACTTTGGTTCGGTATTGAATTTATGTTGTCAATGTTCTATTTTTGTACACTTGCATTTGATTTCTGTGTATGATGATGTGTTTAGGAGGATTCACCTTTGAAAATATCTAACATAAATTGTTCCCTCTAGAAGCTGGGTCGCGTACCTCATTGGGATTGCATACAACCTTGTAAGAATTGACTAGACAGAACTTACTGGTGCATTCAGATGAGTGATTCATAGAAAAGGACAAATTAGAAACTGTATTCATTGTGTCCCGTATTGGCCCATCTCATTGCTATTTTTAAACGTTCCCTTCACCGTCATTTCCCAGCCGGCTTCCACCCTTCTTCGTTGACCTTCGCTGAGAATTAGCGTCACGAAGGGGTCGTGGAGATTAAGATAAGACAGATAAGAGATATCTTGTCAATTGTGTAGTGTCCACTTCCCTTTTGTCCTTCTCTTTGCAATTTCTTTTCTTCAATCTAGATTTCTGCTTATCTTTTCTGACAAACTGAAAGGGAACAGGTGGCCTGGTCTTTAAGTCTTCCATCTAAGGTTGTCCGAAGTTGAAACTCGAACAATAAACGTTATCAGTACCGAAGGATATGCTCCAATCTTTGCCCCCGGCTCGTGGGGAATGACAAATCTGGACACACGGTAGCTTACGACATTAATGAGAATAGACGTAATTAAGTTCCAATCTTTCACGGTTCATTGATTTGATTTAGTGCTAAATGTAAACAGGGCTTTGACATGTAATTGAATATGAAATTATAATATTAAATGTAGATACGCACACAATAATATCTATCTATCTATCCATCCATCCATCTAATCTATCTAATCTATTTATCTAATCTATCTATCATGTCTGACGATCTCTCTATCCGTCGGTCCCTCAGTCCATCCATACATCCATCAATCCAACCATTCATCCATCAATCCACCCATTAATATCTCTCTTTCTGAATATATGTCCGTCCGTCCGTTCACCTATTTATTCATACATCCAAGTGCCTGCATGCCTGTCTGTCCATCAGTCTGTTTGTTTGTTTGTAAATCTCACTATTTATCTATGCCTCCTATATGTCTGTCAATTTATTTAGCAAACGTGTTTAGTGCACTACTGACATGCGGTCACGGACATTCTAGCGAAACTACGGTCATTCACGAAGCCAGCATCATATCAATGTACAGTGTGTCCGGCAGAATCACTACAATAACAAATGTCAATATTTCTTATACTAATAATAGCAGACATAGCTGTTCTTGTGATGGTATCATCCCTTCTGAGGACGTGGCCAACCCAACTCCAGCGTCTGCCAGCTATGATGGTGTACATGTCCTCCTGGTTACTCCGAATAAGTAGTTCTTGGTTACTGATGATGTCTGGCCAAAAGATTCGGAGAATTTTCCTTAGGCAGATTGTGTGGAAGGAGGACAGTTTCAACATTTCCTTCTCTGTTACTCTCCAACATTCCGCACCATAGACAAGAACAGAAAGTACACAGCTCTCATACAGTATTAATTTGGTGTTTGTGCTGTACTGGGAAGACTTCCAAATGTTTTTGAGACTAGCAAAGGCTGTTCTCGCTTTATTCATGCTGTTGTTAATGTCCTTGCTTGTTTGAGTCTACATATTTTTCCTTAACTGACACTCGTAATGTTACTTTTACTGCTGCTCCGTCTTTTTTTTTTTTTTTAAATTTTTAATACTTCTGCTAACTGTTTCTTCTTCTAGAAAGCCAAGGAGAGATAGTTAGATTTAACATAAGTGAAGAAAATAAAGTACCTGGAGATGAACCAGTTCAATTTTAGTTTTAAATTAAACAAACCACATCTTCTTTTATGTTTGGATATGCGCCCTAATATAACTGACAGACATTGTGTACAGGCTGAATTTGTTGATATAAGCAAAACAAGGTATTTAAAAAAAAAAAAAGAAAAGCCGCTTAGCTGATTCTAAATTCTACGTTGTTCACAACTACCTTCATTTCTGTTGCGATTTTCTAGTTTCGGGTTCCTTGAGTTTTTTGTTGAATAGGCCTGAGATTGCCATTATGTTGTAGATTGCGGCCGCCTTAAGACTCATACTATACCCATGCGGCCTTTATTAGGAGCAGTTTTACATCAGGTATATTGAGCACGAGCATCCGATTGACAGAGTGGCTAGAGCGCTGGTCTCTCGCGGCAAAAGGTACCGGAGAAGATTCATGGTATCGAAACGTTCCAGTCTACCCAGCTATAAATGGGTAGCCTACTTAATTTTTGCTCTTGAGTTAGGGGTGGAAACGGCAGCGAGGAAGGGAACCCCATCTCTTGATGCTTGACTTAGTATAGTGAAGAATGTAACACAGAAATCCCCTACTGCAGTATTTGTTATAGTACTACCTGTATTTTGAGCAAATATAGATCTGAGCATTTATTTAAAAAAAAGAAAAAAGAAAGAAGAATCATAAATTTATTAAAAGGCAGGTCATAAAATACGGTGACAGTAATAATTGTATTTATTTACTTATTTAAAAGTCTTCAGTAGTCACACACTGAAACATATGGCCATCACTAGGCACCATTCCTGGAAAAAAAACTCTACGAAGATATCACCAGCTCTCAAGGCTGACCACTGCTATACTTTGAACATATTCAAGACGACGTCTGAGGGTGAACGAAGGAAGGAAGGAGAAAAGGACACACTGAAACAGTTTCTAATTCATCGGGATGGTGGATGTCGTTTCGCAGCCGGAACCATGCTCCACGTTTAATCTGTTCCTGTAATTATTATCTTTCATATGGACGAGATCTGATAAATGTGGCAACTGCGTTTGTTGTTGCTGTGTAGTCGATTGTATATTGTTTTTATTTTTAATATTTTGTAGAAATTTTTTTCAGTACATCCCCTCCCTAACCTCCCCCCCCCCCCCCCCCCCCCCCCCCCCCCCCCCCCCCCCCCCCCCCCCCATACAAGAACCGGCCATAAGGATCAAGGTGGTGCGAAGTCTCGTTTTGGTCCCCCCCCCCCCCCCTCTTCGTGCCGTACTGTAATGTTCTCTTATGATGGTTAATGTGACAATATTGAGTTGGTTAATATCATAATTTCCTCATTAAAAATATATATATATATATATTTTCCATTCCAATAGATCTGCCCCCGCGATCCTTGACGCCGCCCCTGGCAGTCCACGGACACCATTATGGGAAGCACTGGTGTAGACCTAAGATATTATGTGATTGTCCTTGTTGTCGTTTAGACCTTTGTTGTTATGTGATTGTCCTAAGCTTACGTTAACGCTTACAACATTACTCTGAAAGGCACGTAGGTCTTAACAGATGTAATCCAGGGTTTGAAACGCTTAAAATCTTTTCAGGAGCATCTTTGCACGAGATTTGGAGATTGTCCTGCCATTAGGTAGGTATTCCGCGTATTTTCACGTCCACTAACAAATTCTGCGGCTACTACACGTGAAATTTTCGTACACAAGACGGCATAGACACGTGCTGTGTGTGTGTGTTTTGTTTTTTTTATGCTCCAAGGCGGGGCTTCCTAATCCGCTCCACTCGCGACGTCTCTGCTTGGCTGTCAAGGGGCGTGTTGCTGAGATCCTATTGGCCATGGCTAACCAGCGACCTTGTTATGAAGCCCTCACTTCATTACTCCTCATTCTAGTGGCTAGAGACAGCCATCGCGAGGTCATGCGTGTAGTTTGATCCGGCTTAGAAAGACTGTGAAAATCCGCTCTACTCGTATTCACCCTTACTTTATTATCGTCAGCATCATCATTAAGAAAAAGTGTAAAGATACCATCCCTCCTTCAAGTCTCGTGGCTAGTACAGTGGAATCAGTAGGTTTATTTCTAGGCCGTCACCGTTCCGTCCTACTCGGTGTCCCCTAAACATTGTCTCCATCTCGAGACGACAGAGGATTATAAATTCATCGCTGCGACCTGCTCGGAAGCCACTTTAGATTACGAACTTGCCATACTAAGATCGGATAAAGGACAGCATGCAAGAAGCTAATATGATGATTAATTCTGCGTTTTATCGGTATTAATAAGAACAAAAGACAAACAGATTATAATCCTTGGCGACTTGAAGACGGATCAGGGCTTAATACACAAGCTCCTAGTAATATGCTTGTTGTGATTATTTCCAGGTGGAGACTGTCGGTAATAAAATTAATAAGAGTAAACAAATAAGAGACAAATAATAAGAGTGCTTTTGTGTTGTCCGGTGATTTGTTTGGACAGTTCACCGATTCAGGAAATTAATAAACATATCAGATATTAAACAATTTCGCGACTACACATCTATCTGGATGACGAGGTTTCACGGATGCACCTTGTGCGGAGAGAGCCAGGCCGACTGTTTGTGCAAAAACTGTAAGTTTTGTTTTGTTAATTTTTATTATAATTGTACGCAGGCCTGTATGTTTTACTTATCCACTGCGTATCGTGGAAAATTATGACTGAAGTGGGAGCCATTATTTGTACATATACGGTAGCGTTTATGTGTGATGATAAAAGTAACTGGTAGGCTACTTCTGTGAGATTTAAGCCGGGATACAGATAAATTGCGATATGTAATGGTATATCTTTTTGGTTTTTTTTTTTAAACTGTAAAGTTGATATACATAACTTGCTTTTTATCTTCATGAAACGCAAGATAAGGGATTGTCTTTTCTCATTCATTTCTTATTTTTAACATTTCCATGCCTTCGGTAGTGTCAGAGCTATTACATCACGTTACTTCTGGTATGTTTTCCAATTTTGCAAGTTGTTACCGTCTTGTATCGTTCCCGTGGGTCTCTGAGGAGACACATTTTTAATTAAAAAACAGGGGGGGGGGGGGAAAGAGAGAGGGAAGGGCTACTTATCCTTCGAGCATGTCGTAAGAAACTACAAACATAAAGTTGTTCATGAGACTGGCGGAGGACTGTGGAGGCTGAGATGCAAAGAATGAACCAGAGATGGGGCACTGTACGAAGGATGGCCACCGACCGAGCAAAGTGGAATCAATTTGTTGTTGCCCTACAAGACGCCACAAGACGTGATGGCCACTGACTGCTTTGACGGTCGGCAGCTAAGGATCAAAGAAGAAGAAGATGAGACTGGCAACCTCATCATGTGATACAAATTGCTACGTAAACCATTACTGCAAGAGTATGTGAATGTTTAGTGATTACTTCCTGCAAGTGGAACCAGCTGTCCACGGTCTCCATGCTCTACAAGGAGCGCAAAGGAAAATAAAAACAATACAATACATGGGACTGAACACGAAAATAAATATCTTCAACTCAGATCTGAAGTCAGTCCTATTGTATGGCTCTGAGACATGGAGAACAACAAAAACAACAACCAAAAAGCTACAGACTTTTATAAACGGGTGCTTACGTAGAATAGAAAGACTGAAATGGTATGACAAAGTCACAAATGTGGAATTGATGACAAGAACCGATGGAGATGGATAGGACACCCACATTGAGGACACCTGTTGATAGCATTACAAGGCAGTCCTTGTTCTGGAATCCACAGGGAAAGAGAGGCAGAGGTAGACCAAAAAACACATGGAGAAGAGAACTGGATATAGAGGTGAAAATGATGAGGAAAAAAAGAAAACTTGAGCGGATGGCACAGGACAGGAAGACTTGGCATGTGTTTGTTGAAGGCCTATGCTCCTTGGGGAGCTAAAGGGTATTGATTGACATCATCATCTCATCTCAGCCCGTAACCCGTCATGGGTCGTAGGGGTGCCATGGTGGAAGCATCAGCAGACAGGGTCCTCCACTGCTCTCTATCCTCAGCAATGCGTACAAGTGTGGAAAAACCGTGTCCTGCCCATTCTTTGATGTTATCAGCCCAGGATTTTCTCTGCCTTCCTCTTCTCCGTTTACCTTCGACTGTCCCCTGAAGGATCGTTTTCGAAAGGGAGTCATGACGAGTTACATGCCCAAACCAGGCAAGCTTTCGATGTTTCACTATTGACAAAAGTGGTTCTTGGTGGCCTGCATAGGTGTTTATCTTCTCTCTAACATAGACATTTGTTTTGTGCTCTTTATAGCAAATGCGCAAAATTCTTCTATAACATTTATGCTCGAAAGCCTGAATCCTTCGCTCCGTATCTGCAGTGAGTGTCCAGCTCTCACACCCATACAAGAGAATAGATAATACAAGTGATTTGTATAATTTGATCTTCACAGGAAAACTGATGTTACTTTTCTAGATCACATTCAACTTTGTCATGGCAGCTGAGGCCATCTCAAGTCTTGTCTTGATTTCTTTACTTGATCTTCCATCACTACATATAGTGGACCCGAGATATTTAAAGGTGTTAACTTCTTCTAACGTTTGCCCATTTAACGTAATGTTGGTCGGAACATGTTTCTTATGGCTATTCACCAATATCTTGCTTTTTTCTATATTAATTTCCATCCCATACGTTCTTGTTACTTTCTCCAGTTTAGAGGTAAGGTCTTGAAGTTCTGATTCTGATCCAGCTATCAGATCAATATCATCAGCAAAACGTAGGTTGCACAGAGGTCGGCCTCCAATCGATATGGTTGATTTATAATCGTAGAGAGCCTCCTGTATAATATGTTCTAGATAAATATTAAAGAGCACTGGGGACAGGATACATCCCTGCCGAATTCCTACAGTTGTTTTGAAAAATTCTCCAATGTCGTTGCTTGCAAAAACAGCACTGCTTGCGTCCTTGTATAGTGCTTCAATGATATCTATGATGTTGGTATCAAAATTGAATTTTCTCATTACTTGCCATAAGCCTTCATGCCAGACTCGATCGAAGGCTTTTGTGAAATCGATGAAGTTATGGTATAAATCGTGTTGATGTTGGAGATGTTTTTCGATAAGTACTCTAATATTGAAGATTTGTTCTGAAGTACTTCTTTTTGGTCTAAAGCCAGCCTGTTCCTCTGACATGGGACTGACAAAGCAAAGTGTTTCAGAGACTACAGCTGCAAGACCACATGCATGCTTTAGTTCAAGCTTCATCTTGACCATTTGCAATGGTGGCTCCTTGCTCCAACTGGAGCGAAAAGGGAAATGCCTAAATGACCTTTTCTTCTTCTTCCTCATTCGTCCTCAGACTGCTACATAAATGACTGCTACATAAATGACTTGAATTTGTCGTCATTTGATCAGTCTGTTTATGCAGACGAGTAGGCATTCTCCATTAGGTAAGACAAGATGAAAGTGTCCAGTGCACGCACTAAGAATGTGCAAATAACCTTCAAACCAAGATGGTGCAGATTCTTAAAAGGGAAGAGAATGCACGGATACCATCGGCGCACCAGATCAGCTTGTGGAGACATCAGTAGGCTTCTTCTTCTTCAAGTTCCGTGCCGGGTAGCATAGGAGATCATGTCTCTTCACAACTTCCTATCTAGTACTATTTATCAATTCGCTTGTTGACTTCTTTCTCATGCCATGATCTTAATTAAACTGACCATTATCTGCTTTCTTTGTATTCTTCTATATCTTGTTTCCTTCAGTCTTTCCTGTTGTTACGATATGTTCCAGCTTTCTTCTTCTCATAACATGCCCAGAGAAAGTGCATTACTTCTTTCTAACATGAGGAATAAGTTTTCTTGTCGCATTGGCCTCTTTCAGGACATCCTCATGACTCTTTCTTGTAGTCCATGGTATTTTTAACATTCTTCTGTAAAACCACATCTATGTGGCCTCTAGTGCTTTTCCTACACGTTTACTAATTGTCACTCCCGTACTTCAGGATTGGTTCTATATAACACCTAAGAACTCTCCTTTTTTTACTTCCATTGACAAACAATTGTCTGACAGTTTCATTCTTAATTAAACCATTGGTACCTAAACAAAAACCTTGTACTCGATCAAGTTTGGCTTGTCTATAAATGCGATCTGAATCTGCTCTTGAGTTAGGGAAGGCAAAGGTAGCGAGGATGGAAACTGGTCACCCCACCTCTCAACGCTGTAACTTCACTCCTCTACGGCGATATCCACCATGGGACTACCTTTACCTTACAATGAGACTGCGCACAAGTCAGTGAAATAGAAATCAGTAACTGACCCTACACGCGACGCTTTTATCTCATTTACATCAGTACAAGTGTAGGCCTGCATGTAAATAAACAAACAACACACAAAGGTATTTTATCAGGCACTCAGTGAGAAATAAAGAAGTAGAAGACCAGACAACAGAAAAAAAAAAACAAAAGAAGTGATAGGGTTACCGGAATTCGAACCAGGACCTTCCGAACGGCACCCACCGCGTCTATAATTAGTCTGGGTCGTCCTATGGTACATATTCGGGTCACGTGGGGGGTCGTGCTAGACTTCTGTCGGTGAAGCATTATTTTTGTAATGCTTAGCTGGCAGGGTGGATAGTGGCGATTCGCTCCCGTGGCTAGGCGGTGGGTGCCGTTCGGAAGGTCCTGGTTCGAATCCCGGTAAGCCTATCACTTCTGTTTTTTTTCTGTTGTCTGGTCTTCTACTTCTTTATTTCTCACTGAGTACCTGATAAAATACCTTTGTGTGTTTGTTTATTTATTTGCTGTTTACAGGCCTCAGGTTTCCCCTCCTTATATGTTTAGGCCTGCATGTACATATTTTAGCCCATTACATATGTAAAGAGTGTCCAATTGGCTAAGTGGTTAGAACGTTGTCCTCTCGCGGTAAAGGTGTCTGCGTTCGAAACACAGTATCGTCACGCTCCAGTCTACCCTGCTGTAAATGGGCACCTGACTCTACTGTTTGAGTTAGGGAAGAAAAAGGCAGCGAGGAAGGGAACTGGTCACATCACCTCTCGATGATAGACCTAGTATAGTGAAGTCTCTAACACTTCAATCTCCTACCACAGTACCTGCTATTAGACAACCTTTGTCTTTACTTATGTAAAATTTATGTGACCACATACTGTAAGGATGATGCAGAAAGATGTGAGTGGAAGGGGAGGGCGTGGCAAATTAGTTTTAACATTTTCGTGATTCTAGTATTCTAAAATGTTCTTAATGTCTGTTTTGTTGTTGTAGTTGTTGTTTCTTTTAGAATTCCAGGTCACGTTTTTCTTGTCTGGCGTAGCTACATTATATTGTACAATATAACAGACTGTCATTACCGACACAGCGAATACAGTTATCATATTTTCACAACTACGACATATAAAACCAACACCCACAATACACACGCTACTGCTACTACCACCATTAACAATATTACTTTAACCGTTTCCACTAAGAGCTACCACAACATCAACTATTGTTCCAATTTATGCTACTAATTCTGCATCTGCTATTATTACTACTAATATTACTACTACCGCTACCAGTACCATCACCACCCCTTTCGCTGCTCCCTTCGCTATTACTGTTACTACTAGCTACATTATCTTTACTACTGCTAAACCATGCTACTACTGCAATAACTACTACTTATACTACATTATTACTTCTATTGCTAATAGTTACTATTATTGCTTAAACTCACAGCATTTCCATTGTAATAAGCAGCGAGCGAAACCTACGTCTTAAACGAATGACGAAAACAAATTATAGACACTCGGATGAAAAGTAAAAAAAAAAAGATACAAAGAAATCGGACATAAGCTACCCGAAGGAAAAGAGAAATAATGTGCATTTCGGAGACTTAGCTGAGATCCATCCAAAATATCGTCATCTCCACGCTGCGAAAAGTGAACGTGTTAAGACATTCGACCAGGTTAAGCTGTCCAAATCTGTTTATTTTTCTGTTGCTCCCTACTGGTCTGATCGCTTAGAAATGAAAAAACAGTGGAGCTCGTACAGCTACAGTGAATGGAGAAATGTGTGTGTTCTTTTCCAGCTGCATTGTTTAAGTATTACATAATAATAATAATAATAATAATAATAATAATAGCCCCTTCAGTCATAACTGACTACGGGAATGCGCCCCTGAGGTGTCAGCCCTCAGCTGTTTATTCCCCTGGTGTCCCTTTTGACGTTTTCTCCTCTCTTCTGCTTGTTGTGTGAACTTCTTTTCGCCCAATCTGAGGTGGAGCCGTAGATAGCATCGCCACTTGGTGCGATCGGCAGCTTCATCCTCCCAGCTTGCTGGATTTATGTCCAGTGCCCTCATGTCTCTCTGGCATCAGGTAAAGGAAACGAGAATTTTCAGGGACCACGTTTATTGTTATAAAATGCATTTTAAAAACAACACAGAAAATAAATGTTCCATAAATTAAACTGCGTAGAATAAATTTGGATGGCCAGCTAACATTAATCAACAATCGTCATATCGTTCACAATCTTATATGAGCTGAGATGCTCTTAAATAAAAGTGATAAAAAAGTATAGTGGTCCTGTTTAAGCCAGCGGTTGTTTGACCTCAACTGGCTAAATCTCCGTTTGTTCAGAGATTACACTAATAAGAGAAAACTAAAAAAAAAAAAAAAACTACGACTTATACACAGGGGTGATCATCAACACACAGCAGCAGCTCAGTATAAGAGAACTAGTGATATTCTTCAGAATCCCCCGCACAGGCTACAACAGACGGAGATAACATCTGGTCAATAAGCTAAAGATAGGAACTACCGTGGAGTGTACCTGAGCTACTGATAACACGACTGCTCAACATCTGCTGCAGGAATATCCCACATATGAGGAAGATGGAAAGCGGATATGACCCTCGCCAGTACCTGTATAGGAGAAACGCTGTGGAGATGTCAGCAGCGTGAGGCTGAGAATGGCCACTGCTTTCTTCAAGTGCCTTCAGGTTGATGTCTGAAGGTGGTTGAAAGAGAAGGGGAGAATTAAGAGAATACACGATCAAACACCGTGTGTTATTTCCTGTATGAATAAGTTAGTTGCTTATCCTTTACATGACGTGGCAATCAACCCCAGCTTTTATTGGCTGTTTGTGATTTTTCTAGGCAATTTTTTTTCATTCAGTAGTTTGCCATTGCTTTCTGAACGGTACGGCGCTTATACCATTGTTAAAAATCCACACAAAGCGATCTGCTACCAAACCGCCTGCAGCAGGTTTCGAACCTGGTATATCTGGATTATGAAACTGCGTTCATATCCATTAGGCCACAGACGCCGATGTATGAATAAACCAGATGTTAATTACAACATAGATTTAAAACAAAAAGGTGGTCCCATATCAGATACTGCCGTAGGGTGGTGATGTATTACAGACTTCCCTACACTAGCTTCGAGAGGTGAGGTGACTAGTTCCCTTCCTCGCTGGATTTGCCCTTCGTAACACAAGAGCAGAGTCCGGTACACATTTACAGCTGGATAAACTAGACCGTGACGCCACCGTGTTTCGAAACCAGTACTTTTGCTGCGAGAGACCAGCGTTCTGACCACTCTGCTAATCGTACGCTAAATTCCTACATAAAGAATGTTAACACGTAAAATTTTTGGAGATGTTAACATGCATTAAAACGTAACATTTTAACACACGTTTAAAGGCAACATTCTAGCGGCCAGAGTGGTGCTTACTTCACTTGTTAAAAATGGGAATGACAAATATTTGCCAGATTGTTGAGATGTCAGAAATCACAAATTTATTTATAAACAACCCGGGGTGCCAAATGAGTTGTTTTCATAGTTCACCAAACACCCTATATATCAGTAATTATTTTTCAGTATAGCTGATTGCAAACTAGGAAGTTGTTTTCATTCATGATTATACAAGGGATAATACGATGGTGGTTTCCCGTTGCTTTCCGTTAGAAAGAAGTAATCCACATTTTTTGGGGCATGTTATGAGAAGAGGAAAGTTGGAATATATCGTAACAACAGGTAAGATTGAAGGAAACACAGACAGAGGAAGACAAAGAGAGCAAATACTGGACAGTTTCATACCATAGCATGGAAAGAAGTCAATAGCAGAATTGATAAATTGTACTGGAGACAGGGAGATGTGGAGAGACATGATCTCCTATGCCATTAGGCATGGTACTTGAAGAAGATGAAGATTGCAAACATTTTCCAGATGTTTAACAGTAATTTTAGAGCTTATTAATAACAAATATGTTACAAATTATCCATATAAAACAGTTCATACAAACGGTACACATCACGATTTTTACAAACTACTGTTGACTGATATTATAAAATCGTTAATAACAAATGTCTGTGGCCTAATGGATATGAACGCAGTTTCATAATCCAGATATACCAGGTTCGAAACCTGCTGCAGGCGGTTTGGTAGCAAATCGCTTTGTGTGGATTTTTAACAATGGTATAAGCGCCGTACCGTTCAGAAAGCAATGGCAAACTACTGAACGTAAAAATTGCCAAGAAAAAATCACAAAACAGCCAATAAAAGCTGGGGTTGATTGCCACGTCCTGTAAAGGATAAGCAAGTAACTTTTTTAATAACAAATATTAGACTTTCCTGCTAATATACGATAGTCACCCTTCTTCTTCGCTCTCAAATAACCACATCTATCTCTCTTATAAAGCTGGAAGTTCGCCTCAGGCTTCTCTCGTCATCATTCAGTTTCTCCGTCAGCTAAGGTTAGAGAAAGTCATGCTGCTACCCTGCTTCTCTCGTCATCATTCAGTTTCTCCGTCAGCTAAGGTTAGAGAAAGTCATGCTGCTACCCTGCTTCTCTCGTCATCATTCAGTTTCTCCGTCAGCTAAGGTTAGAGAAAGTCATACTGCTACCCTGCTTCTCTCGTCATCACTCAGTTTCTCCGTCAGCTAAGGTTAGAGAAAGTCATGCTGCTACCCTGCTTCTCTCGTCATCATTCAGTTTCTCCGTCAGCTAAGGTTAGAGAAAGTCATGCTGCTACCCTGCTTCTCTCGTCATCATTCAGTTTCTCCGTCAGCTAAGGTTAGAGAAAGTCATGCTGCTACCCTGCTTCTCTCGTCATCATTCAGTTTCTCCGTCAGCTAAGGTTAGAGAACGTCATGCTGCTACCCTGCTTCTCTCATGGATCCGACAGTTTTTGGAAGAAATCTTCTACTGTTTGATTGTCCTTCCCATACGGGCACATATTTGTCTGTCCGATTTTCAGTTTGTTGTACAGATGGTATTTGAGTCTGCAAAGGCCAGTTCTTAGTCTGAAAATTATCTCTTGATCTCTTCTTGGTAATGTATAATGGATGGGTGTGAAATGGTAATGTATAATAGATGGGTGTGAAATGGTAATGTATAATGGATGGGTGTGAAATGGTAATGTGAGTATCGGGGTCGGCGTGTTCCTTATGCCGTTTTTTATTTAAAGTAATTTTTTTAATTTTTGATTTGATCTCTTCATATGTTGCCCTGTTTGCTGTTTGCATTTTCCTTCCTCCTTTTACAAGTGACAAACAATTTAACATAAACATTTTACTGGCTGTTGACCTAACAAAATGTACTGACTATTTTAACAAGTAGTTTATACGTAGTTACAAAGAAAACTCTAGCGTAGATCACCTCACATCTTGACACCTGATACTTTACAAGGTCAAACATTCAACATTAATTCACCCATCATCGTCATCCACCATCATCGTCATCACCATCATCGTCATCACCATCATCGCTATCCACCATCATCGTCGTTATCCATATTATAATTTTCCTTAACGCTCCGTATGGAGCATAGAGCCACCAGTTTAGTTGATCCCCTTGCAGGAAGCCTGCAGGAAGCAATCACATGCTCTTACAGCAGTAGTTTTTGTGGCGATTTATTTAACAAGAGGAGGTTTCCAGCCCCCACGCACAATCTCATATTAGTTGCCTTGTACGACATGCTTGAGGGTGTAGTGGTACTATTCTTTCTGTGTTTCTTCAGAGGGCCCCCCCCCGGATGTACACGGGGGGGGCCACATTGATCCAGGTAAGATTAAATAACATCGTACGACCTCTCGAAATTTGTATCATCAATAAATCGACTTTAATGACTCGACTGTCAACGTGTAAGGGGAGATAATCAACAACAACATCCTAGTCTCAAACATGCGTAAATAATAAGAAGCTTGCTGTAAAACTGGAAGATAACCAAAACAGAAAACAATATATTAATAAATAGATTTTAAAAAATCATTTCTTATTATGTTTTAAATGTCTTTTTTTGGGCATTTTTTCGTATTTTTATTTAGGCATTTATTATTACTTTTCCTTCGTTTTACGCGAGTTCTTTCTAACTTTTCATCACTTGTGTCCCTCATCTTATCTATTCTTTTTCAACTATTTTACCACAAGTTTGCAGTGTCCTTTCTCTTTTTCATCTTAACCTATCACTATTTATAACCTTTGTCTCTTGTTTGTGACTGACTAAGATTGTAGCCCCCGGGGGGGTCTCTAATAATTCATAAAAAAAACAACAAAGAAAGAATATCATTACTACTCCTCCAGCGTGTCGTAAAAGCCAATTAATACCATGTTGAGCTTGGGGTTGGCAACCTCATCATGTAAAAAAATTGCTATTGAAAAACTATCAATGCGAGAACATACGAAGGCTTTGGTGCGAGCGTCTTCAGGTATAGAGGTGCCCCCGTGCTCCATAAGGAGCCAGTGATAACGATTACAGCTGCTAATAGTAGATCCCGTAACGTCGTCCCGTCGAATTAGGAAACTTGACTCCATATTCGTTTTTTTTTTTTTGAGGGAGGGAAGGAGGGGATGCTCTAATCCCCAACAACTGATTAAAACATCCCCAGAATGAATAAGAATAAATAATAAGTACTACAGGTAACCGATTGCACGGTATCGATCTGTGAGCCGTTACTTACACTCGCAAGTAGACAACTGTTATGCGGTAAAGTGTAGACATTGAGGTATGGCTGTATCAATGTCGCATCTGGAATAAAAGAAAACAAAAATATGTTACTCGCTATTATTTATATTGTTATCATGGTTTATTATTTCAGAACCGCTAGAGATCTATTGTAAGGTGTGTTTCTGTTGATTATGACTAGGCCTTGCGTAGGTATAGAGCCGGAGGTTGTGTTTTGTATGGTTGAATGGGTCCTTGCATTATGTAAAACAAATGATAGTGGGCGTTGTTAGGTGTGTTTTGTATTACGGGATGTGTCCTTTTTTGCAGTTTGTAAAACAGATGATAGTTAAATGTTGTCTGGTGTGTTATGTTTAACGGAATAGTTTTCTTCTATGAGTTTGTAAAACAATTTATAGTTTATTGTTGCCTGATGTGTTTTTATATAATGGAATAGGTTCTTCTTTGAGTTTGTAAAACAATTTATAGTTTAGTGTTGCCTGATGTGTATTTGTATAATGGAATTGTTTTCTTCTATGAGTTTGTAAAACAATTTATAGTTTAGTGTTGCCTGATGTGTTTTAGTTTGTAAAACAATTTATAGTTTAGTGTTGCCTGATGTGTATTTGTATAATGGAATAGTTTTCTTCTATGAGTTTGTAAAACAATTTATAGTTTAGTGTTGCCTGATGTGTTTTTGTATAATGGAATAGTTTTCTTCTATGAGTTTGTAAAACAATTTATAGTTTAGAGTTTTGGGCTTGAGGCCGGCTACCTGATGTGTTTTTGTATAATGGAATAGGTTCTTCTATGAGTTTGTAAAACAATTTATAGTTTAGTGTTGCCTGATGTGTTTTTGTATAATGGAATAGTTTTCTTCTATGAGTTTGTAAAACAATTTATAGTTTAGTGTTGCCTGATGTGTTTTTGTATAATGGAATAGGTTCTTCTTTGAGTTTGTAAAACAATTTATAGTTTAGTGTTGCCTGATGTGTTTTTGTATAATGGAATAGGTTTTTCTTTGAGTTTGTAAAACAATTTATAGTTTAGTGTTGTCTGGTGTATTTTGTTTTAAGGAATTGGTTAATGCTTTTGCAGTTTTTAAAACAAATGATATTGAGCCTTTATCTGACGTGTCGATAATTTTATTGTTAGTAATTTTATTTCGCCGTACTTGTTACTTAAATTGTTTTTTTTTTTTCAATGGAGAAAATTAGGGCATGTAGTGACTTTGATTTTACTTAACACAGTCGTCTGTTATTTTAGATAGCGTATTCATTGATTAATTTACATATTACATTTATATATGATGTTTTACATATCACATGTGTATATATATATATGTCATTTCAAATAGCAAGTTCATTATTTTACCTATCACGTTCATCCATTATTTTACCTATCACGTTCATCCATTATTTTATCCAACACGTTCATCCATTATTTTACATATCACGTTCATCCATTATTTTACATATCACATTTATATGTAATATTTTACATATCACATGCATATACATGGTATTTTACGTTTATCTAATTTTTTTACATAGAACGTTCATCTAATATTTTACATATCACGTTCATCTAATATTTTATATATCACGTTCATCTAAAATTTTACATATCACGTTCATCTAATATTTTACAAATCGCGTTCATCTAATATTTTACATATCGCGTTCATCTAATATTTTACATATCGCGTTCATCTAATATTTTACATATCGCATTCATCTAATATTTTACATATCACGTTCATTTAATATTTTACATATCACGTTCATCTAATATTTTACAAATCACATTCATCTAACAATTTACATGTCACATTCATCTAACATTTTACATCTCACGTTCGTCTATTATGTTACAGATCACATTCATCGATTATTTTACATAGCACTTTCATTTATTATTTTAGACAGGACATATATCTATTATTTTATATAGCACATTTGATAGCTGTCTTTCCTTGTTGTTTGTTTCATACCGTTGGACATTTTTTAATGCGTACGTGCGTATGCGTGTCACCATCATCTACCCTTTCATTCCTTATGGAGCAAGGACCCAACACTACAGCTGGCCACTCTATCAAAAAACATACAGCCAAGCATTAACGAACTCTTGGAGTTGTGATTTCTGTAGCAAGTTGTTTAATTTGATGACGTTGCCAGGCGCATGCGCTAACCTCACGTTAGTCGCCTATAACAACATACCGAAGCATTAGTTCCATTTTTTGTTTCTTTTTATCTACTCAGAAACTTTCCGGAACTAAACGCACCGTGTATGAGTGTGTATGTAGTTTTATTTTCTTATTCGCCAATCCCTCATAAATTATCCTATATATAAAATCCCAGCTTTTTCTGTCAGTGCGTAACGCTAAGGGATGCAACTTTGGTTGAAGGTTAGACATTAATTTATTGTTTCCCTTATATGTACTCTCCCGAAAATAGTAACACTTACCAAAGAAGAATGCGCAAATGACGGTGTGCACAAAAATATTTATACAATGTGTGATCCCGTATACACACATTGGGATCCTCTCTGCTGCTACGTAGTTCTGTAATGTGGTGATGCACAGTGGTTTGTTAAAAATAATTTTGAATAAGTAAAATTGCCGTTAGGTATTGGTGCTTTTGAATTTAATTCCCTTCTTATGACGGGCTTTTACACTAGTATAATATAAAAGGTAAATTTATGTTCTATGGTTAATAACACGAGCTGAGATAAGTTATTGTTCTCCTCAGCTGGTTCCACGAACCAATGATCTAGATTAGATCTAACAAGCACGAGCTACAATTTTGGGCAGACGTTATCCGATCAGATAAATAACGTCTGAAAACTTTAGTTGGGTTCAGTGGCGTACTATGGGGGGGGGGGGGGGGGGGGGGCCGGTTCGCACCTGGTGACAGTCAGGAACGGAGTGCCATCTGACATTATTATGACAGTACTGTACTGTTAAAATATTTACTTGCAAGCACAATGTATTTTTCCTGTATGTCTCATTGGGGTGCCAAAAGAATGTTCAGCCCCTGGTGCCAAGTACTATAAGTACGGCCTTGGTTTGGTCATAGTGGACGCTGTCTTGATTGTACATTATGACTGACAACCAAGGCCGTGGAGTCGGTCGGTGTTTAGTGGAGTTGGAGTCGGTAAAAAATGTCCGGACTCGACTCTGAATTTTATGCCATGTGACTAGTAAGAAACTGTACTCGGAACCGAACTTCTAAAACTTCAGGAGTTGAAGTCGGAACATTTTTTGGCCGACTCCACAACTCTACTGACAACTAACTTGTCTTCCTTGTCTTGTGATTTATTCCTCATTTAAATCACTTGTCCTGTTGCCTGGCCTGGTTTGAGAATGGCTTGAGAATGGTTTGAGAATGGTTTGAGAATGGTTTGAAGGCCACTTGGCCAAGAGCTTTAAACTCATTGTTTTCAAAGTTAAACTTTTAGCGTTATTGCGGGAGCTTACTCATTTAGAAAAATAATCATGACGAAACGGCGTTAACCTCTGGGACAGCTGGTTACAGTTGACTTTACCATGTAGCACGTGGGCACCTGGCACATGTTACACGTGCGTCCAGATAATACTTGTCTCATGTGGTATACCATTTCCTGCAGCTTGTGGTCAGGTTTGCGCTGTCTTCTACATTTAAAAGACATAATTTCTTTGTGGTAAAGTGGGATGTTATAAATATTTATAGGGGACTTAGTGTTTATTCAGTGCTGTCATGAATGTATATGTGTCCTGATTCAAATACAAAGGGAACCAGGAATCACAATCAATTTTAATTACAAGTTATATGTACAGAATTTATTAATATGATTCTTGTAGTGACATATATTATTACTGGTATCCTATGTGTTCAGTTGTGTAGTGGTAATATGAGGTAATACTGGTTTTGTTTTGTTCAAGCTCTGTTGGTATTTGTCATCATGACTTCAATAGTTTGTTTTTATTGGAACTAGTATTGGAGATGTTCTCAGTTCCTGGTATTAAAACAATTAAATTCCCTTCTTAATCTTAGTTTACAATGTCATTTTAAGATGGGGGTACATAATGTTGAGCTCCATGGCCACACTCTCTTATCTTGCGTGATGACTGCAGTAAAAGACTCCTCTGCTCGATTATTTAAATGAGTTCTGGAGCCACCCCACTGGTTGCTATATGGACCAAGGAGTATGCTGTCCACCTCTGGCTTCAGCAAAGCTCTGACCAGGTGCTGCTCAATAACTTTAAGACCACGGTCCCTGAAACAAGAAGGTTGTACCTTCTACGTCAGAACTAATTTACACTCTGTTTCTACACTGAGCACAATACATCACAAACATTGAGTTCAGAGCGTTAGGCCAACTGTCAGCTTCATCTGAAATACTTTATACCAGTATTTCCCTCCCTAATGGTTACTACGCCTCTGCAATTCCAGCATTATTTCTTTCTAGTTAATAATCTAGGTGTCAGTGTACTGTTTGGCCATTCCATGCAGTTTTACTTTCCTCCGACACCTTCTGTTCAGGCTGGAGCACTATAGGCTTTACATCATGTTCGCTACTGAACCACACATATATACAGACATAATTTATCAATTTACATTCAATTTTCATTAAAAGATATTGAATATTTCAAGCTTACCACAATTCATGGAAATAATAATAAACAGTTTCGTTGACTGGCAATGAATATAGCACAACTCCGATCTGCCGATGTCCCAGGCTTTATTTTATAAAAAATATACACTGGTGCTCAACGCACTGCTTCTTAGTAGGTTTATTACAAGATGTGGCAATGAACAGACGCTCTGAATTGTGTGTATTCGCAGCTCTACCCAATCACACCACGTCTACACATCTTTTCAAAAAAGTACCCCTTTCTCACGTTTCCCCTGACAACACAAGATAGTATTTATAGTCCGACCAATCGTGTTTAGTCTTTCATTTGTTGCGCTCCAATCAAATAGGAGTTAACATGGTAGGCTATTTCCGTAACGTAATGTTTCTTCAAACACGTTATAAAAAAATTTTATGAGCAGAAATGATTTCATGCTGTCAGGCACCCCCACTATTTTATTTTGGCCATAACTTGGTAATTCGTAGACTATTTGCGTAACGTTTTACATATTCTTTGTCAGCAAACCCTAAGGAATCCAAATATCTCAATCTAAGGGAGCTAGGTGGCTGCGTTCAAAATGTGCATTTTCTACCACCTCCTGTTCACTTACCGGCGTGATGCCGACCACATCACCCCTAGTGTGCCGATGGTCAAGATAATATGGGCCTAACACCATATTCCCAATATGCCTCAATGGGCGTGTAACGGGTTCCTTTACCTTTTTTTTTACCTGTTCACTTCAGTCCCCATGTGGTGTCTGGGTACTGTCATGTTTTCAAACGTAAACCCATCTAATGTCATCTTTCCCAATAAGCGTTTTTCAGGATTTTAAAACCTAACTCTGGTATGGGTAATGAATTTTATCACTGTCGATGTGAAATAAATTTAGTGCATGTGGCCTTACACGCGTGATGGCAGCAATTGTGTATCGCGCGACGCGTGTTTAGTGTTGCACGTGTCCCCGCTTTCTGCCTCTCCCTTCTCTCTATCCTTTAGTCCATCTGTCTTTTAGTTACGCCGTGTATAAAATGGAATGAATGAAATATTAAATTTAGGTCATTGATCAGCTTGCGTATCTCAAGGTTTTCCCAAGAAATACAGTACACGTTTCATTGAAGAAAGCGGGTAATAATACAGTAGGCTTTTACTATCAACGTGAAAGCGTTACAATTTGCAGACGAAGTAGAAAACAAGGGGGATTTCGAGTACAGGCATTATGACAGCACTGTTCTTTACCATTCTTCTTTCCTTTTATTAAATTTATTTGTTAGGCTTTGCATTTACGTTTTAATTTATATATGGGGATTAGAATAATTCACGACATTCTTGATAATAAGTAGCTTATGTGTATAATAAAGTAGATTGTAATATTTCAGCTAATTTATTACAATCTATAGCTGTTACAAGGAGGCGGAATATGATTACGAGTACATGAAACACTGAAATATGACGGGGAAATAATTCTGCTGTGTCCAGATAGTGGCACTAATTGTCATGTGACCATTTTATTCCTTTCCTTTACATTTCAACTTCATTGGATATTTGTAGTCAAAATTATTATGACTTATGGTCAATGCTCCATGAGGAAATCCTGCGTGCTCTTTTTTATGAGTGTTCAATTTAGCTTTCACTGTGCACTCCCCTTTTCCCCTATTTCTGTCATCACTTTCCCGAAACTGCGCCCTGAAAAGATTGCAAGGCGTGCGCACTCTTTTAATGTGTGTTCAAAACAAACAAACAAAATAATAATAACTGATAACTTCGAACAGTTGTTAGCGTTATAATGTTTTGCGGAGCGATATCTTGAAAATATAATAAAATCCTGTTTCTAAGTTACATCTTGAAAAAAAAAAAATAATAAATCATAATGTTTCTAATTTATAATTTGAACAATGTTTATGGGAGATCACTGGAAAACTAATCGGATATAATTATTGTGTCAATCAATCAATCAATCAATCAATCAATCAATACTCTTTAATTCCCCAAGGAGCATAGTCCTTCAACAAACACATGCCAAATCATCCTGTCACGTGCCATTTATTTAGCTGAAGTTCTGTCCACGTCTTCCTCATCATTTTTCACTTCTGGCTCAAGTTCTCTTCTCCGTGCGTTTTTTTTTTTCTTTTTTCTTTTGTATTTTTTTTTTGGGTCTACCTCTGCGTCTCGTTCCCAGGGGATTCCACGGCAAGTACTGCCTTGTAATACTATCAACAAGTCTCCTCAATGTGTATTCTATCCATCGGCAGCGTCTTCTTCTCATCTCTTGCTCCACTTACACTTGTCTGGTCCTTGTTATCAGTTCCGGCGTTCCTCAGGGATATCAAGGATACAGTATGCAAGATGACGGAGAGAGGAAAGGCAGAATGTAAGACGGGCCTACGTGCCCAATTCTTAACCCTTTGAAAATAAAGTTCGTTCCTTCCTTCCACATTGGTGACCTTGTCATACCATTTTCCATAAAATTATTGTGTTTATGGGGGGATACATTGCAGTTTGGAGCTGGGTTCTTAGAGAAAGGCCTATCTATTTGTTACAATAATTATTAAAACAGAATTAGATTTGCGTGCTTACTGTAACATTTTTGTTGTCTTTAATGTTGTCTCTAAACACAACAAGCTATTTCCATATTACAACACAACGTTTTTGTTGTCTTTAATGTTGTCTCTAAACACAACAAGCTATTTCCATATTACAACACAACGTTTTTGTTGTCTTTAATGTTGTCTCTAAACACAACAAGCTATTTCCATATTACAACACAACGTTTTTTGTTAACATTAAAATATGAAAGTCCTCATTATTATTTTCGCTTCTTATGGAATATGGAGCCCCCTCTGAAGCTGGTCCCCTTGTAGTGCCTGTACTTAAGTAGTCGTATGCCCTCGCATTTCATGTTCCTGTAGCAATTTTCTTTTGCATGATGAAGATGCCATCCTCATACAACACTTCATCTTTATAGCCTTTTACGACATGCCTGAGGGAGCACTATTCGTACTTTGTCTCGTCGGAGGCCCGCGGGAAACTTACACGGAAATTTAAAACTTGATAACAGTAACATTAAATACATAATACACGCACAGTTTTATTACATATACAGTACGGGCCCCGTTTTCGGCGTTTAGCTAATACGGCGGGTTTCAGTTATATACGTGTTCATTGCTTTCGATGCTTGTACTGCTCTTACGGCGTTTTTAGACATGACGCGCTCAACAGCTGAGTCCGAGAATGGCGTCGAGCGCCATTTTATTGTCGGTAATTCAGTCTGTTTGCAGCAGTTGTGCGCCTTAACGTCTCTCTGTATTATGGCAATTTTCCAAATTCTCAAACTTTAAAAAAAAATGTATATATATATATATATATATATATATATATATATATATATATATATATATATATATATATATATATATATATATATATATATATATATATATATATATATATATATATATATATATATATATATATATATATATATATATATATATATAATTAATTACAATTGCATCTAAGTGTAGTTGTGATAACAATAGGTCGTAAGCCTCTTACTTTATGTATTTTCATTTTACTTTCGTATGTTTTTTTAACATAATTGTTTTTAGGCTTACCTCTATTGTGTACTTAATTTATTATAGTGTAAATATGTTATTAGGATTTTATATGCATTCGGAAGTTTAAAAAAAAATGCTATTTACCGCTTTTTTGAGATTTCCGCTTTTCGGCAGTTGTCTTGAACCTTATCTGCCGAATGAGCAGGGCCTTACTGTACTGGAAAGACTGTAAATGTGATTTAAAAATCTAACCATATTTTGATAGCTGTATAATAAACGCGACTTGGGAGGATGAAGCTGCTGACTGCGCCAGCGATGCTCTCTATGGCGCCACCTCAGATTGGGCGAAAAGAAGCTCTCAAGGCAAGCAGAAGAGAGGAGAAAACGTCGAAAGGAACACCAGGAAAATAAGTAGCTGAGAGCTGTCACTGCAGGTGCGCATTCCCATAGTCAGTTATGACTGAAGGGGCTATTATTATTATTATAAACGCGATGAGATGTTTATTGCTTGTTAAAATGTTCTATGCCTCAGTCATTCATGAGAAAATTTTCAAACTACTCGTGCAGCCACTTTGTTTTATACGTATTTTGGGAAACTGCGAACACGCACGTGCACACATATTTGTATTACACACAATTTAATATCACAAAACTAAAGTTATCACACGCAGTTTTTGAAAGACACCAATGAAATTATTTTTGTGTAAATTCTAGCCGCGTTCACACTTACCCGCATTTCAGTGTCTTAAAATTCTTTCATCAGCAAGATATAATATCCACATGCGCTGGAAGGAAAAAAAAACATTCCACTCTGTTTGTTAAACCATAAACAGTACAGTATATTAAGTTCTAGCTTTAGCAAACATTGTATTGATATTTAGATACACAAACACCCGGTGAAACATATAATAAAGTAAGATATATGAATGTTATTTTGTTTCCACTGTACGTCCGAAGTGTAGAAGTTCTAGCATTCAAACTGCGTGAGATGGCCACGAATACGATAGTTTTATATAGTCCTTTAATATATTCATTGTACAGGGATTTTAGTTCAGAAAGCGGGATAAGAAAGAGGATTGAAAACACATCCCTTAGTAGGTCTATCCGATTAAGGCTCAGAATCGGAAATCTCCGGAGGAGCGCTGAGAACAGCAAAGAAGATTAAGAGACGATGCAACAAAATATGAGGGAAGAAAAAAAAAGGGGGGGGGGGGGTGTTCCCTCCATACGGATTACAATCCTTGCAGTGTGAGTGTTGATTAAGCTGCTCAGATGAATTTAACAGACATGATTTGAAAACTTCTCAGCTAGAGCCTTAGTTTGTCTTTATTCGTAACGAGAAGCTTATGGTTCAGCCAGCAACAATACAAACACATACACACAGACACATACAACCCATGTCTGTAGTTCCCGTACTTTCCCTATTGTTGATGACTTTGTTGATTGTGACGTCAGATGTATTTCTCTTCTCTCCCCCCCCCCCCCCCCCAATTATTTATTTATTTATATTTTTTGTTCAGAAACTGTCCAGATTAGGCGTGTGAAATATCAAATATTAACATCTATCAGCTTTACGAAATACGATTACGAAACAAAACGGATGATGGATCGGCATAAAGGCGTAGCCATCGTCGGCGGAACATAGTGCACGAGATCGATGAAGATATAAAATTCAATAACAACTAATATATAACACTTGTACTCTACTACTACTTACTTAGTCATTTCTTTTCTAGCCTGGGTTGTAGAGTTTGCCAGACAGAGCGCCATGCTCATATCGGCTGTATACTTATACTGAACCGTGAAAATGTTTGATGAGAGGTCATTACAAGTAGGTCTGCAAATACACAGGGAAAGGACGTAGTTAATGAGAATAAAAGCATAATAGGAAAATAAATATCTAATAATATTATCACCTATTTATTGTGAGAAATAAATTGTGAGATACTTAAATAAAGCAAAAAATAAAGTATAAAAATGATGGAGAGATACGTAAATAAAGCAAAAAAAAGTATAAAATGATGGAGAGATACGTAAATAAAGCCAAAAATAAAGTATAAAATGATGGAGAGATACGTAAATAAAGACAAAAAAAGTATAAAATGATGGAGAGATATGTAAATAAAGCAAAAAAAAGTATAAAATGATGGAGAGATACGTAAATAAAGCCAAAAATAAAGTATAAAATGATGGAGAGATACGTAAATAAAGACAAAAAAAGTATAAAATGATGGAGAGATATGTAAATAAAGCAAAAAAAAGTATAAAATGATGGAGAGATACGTAAATAAAGCCAAAAATAAAGTATAAAATGATGGAGAGATACGTAAATAAAGCCAAAAATAAAGTATAAAATGATGGAGAGATATGTAAATAAAGCAAAAAAAAACAAAAAAACAAAACAGGAGGAGTCTGGTAGAATAAATTATATATATATATATTGGTTAACGAACCAAAACATAAGAGAAAGATAACGAATGCAAAGTTCAACACCATACAACATAGATACATGACATATAAATGACACGACATATAAATGACACGACATATAAATGACAAGACATAATTAATGACACGACATATAAATGACACGACATATAAGTGACACGACATATAAATGAACGTCGCTGATGGCATCTGAAGTGGAAATAGTCACACAAGGAATAAAGCGGTAAACATAAAGTGTTAATATATCACCTGTGTGCTACCGGATTAGAAAGGGAAGCAAATTATAGTAACACTCTTCTCTATTATGCATGTCGTAAAAGGCGAATAAGGAGGGCTGGGCGTGGGGCCGGTTACCCCCATCCTGTAGAAAATTTTCAACCATAAACACTTCAATTAAAGGATATTTTATACATTTAAATATTATAAAACTGTATTTAAATCTTCTCTTTATTCTTCAAATACCAAACAAAAACAACAACCTAAAAACCACAGATTTTTATCAATGGGTACTTGCGTAAAATAGAAGAAAGATTGAAGCGGGGTGACAAGATCACTAATGTGGAATACATGACAAGAACCAGAAAAGTGCCAGTGGAACAAGAGATGACAAGAAGAAGACGCTGGGCATGGATAGGACACACTTGAGGATACCTGTGGAAATCATTAGCAGGCGATCGTTTTTCTGAAATCTCTATGGTAGGAGAGATAGAGGGAGCCCAATGAAAACACGGAGAAGAGACCTGGAGACATACATGAAGGAGGCGAAGAAGGCATGGAACAATCTTCAGCTGATGGCACAGGATAGAAAGATTTGGCATCAGTTTGTTAAAGACCCATTCTCATTGGAAGGCTGAAAGGTTATAATGATGATGATAAAGTGGTGCTTCAACGACTACCTACGCTACAATCTCAGATCTAAGGGTCTTTTATATTTGGACATGCGCCCTAATATAACCGACTAGGTTGAACGGGACGCGCCTCGCCAAAACGAGGCAAAACTTTATATTAAAAAAAAAAAATACCTACTCTACGGGACCGACATAACAACCCGCTCGATGTTTGGTGTGGAGAAGATCAGTATAGCCGTGCCACAGTTTAACAAATGAAAGTCTTTCCACCACGTATTCTTACATTTAAAACACGTATACACTACAGAACCTCGAACACTGAAAACTAAATGTACGTACGTACGCACGACGGTTTTGTTCCGTACACATTCACAGATTTCTGAACAACCCGACGGCGTTAATTAAGGGTAAACAATTAGCGGCAGACGTCGTCGGGAGGGTACAGAAAGCTCACGTGAGGACTAACTTACAATGGCTGGTTCATTTGTTTCTGTCCATGCTAGTCGATTTTTTTTTTTACACTGAGCCATTTTTTGCATGACCGCGAAACATATTGTTGCTTCTAGTTCTAGAAACGTCAAAGCTGTATGTTATTATCAACCCTCTCTTTACACATTCCTCTACGGCGATTCTTTGACGATACTGGTTTGTTCGACTACTTGTGTTATGTTTATATAACATATCTTAATACTTCTATACTCACACAATCGACACACACACATAAATATATCCGTATACATACATATACATACATGTTAAAAGGGATGAGTAAAGCGCATTTGAAATCAAAAGAACATATATGAAAATATGAAATCCATAGTCTATTTATAATCTCCTGAATCTAGATACGTTAAAATGAATTATTATACCAAATTCTAAGCATGTGTACTGACTTTGAAAAATATACTTTCTTAAGACATTGTGCTTTTCTGTAAAGAAAACAATGAATTTCTCATAAATCTGTTTTATGTTATAAATTTCCTTATAGCTTGCATATTTAATGAGCAATCTACATGATATTTGGTACAGATACTTTCCATTAACACTCTTTGTCATATTAGATTTGTGATATCTTATACTAATTAAGATTGACTGCAAATAATGTAACATGTAGCAAAGTTTGTTATTATGTTTAGACTAGCAATAACCCGTCAAAATTGACAGGTTTTTAATTGTAGCCATCTTATCATTTTGATCCATAATAATAAGTCTGCAATACTTTAAATTAAAATGTTATCTTCAAGAAACAATCAAAATCTTACATTTTAAGGTTATATTTAAGAAAATGATGAGTTAAATCCGTTTCCCAAATGAAACTGGACAGAAAAGTATCTTGATTGTCTGTTGATTTAATCTGCATCTCCGCACCTTCCTGTCTCCAGTTCATGTACTGTTTATCAATTGTGTTGTTGGCTTCTTTCCATAATCAAACTGTTCATGCATACCGTCATTTGCGCACTTTTCTATTTTCGGGAGAGTACATATAAGGGAAACAATACAATTATTGTCTAACTTTCAACTACAGTTGCACTCCTTAGCTGTGGTTGAAAGTTAATGTACTCTCTCGAAAATAGAAAAGTGCGCAAATGACGGTGTGCATGTTGTGACCGACCGACGTACTTACAGCGGGAATTGTGGTATTGGATACTATCTTCGAAGTTTTGTTTAGCTCGGGGGCCTACTGAAGTTATAAAAAATCTAATCTGAAAAAAGTGTTAAAATACTGTGATGAGCTTTCAGTTCATTTTTTAAAATGCTTTATAACTCCTCAGATTTAAATAAAAAACAAAAACTTAGTGAATTGAAATATAGAATTTAAAACTAATATGGCAACCAGAAGAATTATATCATCTATAGTTGGTTTATTACTCGTTACTACAGATAGGACGCGACTTAAGACGACTTGCACTTACGACGGCTACAAAAAAATTAAATTCAAAAGTGGGAAATTTAGAATATTTTCTTTCTCTATTTTAGGTTTTCAACCTGTCTTTTTATTTTTGAATGTTCTAAGGGCCATTCTTGGAATAATGTAACCATGCTCTAGATCAGAAGTGTTCTACTGCACTGAACTTTGGTTTGGTTTCAAGGACCATCCTCATTGCACACGGACAACACTATTAGTGCTCCGGTCTCTTCCCTTAGATCACACGAGGATCTCAGCACAGTGCACAAACTCCGTAGCACCGGCGAGGATCCCAATGTGTGTATATAGGAATCACATATTCTATAAATATTTTTGTGGTGGGTAGATTTCTAATTTTTAAATGTTGCCAGGGCAGCGGCCTTACGGCCTGCTTTTTACGATTTCCAACAGCCGAGGGATTTTTAACATGCGCAACTTGCACACGGGACCTCCCATTTTGTTCGCCTTATCCGAGAAGGCTAGACATCCAGTCTCACTACCTAGGAGATCAGGGGGAATATGACATCATTAGGGAGCACTGGTTCTGAAAAACATTTCCATAAATTATATTCCCTGTTATATTCCCGGGAAGCGAACACGGTACCTTTAGAATTTAAGGCGGACGTCATACCTCTTAGCCACTTCAACCCCCGCTGGACTTTAAAAACATTGTCTGAGTTTGATAATAAACATTAATTTCCATTGGACCTGATATCTCGTTCTCAAATGTCATTCATTAGTCTGCATTGTTCGGTTGCGTTCTAAGTGTGTGTACTGTTTCCCCAAACATGTCTAGTAACTTTTATTTCAATCCTATTATTAATTGTAAAGTGTATGACTGTAACGAATGGTATATGATAGAATACGGACTTGTAAATATATAATAAGTCAATGCATTTAAGGGATGATTCGACTTACGACCACTTCGATTTACGACGGAGTCCTCGGAACGGAAGCCCGGCGTAAGTCGAGGACTACCTGCATTGGCGTTTTGAGAGCGTCAGATTGGCTAAGCAGTTATACTGATTTCCTCCTGAGGCATTCTTACTGCGTTCCGGGATCTGAACCTGCTATCGTCATGCCTCCAGTCTACCCAGCTGTAAATGTGTACATGACTCTGCTCTTGAGTTAGGGAAAGCAAAGACAGCGAGGAAGGGAACTGGTCACCTCATAAAAAGCTAGACCTGATATGATGAATTCTTTACCATTGACTCCCCTACGGCTTACACCAGTGGGTGTCCACGGAGGTCATTCACAACTTACTGACGTAGGCTCTCTTTCACCTCCAACTCACGATTCTCGCACCATGGCCAGTATGGCCTATCCACCCTCATCGCGCAGCCACGCCCCTTTATTAACGTTTAGGTTACATATGATTCATTTTAACGGAAATACTGCAATTATTTATGAAACTAGCGTTTCACTGTATTCTAACAACCACCTTAACAACCCACTGTCTCGTTCCTCTTGCAGACTGGCAAGGCGAGGCATATCCATCTCAGGGCGATCCACGACCCCACGCCTCCATCTTCCCTGACGTCCAGCATCAGCACTTGCAGCAGCACGGCCTGGACCACCGTCATCACAGCGCGCTCGGCCAGGTAAGTTGAATGCATTTATTTATTTATTTTTTTTTTACTTAACCAGCGGCACTTGGGCTTTCAGCCCTTCGGCCCAATGACATGTCATTGCGAAGCTGGGGAGCCTGTTGACTTTCCTTCCAACCCCGTCAGGAGCTTCGCTCCTTCCCATCCACAGAGGGTTTATCTCAGGAGCCGTTCAGGTTATTCAGTCAAAATCCCGGTCGTTGACACTCCTACAATTACTGACGCCCGGGCTTGAACCTTGAATACCTGGTCGCCAGCGCAACGTTGTAACCATTATACCAGCGCGTCTCCGGTCGCATTTATACAATATACTGCACTGACCACGTGGCGTTAGATCTCATTGGCTTTCACATTAGGGGTTGTTTGAAATCTCACCAACTAGCAAGTATGTGCGGATAAATCGACGTAGTAATTTTCGGGAAGCAAAAACCATAATCCACAACAAGTACAAAAATCAGTGGAAGGAGGAAAGGGATATGTACAGCAGAGATGACCCAATACACCATCTAAACAGATACCAACAGACCACAATGTTCCGCCTGAGAACCGGCCACTGCAGATTACTAGGACATCTCTATCGCCTCAAGATATCACACACAAATGAATGCCCATGCGGAACAGGAATCCAGACCCCAGAACACATTCTCCAGAACTGTCCAACCCACGATGAACCGCGACGTGCGACCTGGCCAAGGGGTGCTGAGCTCCAGCAGAAGCTATGGGGCTGCCGCGCCGACCTGGTAAAGACTGTGGACTTCGTCCTGGCGACAGGCCTGCAGATTTAGCATGACTACAAACTGAACGCAGAAGAAGAAGAAGAAGTTCTGAGATAAATCATGCTCCATTTAAATATTATAGGAAAGATCCAAGACTCGAACCTGTTTTCTTTTCCTTTATAAGGACATGACCAAATAAAGGTATGGTATCCCATAGCATATACTACCGTAGGGGAGTGAAGTGTTAGAGACTTAACTATATTAGGCCCCTCTGTAGGAGTTGGAGTGGCCAGTTCCCTTCCTCACAGTCTTTCCCCCCTGTCCTAACTCAGTTGAGTAAGGTTCTCATTTACAGCTAGCTGGACTGGAGTGTGACGTACCAGAGTTCGAACCCGAAACCCGGTAATTTTACCGCGACCGGCAAACGCTCTAACGACTCTTCTAATCGGACTATCAGCAAATATGCATGGCATTTACATGGCTTTAGTAAACATTTATGGTAGATAGACAGACGGAAGAACAGGTGTGATTGGTTGGTTCGAGTAATTTGGATGGTGTTGTCAATTTAGTTGTTCGTTATCAAGGTTTGTTTGACTGGTGTGGTTCGTAGATCAATAAGATGCATATGACAGATTCATTGTTTACGTCAATAAGTAACTGATTTGCTAGATAGTTAGACTACAGCAAGCACTGACAACTCAATACTTAGGTCACCGAAAATACTGACGACTCAATAGTTAGGTCACAGCAAACACTGACAACTCAGCACTCAGGTAGCATCGAACACTGAAAACTCAATATTAAGGTTATAGCATGCATTGACAGTTCAATTTTTAAGTTATAGCAAACACTGACAACGTAACACTAGGTCACATCAAATACTGAAAACTCAATATTTAGGTATACCAAACAGTGACAACCCAGCACTAAGGTAGCATCGAACACTGACAACTCAATATTAAGGTTATAGCCTGCATTGACAGTTCAATATTTAAGTTATAGCAAACACTGACAACTTAACACTAGGTCACATCAAACACTGATGACTCAATATTTAATTTACAACAAACACTGACAACTCAAGATTTAGGTTATAGCAAACACTGAAAACTCAATATTTAGGTGATAGCAAACACTGACAAAACTGCATTTGATTCCAGGTTCACTCGATCTCACAGCTGACTAGTCTGTCACAAGTTCCAGTGGGTGTCCACGGAGGTCATTCACAACTTACTGACGTAGGCTCTCTTTCACCTCCAACTCACGATTCTCGCACCATGGCCAGTATGGCCTATCCACCCTCATCGCACAGCCACGCCCATGTTCTTGGTCATAACCACGCCCTCTCGCACAGCCACTCACCAAAACCTAGTCCGTACAGCGTTAACGTCTTCATTTTATCCACGTATCGCTTCCCTTTGTTTTCATCTTCTCCGCCTTCTTCTCTGTCAGTGTGACTAAGAATCGACACGACTGCCGATATTGTAAACTCTAATCACTGTATGTAATCTGCATCTAGTGCTGTCTCACGCATTTCTGCACGCCATTTTTGCGAACATCACCTGGTTGTTTGTTACCATTTACCTCACCTCATGTCATCCCATTTGGCACGACCTCACGTCATTACATCTCGCCCGACCTCTCGTCATCCCATCTCGCTCCACATCACGTCATCAAATCTCGCCCGACCTTACATCATAACATCTCGCTCGACTTCACATCATCACACCTCGCTGGACCTCACGTCATCCCATCTCGCTCATCCTCACGTACGACCTCATGTCATCACATCTAAGTAGACCTCACGTCATTAGATCTCGCTCGACATCACATCATCAAATCTCGCTCGACTTTTCGTCATTAGATCTCGCTCGACATCACATCATCAAATCTCGCTCGACTTTACGTCATCAAATCTCACTCGACCACGTCATCACATCTCCTCAACGTCACGTCATCACATCTCGTCCAGCCTTATGCCATCAAATACGTCCAACATCACGTCATCACAACTGGCTCAACACCACGCCATCACATCTCGCCCGACCTCACATCATCACATCTCGCTCAACATCACGTCATCACATCTCGCTCAACATCACGTCATCAAATCCCACCCGACCTCACGGCTATTCTTCGCATTTCCTTTCCCCCAGCTTCCTGGGCCGCGGATCACGATTGTAAGTGTGTCTGTGTGTTCGTCTGTCTGTTGTTGTAAATGTTTGATTGTTATTACGCGTTTGGGTGTGCGTCTCTTTCTGTAACCTATATATATATATATACTGTATATATAAAATGTTATGGTCTTTGGGTAACTTAATGTGTGCAAGAAGGAAAGAATTTAAAAAAAATGTATTGATTTGACATTTGACATTTGACATTTGACAAGTTCACACTTGTTTGTGCAAGAGAAGAATAGGTAAAGGTAGTCCCATAGCAGATACTTCCGTAGGGGAGCGAAGTGTTGGAGATTTCACTATACTAGATCCAGCATCGAGAGGTGGGGTGACCAGTCTCCTTCCTCGCTGCCTTTACTGCTGTCCCTAACTCAAGATTGGTCAGGTACGCATTACCAGCTGGGTAGACTGGAACGTGTCGATACCCTTTCTCCTTCCCCCATCATAGACCATGAAGCCACATGCAGCTGCCATTGCAGGTCCCCTGAACCACCAAAACAATTATGCTCCTGGTGCCTGTGGTATCTTTAACAATTTATTTCATATTATGAAGTTCCCAGCCCCCACGCACAACTTCATTTTAGTATAGTCGCCTTTTACGACCTTGCTTGATGGAGCTGTAGACACTATGCCTGTCCCCTCAGAGACCACCCGCGAGTACTACCTGGAGCATGTATGTAAAGTCACTCATTCATTGTTCCATTTTCACCCTCTGAGGAGCATGAAGACACCACTCAGCTGAGTCCCTTGCAGAGTCTTTACCGAAGCATTCATGTGTTCTCTTCCAGTAGTGGTTTCTGTAGCATGTCACAGGTAGTTTTATTCCACGACATTTCCAGTTCAATACACTACTACACTACCTCATGTTAATCGACTCTTATGCCATACGGGAGCCGCGGTAGGGCAGTGGTTAGTGCACTGGCTTCCTAGCTCGGTGGTCCATGGTTCGATTCCCAGTTGAGGTGGGATTTATTAGACCGCAAACGGCTCCGGGGTCGACCCAGCCTCACGAATTGGGTACCAGAACAACTCTGGGAAGGTTAAGGGGGCCGGAGTGATGTTGACTACATCACCCCTAGTGTGCCGATGGTCAAGACAATGCAGGCCTGAAACCGTTTTCCCAATGTGCCTCTATGGGCGTGTAGCGGGATCCTTTCCCTTACCTTATGACGTACGTATGTAAATATTAACAACTTAATATGAAGGTTCTCAAAATTGCTTTTCGGGAACACGTTTAAAAAAAATCTCATTGTCTTTAAATCCATCTCTGGTCTTGGTTCATGAACTCACAAACATCATCATCATCATCATCAACATTCTTCTGCTCCCCAAGGAGCATAGGCTTTTAGCAAACTCCTGCCAAGTTTTCTTGTCCTGTGCCATCAGCTGAAGATCTTTTCATGTCTTCTTCACCACTTTCATTCCTGTCGCAAGTTCTTTAATTGGGATATAGGCGGCCTATAAATGTTAAAGTTTTTGCGGCTTAAAGTTTCTACAAGTTGGAGTAGCCGATCTCATGCCCAACCCTCCTTAGTTACCTTTTACGACATACATGGTAGGTTACATGGCTATTATTCTTTGCTCTCATTTCGGGCACTGGAAACCCGTGTGTGGATTAATAAACTACTAACGACTGTGTCACGCCTGTAAACATCCCCCAATTATTAGAAGGCTTGGGATCTCAAGTTTTGATGCCGACTCTGAGTTTAATACAATGACTGTGTGCTCTTTTCACGATTTATGTTCTCAAAAAGTCGCCTTAAGGTCGGTCCGTACAGATGGTCCCTGGTTCTATTCCCTGTGAGCCTGTCACTCTTATTTCTTTTCTGTTGTCTGGTGCTATGCTTCTTTCTGCCCAATCAGTGCCTGTTATTTATTTATATTTATTTATTTCCAGGTTTCCTTCATTATTTATTTATTAGTTTGGTCACAAGTGGTTCTCTCTTATGTAACCAATTCAATGAACTGTCTATTCGCCATTTTGTTTCCCAGTGTATGATACACGAAAAACACACAATTGAAACAAATACGGTATTACTGCTCCGTACTTTTCAGCCGTCACAAGTGGCAGCTTCGACTAAATAGACGTATTTCTACTTCGCACTGTGCTAACATTTTGATGATCTCTCTTCTATTCTTCGCCTTTTTGTAGATCGTGTCGCTGGATTTCATAGCCAAAACAAACTTTACAATAATATTAGATCCGCGAGACATTGGGTCTACGACGCGTCGTCAGTCAGACGTCTTTTATTTCTGACGGTTTTTTCTTTTTCGCATCACGGTCTTTTCAAAGTCCTGCCCCTGTTCGTTCTTCAGTCGTAGCTGGGCTGCCTTGACGGAATGTCTTCAGCGTTGCCTTCCGCCTTTCATACCGTCACGACTCGCTCCCTCTTCGCTGCTCGTTCGTTTCAATGGGCAAATTGCTTTTTTATGAGGGTGTCACTTAGATCCCTACCACTACAACGGGAGGAGACGGACGCAGGAGACAGACGCGAACTTGTGGGTCAATGGAAATAATAGAAGATAGAAAATTAAGGAGGGAGAGAGCGAAGGAGTCTTAAGGAAAAGAACGGAAGCCGTAAGGGAGGGAAAGTGCTGATCGCTTAAGCAGGGGGAAGGAAAATGGAGAGCGTGGAGCTCTTTGATAAAAAGTCGTTGTGTTGAATTTGAAAGTCAAGTTTCCCCCAAGATAATGCACCAGGGCTAAGGCTTGGAAAACTATTCTTCTGGCAGAACCTGCTGGAAATTGAGCTCATTGACTCCGAGTTGAATATTGCTAGCATATTTGCAGGGAACTCGTTTGTATCTATATATACATGAATGTGCCAAGGCTAGGCATAATTGTTTGAATAATTTATATTACCTGGATTTTTCTAGAACGAGTCACTGTTGCCTTTTTTCCTCCTACGTACGCAAGCTGTGATTAGCTAAGTGGTTAGAGCGGTTTTCTCTCGTGGCACAGTTACTGGGTTCCAGGATCGAAACCCTGATAGAGTCACGCTCCACTCTACCCAACTGTAAATGAGTACCTTACACTGCTCTTGAGTTAGAGAAGAGAAAGTCAGCTAGGAAGGGAACGGGTCACCCCCACCTCATAAAAAATCTGGACCTAGTATTGTGAAGTCTCTAACATTTCACTTCTCTACGGCAGTTTCTGCTATGAGCTACTTTTATTTAGTCCTTTACTTTGAGGTAATATGCAGTGTTGGTTTTCACATGCGGGGTGTAAGGCTTTAACCTGCGTCACTTCGTGAGTTTTTTTGTTTGTTTTGTTTCTTTCAGATCCATTGACAATGCTTTTCTATCTTTATCTCGGGTTTCTTCGTGATCGGGTAGCCATGTCGTCTGCTCTTGACGGCTTGTGGTAGTGGCTGATTGTCCACATCTGTTGCCCCTACCGCTTTATTTTCAGTGTCTCCGTGAACAGAATGTCGAGGGACAGGCAGAGTGATTAAAACACGTTCTTCTCAAGACAAAGTTAACGGGTTCGAAGCTAAGTATGGTCACGCTCCAGTCTACCAAGTTGTAACTGGTTACTGGAGACTCTACAAAGGAAGTGAGGAAGGGAATCCGTTACCCCTCCCTCTGATAATGCTAAAACTAAATATAGTTGAAGTCTTTAACACGCCAGTTCTCTACGGCGTTGCCTGTTAATGGACTTACATTTACTTGTTTACCTCCATGTAGCAATGCATGACGTTGTTCCAGCAAACGTCATGACGTTGTTCCAGCAAACGTCATGACGTTGTTCCAGCAAACGTCCTGTCATTGATTCTCCGTCTGTCTCTATCATGATATTGGAAGTATTCTTATGCATCTGGTCTAGCATGGTGTGATGATGACTGTGCTTAAAGAAATAAAGAAGAAAAGAAAGACAGATAGAAAGAAAGGAAGAAAGAAATGCAAAACTTATAACCTCTATTTGTACAGTATTTCTTTAAAAAAAAAAAAAAAAATCAAGCCAATTTGGGGTCGGAGTGGCTAAGGGGGAATGGCGTCCGCCTCTGATTCTAAAGGTACCGGGTTCGCTCCTAATACAGGGAATGTAATTGATAGACATTTTTTTCAGAACCCGTGGTTCCTTACTTACTTACTTAGTCGTTCCCCTTCTACCGTGAGGTATAGAGGTTTGGAAGAGAGAGCGCCAGACTATCCTATCGGCTGTCTTCCTCCTGGCCTGGTTCCATTCTAGTCCTCGATCCTTTAAAGATTGTCTAATGTTGTCCTCCCAGCGGACTCTGGGTCGTCCTCGGGGTCTGGATCCTTGGCTCTCTGTTTCCCATGCTTTTCGTGGTATCCGATCTTCTCCCATTCTGCAGACATGGCCAAACCATCTTAATTGGGACTGTTCTACTTGGGTCTGCAGGGGGTAGGATTTAAGGCCTTGACGTATCGTCTGGTTGCGTACCATGTCTCTTCTTGTTACTTCAACCACCTACCCGTGGTTCCTAATGATGTCAAAGTCCTCCCTGATCTTCTGTGTAGTGAGATCAGATGCCTAGCCTTCTCGGAGGAGTGCGAAAAAATAGGAGGTCCCATGTGCAAGTTGCACACGTTAAAAAGCCTTCTGCAGTTAGAAGTCGTAAAGAGTAGATCATACGGCCGCTGCCCTGGCAAAATTTAAAATTTAGGAAACCTACCCACCACAAAAAATATTTATAGAATGTGTGATTCCTGTACATACATTGGGATCCTCGCCGGTGCTACGGAGTTCGTGAACTGTGCTGAGATCCTCCTTGTGTGATCTAAAGGGGGAAGATCGGAGCACTGATGGAGTAGTCCGTGTGCAATGAAGATAGTCCTGAATCCGAACTAGGTCAATGTTGGTATTTTCAGAAATTGATATTTAAAGATGTCACGTGTAGTTGCCTGGGGTCTCTTATGAGACACGTAAAGACTAGGAC
Organism: Oreohelix idahoensis; assembly: GCA_024509875.1. Lineage (NCBI taxonomy): Eukaryota > Metazoa > Mollusca > Gastropoda > Stylommatophora > Oreohelicidae > Oreohelix > Oreohelix idahoensis. The sequence goes on along the minus strand of JAMPIV010009397.1, from coordinate 64,943 downwards.
TCAGCATTCCTCGGGCATGTCGTAGAAGTAAAAAAATGCGAGGTTGTGCACAGGGCTGACAACCTGATCATGTAAAGCAAATTACTACAGAAACCACAGCGGCAAGACCATGGGAATGCTTTGTGCTAGCTTCCTGCAAGTGCGTTTGGAGTAGTGGTGGTTTCATGCCACGTAGGGAGCGCAGAGGAACATGATAATGATATGACACGAAAGTAAATATAAGACTATCGCCTACATGAAGTATATTTAATGTGATAAGATCAGAGGCGTAACTAGGGTTGATGCCGCCCATGGCAACTAAAGAAATAGCGCCCGTTGAAAACTTTCGTCTCTACACCTTATTTGTGCCTCATCTTGACTTCCATTCCTCCTTTTGTTGACACATGCAACCCTACGTACTTGACACTACTCTCTTCCTCCAACTTCTCACTTCCAAACAAACGTTCAACTGGTGCTGTTACTCTTCTCTGCAGCAGATCATCACCTGACGCTTTCCTAAAATGACACATACCCATATATATATATTTTTTGTTTTAACCAGCGGCTCTTAGGCTTTCAGTCCTTCGGCCCAATGACATGTCATTGCGAGGCTGGGGAGCCTGTGGACTTTCCTTCCAACCCGGTCAGGAGCTTCGTTCCTTCCCATCCACAGAGGGTTTATCTCAGGAGCCGTTCAGGTTATTCAGTCAAAATCCCGGTCGATGACACTCCTTCAAATGCCCACACCCGGGCTTGAACCTTGAACACCTGATCACAAGCGCATTGTGGTAACCATTACACCAGTGCGTCTCCCCATACCTATATATAAAAGTGAATTGGGATAAATGGTTTTGTCATAAATGAGTAGTGGAATTTTTGCATTTGGCCCCCTCTCCCCACCCCAAATTGTCGGCCATCGTGTCCCACCTGCCTCACCCCAATTACGCTTCTGGATAAGATGCGTCTTCTGTGGTCAAAACGACATTACACCTGTACAGCCAGCACCACATTGTCTCCTTACCTACTTTTTTTTCATCAGCTTCACAGTCATAGTGAATAATAAGACATTTGTGAGTGGTGAAGGCAGGGCTCTTCACGAACTTGACAAATTCAGATGAACTAGTGAATCACTGTTATTTTCACATTCTGAATGCAACAAATATGGCCTACATAGCGACAATGTCAGAGATCACTCATTTTGCCATTACTGCGCATGCCTCATTTCCGAATTTGCGAAAAATCATTGGACAGTTTCAATACGTCACTCATTACATTGTCATTTGGATTCTCTGAGAAATACAATAGCACGGGACTCCGGGCTGCATTAAATGTTTGCAAACCTGAAGTTGTCTCTCGCATTTTTCGGAGATAACGAATTGCGCGTGTGTACGATCAAAACCCAGTGTCAGTGTGTCGGGACGAGTCACAAAAGGAGCTAGTACGTGTCCTAACATTTAATGTTTACTTCTGTGATTTGTGATGACCCTAAAGATGTCAACTGTGTTGTTGTCTTGCGTAGACGAAGCACCAGAAATGCTAACTAAAGGATCTTCTCTCCCCTCCCCCTTTCCAGAAAGATTAGTTCTGTGTTTACATAATTTATTTTACACAAACAAAACCTGGAAGATCGTCCATCGCCGACTAATATTACTCCGGGCAGCGGTTAATATCAGGAGGTAGAGGATTTGACAGGGTATGAAAAACTAAAACGGTTTGGTTGGTTTTGGTTTGGTTTGGTTTTAAGGGCTATCTTCATTGCGCACGGACTACTCCATCAGTGCTCCGATCTCCTCCATATAGATCACACAAAGAGGGTCTCAGCACAGTGCACGAACGCCGTAGCACCGGCGAGAATCCCAATGTGTGTATATAGGAATCACACATTCTATAAATTATTTTGTGGTGGATTGGTTTCTAATGTTTAAATTTTGCCAGGGCAGCGGCCTTACGGCCTACTCTTTACGATTTCCAACTGCTGTGGGATTTTTAACTAGCGCAACTTGCACACGGGACCTCCTATTTTTTCGCCCTTACCCGAGAAGGCTAGGCATCTGATCTCACTACCCAGGAGACCAGGAGGGAGTATGACATCATTAGGACCACTGGTTCTGAAAAAAAAAAAATGTCTATAAATTATGCTACCTTAATTGGGAATCAAACCCCGTTACTTCTAGAACTCGAGGCGGATGCCATACTTCTTAGCCACTCCGACCCCCAAACGGTTTGATTACTTTACGGTAAGACCGCTTCGTATATTTGTGAATGAAATACGTTACACTGCTTGAAACAGCAGTAACTGCACGCGTTTTTTCTAAAGCGTTTTCTCGTGCATGCTGATTTCTTCTTCTTCCTCGTTCGTCCTGAAAAGGACGTTGGTTGCGTTGTGTCTGTTTACAGCGAATCTGCAATATTTGCGCCTTTCGGCCAACACATCCGACTTCAGCACGGCATTTTTGAGACCGGGTTAGCCTTTCCTCTTCGATTCCTACTCACTCAGCCAAACTGCAGTGATGCAGCCTGTTTCCAGGACCACCACTTGGAGGTGGAGTAGGGTCTTGGTCAGCTCTGGTTCGCTGACCCTGATGCAAGCAGTCTAGCTATGGATCGCTAACTTCAAGTCTTATGAATTGAACCGACCTTTAACCTTCCTAATCCACCATCTGGACCTTGTTGTTTGAAGCAAACTTTGATATGGTAGGTTCATAGCACATACTGCCGCAGGGTAGTGAAGTGTTTGAGTCTTCATTATACTAGGTCCTGCTGTATAAGGTGGGATGACTAGTTCCCGTCCCCCATGTCTTTGCTGTCCCTGACTCAAGTGCGGAGTCAGGTACCCACTTACAGCTGGGTAGACTGGAGCAGGGCTCTACCAGGTTTCTTGATCGAAACCTCGAAACCGGGCACTCAAACTTCAATACATCTCATTAATTATTCTGATCTTCGATCTGAAGCCAATTTGTTACCCACATAATACACTCTCCGACCCTCCCCGAGCACGCTTAGTGTCTTATTCCACGTTCTGTAGGCTAAGGGGTTAGAGCGCTTTCCTTTCGTGACAGTTACCGGGTTCAAAAACTGGTAACGTCACGCTCCAGTTTACCCAGCTGAAAATAGGTACTGACTCTGCTCTTGAGCTAGGGAAGGAAAAGGCAGCGACGAAGCGAACTGGCCACCCAACCTCATTAAAAAGATGGTCCTAGTCTAATGAAGTCTCTAACACTTCAGCAGTTTCTCCTACGGCACGATCTTACCCTCAATCAAAGTATTTCAGATATCAAGTCTTTATGCGTTTCCGGCCGCCATGTTTAGGTGGCAATAGGAAAATATAGCCACAAATGATCGATAGAGCAAAGTAAATTATAAGTACTCTGGGGTACTTACCATACATGAAAGAGAAGTTGTAATGTCCGTCATAATGAGAAACAGCCACGCTCCAAGACGTCTTAGGCAATTTTACCAACTAAATAATATTGGAGACTATAAGGATATTCTTGAGAATTATAATAAGACGTAAGGTATGCAGGTAGACCAATAGCAGGTACTGCCGTATGAGATGGAAATGTTAGAGACTTCGCTATACTAGGTCCAGCATCGAGAGGTGGGGTGATCAACACCCAAAAAACGAGACCATCAACTATCTTAAAAACTCTCTAGGACCGGTTCTGAGTATATGGCCTCGGAATAGAAGAGAGCTAAAATAGAAGACGGTTCAGAATGAGATGGATCAGTGTAACCACAAGCACGGCAAGTGCACAGTAATAGAAACCGAGAATCAACTCTTCCCGTGACACATCACGGCTTAAGCAGTAGAAAAAAAAAAGGAAGAAAGAAGATTAATAACAATCACACTACCAAGAAAAATAACAGAATTTCTTCAACACAATCATAAAAATAAAACGTATTCATGGTTTACCTTTCACCTTTCACCTTGCAACAACTTCCCAGGGCGCATAGGCTTTTAACAAACGAATGCTAAGTCTTCCTGTTCCGTGCCATCAGCTCAAGATCTTTCCACGCCTCCTTCATCCCCTTTATAATTGTTTCCAGTTCCTTTCTCCATGTGTTCTTTGGTCTTTCTCGACCTCTTTTACTATTTGAGTTCCAGAACAAGAACTGATTGGTAATGCTATCAACATATGCTATATTTAGGCAAACCCACTGGCCCAGAGGAACAACATTGGAAGCAAAACTATACGGACCTCTGTATCAACTACAAAAGACAGTGAAGTTTATACAAGAAACAACATTGCAGATATAGACAATATATTTCAAGCGAACGAAAGAAGAAGAATAATGCTATCAACAGGTTTTCTCAAATGTGTGTCCTGTCCATCTCCAGTATCTTCTTCTCTCATCTCTTGTTCCACTGGCATTAGCCTGGTTCTTGTCATTCTTCTTCTTCTTCTTCTTCTTTGATCCTTAGCAGCCGACCGTCAAAGCAGTCAGTGGCCATTACGCCTGGTGGCGTCTTGTAGGGCAACAACAAATTGATTCCACTTTGCTCGGTCGGCGGACATCCTTCGTACAGTGCCCCAACTCTGGTTCATTCTTTGCATCTCAGCCTCCACAGTCCTCCGCCAAGTTGTTTTTGGTCGGCCTCTCTTTCGTTTTCCTTCAGGGGTCCATAGCATAGCTGTTCTTGTGATGGCATCGGGGTCTCTTCTGAGGACATGGCCAACCCAGCTCCAGCGTCTGCCAGCTATGATGGTGTGCATGTCCTCTTGCTTGCTCCGAGTAAGCAGATCTTGGTTGGTGATGGTATTCGGCCAAAAGATTCGGAGAATTTTTCTTAGGCATGTTGTGTGAAAAGGTTCTTGTCATTAGTTCCACATTAACAGTCTTGTCATACCACTTTCATCCGTCTATTCTATTCTAAGCATGGTTTAACAAAGACAGATTATATGCGTTTATAATGCCTTGACGATATTAATCAAGATTTTAACGCTTGATACCCGTTTTCTCATTATATATATATATATATATATATATATATATATATATATATATATATATATATATATATATATATATATATATATAATATATATATATATATATATATATATATATATATATATATATATATATAATTGTATCCATCTACTTTATCAAAGAGCGTCCGATTGACAAGAGTGATTAGAGCGCTGGTCTCTCGCGGCAACGGTGCCGGGCACGATTCACAGCATCGACACGCTTTAGTCTACCCAGCTGTAAATGGGTAGCTGACTTTGAATTTGAGTTAGGGAAGGAAAAGACAGCGAGAAAGGGAACTGGTCACCCCATCTCTCGATGCTGGACCTAGTATAGTGAAGTCTCTAACACTTCACTACCCTACGGCAGTATTTGCTATGGGACTACCTTTGCCTTTTTTTAACTTCTTCAAAACTGTGGTGTCGAATGATGAAAGTTGTCCAAATAATTAATTGTTGTTTATAAATTCTTTTGTTTTGCATTGTGCCGTAGCCGTGTAAAGTTCATTGTAGAATACACCAGTTTTTCTTCTTCTGTACTACTAGTGTAAAGGCCCGTCATAAGACGGGAATTAAATTCAAAAGCACCAATACCTAACGGCAATTTTACTTATTGGAAATTATTTTTACAAAACCACTGTGCATCACCACAGTACAGAACTACGTAGCAGCAGCGAGGATTCCAATGTGTGTATACGGGATCACACATTCTAGAAATACATTTTTGTGCACACTGTCATTTGTGCATTGTTCTTTGGTAAGTGTTACTATTTTCGGGAGCGTACATATCAGGGAAACTATACAATTAATGTCTAATTGTCAACCAAAGTTGCACCCCTTAGCGTTACGCACTGACAGAAAAAGCTGGGATTTTATATATTTTGATTCCCTATTGTAAACAATTAATATCTGATGGTCTACCTTTTTATTTAACTATCAGGACTCGATCTGAAATGGCGTAAAATCCCATTACTGCTCTTGCTTTCCTGTGTTTAAAACTATGCCTATGACTCCCTCTAGGGTGGAGAACTATCCAGCTCGTAGCATTGCATCGTCCGCCAAATAGTGTGACCTCCACCAATGTTGAGCCCGCTGAGTTGGGGGAAGTCCTTTGGAGTTGCAAAAAAAAAGCGCCTAAACATATCCCCAAATTCCGCAAGGGTAAAGAGTGAAAACTTCAACCACTGGGATTCGAATGAACGATGCGTACCCACTTTCATGTTTATTTTTCCAGAATAAAGGATTGTTTAGTTGAGCGTCCGATTAACACAGCGGTTCCCAACCTTTTTTCACTTGCGTACCCCTTGGCAGCCCATTTCTATAAATTGTACCCCTAATATTAGCAAAATATTTGAAATTAATATTGTTGCTGTTATTCAAAATTTATAGAATATAACCAGAAATAAAGGGGCCAACCACGGGATTAAAAAACAATGTAATAAAAAGGTGAACAAACAGTGCATATAATTTTACATTTAAAAAATCAGAAGTTACAATAAAAATTAACACATTTAATTTATTAATAATAATAATAACGTTATTGTTAAAAGTTGAAATCACTTTTTATAACACACATGTCACGTGACCATGACAAATGTTCAGTGCGATCCTTGAGCTTGTTTTGAGGCACATAGTTTTTTTTAAATCAGGTTCAAGTGATGTAAGATACAATCTCAATTCTGGACCTGCATTCAGTTTATTACGGTATTTATTTTTTATAAAGGTATAAGAAGAGAAAGCCCTCTCCACCAGCTCAGTATTTGTAAATGGCAACAGAAACTTAAGCGCCTTGTCGGTCAGCTGTTCATATTCTCTGCTGATGTCTCCCCAAAAGTTAATAAGGAATTTTCCTTTGAATTCAGCTATTAAAGTAGTATCAGTCGAAAGTTCAATCAACTTCTCTTTTTCGTTGATTGATAATGTGGCTGCTTGGAAATATTCTTCTTCAAAGGGATTTACAATCCAGTAGTTCTCTTTTCCAGGTTTCGGAAAGTACTTCTCGAAAGATGATATTAGCCCTTTCAAGTGTTCAAGTTGACATATGTATCTTTTTTCCGCCATTACTCAATTTTTTTCGCGTACCCCTGAACGTCCTGTCGCGTACCCCCAGGCGTACGTGTACCACAGGCTGGGAACCGCTGGATTAACAGATCGCTGATCTCTTGCGACAAAGGTACCGTGTTCTATTCACAGTACCGACACACTCCAGTCTACCCAGCTGTAAATGGATACCTGACTCCTTCTCTTTGAGTTAGGGAAGGAAAAGGCAGCGAGGAAGGGAACTGGTCAACCCACTCTTTTTTTTTTTTTTTTTTTTTTTTTTTTTTTTTTTTTTTTTGCGTACGCCCGCTAATACTCGAGGCGAAATCTCAGGTTATTACTATGTCTAACCTGACATTGATTTTACGTGAGTATCCCTTTTTACTTGTACAGAGACAGGTGTCCCTCGCCATTCAGGCAAATACTCTCCGATTTCGGAGGTACCCATTGCAGCTGGGTCGGCTCAGGAGCCGCCAATCCCTGGTCGACAACACTCCTTCAAATGTCCTCGCCAGGTCTCGAGTTAATCCAGTCCAATTCCCGGTCGACGAAAAATCCTCAAATGCCGTCACCCGGGTTTGATCCTGAATCACCCGGTCGCCAGAGCGGTGTTGTAACCACTACGCTAGCGCGGCTCCCTAACCCACTCTTAATACTGGACCTAGTATGATGAAGTCTCTAACACTTCACTCCCCTATGGAAATATCTGCTATGTGATTACCTTTACTGTTACCCGCTTCTCTGACCATGGAGCTAAAGAGATTGCTGATGGCATATGTTTTTGTTTTGAATGATAGTTTAATAGGCCTCTCTTCACTAGTGAAAAGAGCGATGCGGAGAACGAGCCTAGCAGGGGAATTGTCACGAGAGAGGCTTGGCTAGTCTGACTTAGTTTGCGCATGCACCCCCGATAACAGTGTTTCCCAACCTGTTTCGAGTCGCGACCCCCTTTTATAATAGCCAAGTAACCTGCGACCCCCCGCCACATTTGCATAAAAAGGCATTTTTAAAAGGGTAAAGAAAACCCATTAAAAATAGATTTTTCAGAATATAATTCTAACCTAATATTTAATTAACCTAATATTTAATGCGATGGTGGTACTTGCATCTGGGCAACCAGCTTCAAAATTCGCGGCTGAGTGTTTGTTAAAGCCATCCTCATGTCATCCTCAACATTCAGTCTGTTTCTTGCCTTTGTTTTGATATGAAGAAAAGCGTTGAAAATCCACTCTCGCAGAGATATGTAGAGGCAAATGGAAGTAAAACTCGAAAGGCAAGCATGGTGACATTTGGATATGACTGATACACAGCACACCAGAACTGAGTCAGCAATTTTTTATAAAACAAATTACGTGCCGAGGAATCGTTCCGCAGATCCAAGAATTCATCCTGTACTTCATCGGGAATGCTGGCTACATTCAGGGAAGCAGAGAATGGGTTTCGTAGCAGTGCAGCTTCTTCTTCTGTAAGCTCAGGGAAGTACCGCTGAAATTCTCTTTCAAGGGATTCAAGGTGCCCAGTAATCTCCTTCAGATTCTCATCCAGTTCACCTTCAGATTCCTCTACCACACTGCAGAGTTTTTCAAACATGGCAATGTTTCCAACTTTCCGACGCCAGTTTTGCAGCTTGGATACAAATGCCTGAAGATTGTCTTGAAATTGGATAATGTGTGTTTCCTTTCCCTGAAGTTTCAGGTTCAGCTTATTAAGCTGGTCTAAAATGTCTGCTAAGTAAGCAACTCTTTTCTTCCAAACTTCATCATTAAAATAAGCCACAAGGTCATGTTTCCCTTGCACTTCCAGGAACAACTTAATTTCATCTTTCAACTCAAAGACACGATTGACAACATTTCCTTTCGACAACCAGCGTACAGCAGTGTAGAAAAGAAGAACCTCGTGATCAGAATTCATGTCTTTACAGAGTTCTTTAAACAGACGGGTGTTGAGGGCTCCAGATTTGATGTAATTCACAATTTTGATCAGAGAATCAATTACCTCTTGCAGAGCAGCTGGAAGAGTCTTACTGGCAAGAGCATATAGGTGAATCATGCAGTGAATGCCCTTCGCTTGGGGAGCAAGTTTTTTCACTTTTGTCTGAAAGCCCGACTTTGACCCTAGCATAGCTGGTGCTCCATCTGTACAAACCCCACAGACGTTTTTCCACTGTAGTCCTCCAGTTTCGAAAAAGGTATTTATCTTCTCCATAATATCTTCACCTTTTGTTGTAGTTTCAAGTGCATTACAAAACGGGCACTCTTCTTTGATGTCATCTGAATGAATATATTTCACGGAGACAAGCAACTGAGAACATGAACTTACGTCCGTTGATTCATCAACTTGAAAAGAAAACAATGGAGAAACTTTGGTTTCATTCAAAACCTGCTCTTTGACGTCTACGGACACATCTGAAATACGCCTTTGAATAGTGTTATTGGACAGAGATATTTGTCGCATCTTTATCTCGCTGACTTCCCCAAGAATTAACTTCACCATCTTCAACATGCAGGGTTTGATGAGCGTTTCTCCAATCGTGTAAGGTTTTTTTTTGTTTGACAATTTTCAATGCGACTTCATTTGATGCTTGCACTGCTGCTATGCTCTGTTGCTGAAAACTTCCTGTAGGATCAAGTCTCTGACGTCTGAGACCAGTGTCATGGCGTCGAAAGAACTACAAATCCGTTTTAGTATGTTTTGAATGCTTTGTCTCTAAGTGACGTTTTGAATTTTGAAGGTTTCTTAGATTCAGCACTGAGAACAACATTGCACAAAACGCATTGTGGCTTCTCTTTGCCATTGCTGATCAAGGTGGTAAAGCTAAATTTTAGATAGTCTTCTGAATATTTACGTTTTTTCTCCATGGGTGCGGATTTCTGAAAACATAAATAAAAATTAATTCTTTTTCGCGAATAAAAATATTTCCTTTTTGTATTTTTATTATTTATTCGCGTTTCACGAATCTTATCAATTGTAATTGTCATGCCAGCATCTTCCAGCATAATCCACATCAAGCCGAGAACGAAAAAGAACATATAACCAATTTTTATCAAATCGAGAACGTTAAGGAACATCCCCATTTATCAGTAAAAAAGTATAAAAGGGGAACCCCAACACAACCCCAAGAATGCAGCAGTACAAAAGCGCCAAGGCAGCACAGCGAGAAGAAAGACACGACGCTCACAACCTCAAGAGGACCTGGGGAAGAGGAACCCCAAGGGAAACTAACACGGTAGAATGCCTGAATAAAAGTATAGTTCTAAACTACTTTATGGGGAAGTCCTGGAGACAGGACAGTAATATTTCTTTTAAAAATAAATGTTTAATAATGTTTAGCGTTAGTCACTTGGCTCACTATTTTATTAAAATAATACACCTATTAATACTAATAATATAACAATAAAAATATAAATAAATAATTAGCCAAATAAATTGTTTTCCGTCGGGAAACGATAATAGCGATGCAGAAAGCCGACCGACAGCACGGACTGATGACGACCTACTGACGCTCTTTAGATTTTAGAAAGTGCAAGCAGTAGCTAACCCGCGCCAGTTTGCATCAGACGGCCCATCGCGGACATTATTGAATTACATCATTGCAAACATGGCGGCGTCAGCAAAACATACGGGGTGATCTTCAACCTTCAACTGCGTTTAGAGAGCAACTCAGCTTTTCTCGACGGTCCGTATTCGACAGTTTGTTATTCAAACATCGAGACACCGATTCAAAATGAATTTTGATATTGAATTTTGCACCATAGTGAATATTTGTTCAGTTTACTATTTGTAACATAGAATTTTATTCTAATGATAACACTGCATGTGTATATTTTATTTTTAGGGAGTGAATCAAGGTCCGCCGCGGCGGAAATTTGAAAAAAAATATTAAAGGCCCGCCATAGCAAATAATTAAAATAATATAAAATGTTTAATATGTATGGACACGACTGGCTTTTAATATTTTTTAAGTATCCGCCGCGGTGGACCTTAAGTCACTTCCTTTCATTTATCAAAAATCAGTGTTACAACCACTAGTAGAATGTTGCAGTGCAGCCATATTGAAATAAATAAGTGTTGAAAACCTTCGTGGTGAAATTTCCTATAAAAATAATTGCAACTAAAAATAATCGCGCCGACCCCCCAGAAAAGACTTTGCGACCCCCTTTGGGGTCGTGACCCACAGGTTGGGAATCCGGGCCTTATAAGAACATTGTGCATATATTTGTGTGGGTGCGTGCGTGCGTGCTTGTGTTTATGTTTGTGTTCCTTCTCGTTACGTGATAAATTGTTGACATCAAGCATCGGCTTAAATAAAGTTATGCTTCTGCATTTCGAATGTCTAAAATTTTTGCTTTTATTTGTTTTTGGCAAACTACGTCTCAGAGTCTCTGTTTTCTTGAAGGTATTCTTCGAGTCTTTCTTTTTCTTGAATACATTTTCTGTTTTGTGCTTCTTTCGAAAATGCACGCATTGTACGTCCCGCTGTTTCTAGCGAGAATTGTCTGCCTGGCATTAATTAGTTGATTCATTAATTTTTTTTTCGTAATTTTTGCTTTCTTTCTATCTGTTTAAATTCGGTCTCATCTTCCCGTCTGTCTGATCACTCTAGCGTCGACCTGTTCAAAGAACTGATTATTATTTTTCGTATCCTAGGATTGTACACAGTGATAGGTACATCGCATTTTCTTCATTACGTGATATGTTCATCCCATTTTCTTCATTACATGATAAGTACATCCCATTTACTTCATTACATGAAATATTTATCCCATTTTTTTCATTACATGATAGGTACATCCCATATTCTTCATTACGTGATAGTTATATCCCATATTCTTCATTACGTGATAGTTAAATCCCATATTCTTCATTAAACGATAGGTACATCCCATATTCTTTATTACGTGATAGTTACATCCCATATTCTTCATTACGTGATAGTTAGATGCCATATTCTTCCACATTAACACCCATATATTTTACCACTTCACAATATCCCTACATAATACTAATCCCTCGCCAAATTTACTTCTCCCCCTCCCAGTATCCTTATGTGACGTATACCCACACGTATCTAATCTCTATCCTGCTATGTTTCCTAATGATGTCCTGATAGCCAAATGCGCAAAGGAAGTTTACTAGTCACGTTATAATGAAGCAAACGACTAGTCACGATATAATGGAGCAAACGACTAGTCACGTTAACATGAAGCAAACGACGTCTTCGGTCGTGTTATGAGGAGAAGAAAGATGGAATACATTGTGACAACAGGAAAGAATAAGGGGAAAAGAGATATAGGTCGACTAAGGGAGAAGATAATGGACAGTTTGACATTGTGGCGTGAAAAGAAACCAGCAACAGAATTAATAAACACTACTGGAGACAGACAGTTGTGGACAGACATGATCACCTTTGCCACCTGGCACTATGCTTGAAGAAGCAGACCTAGAACCCTGTTACATCTTCAATTTATCCTCTGTTATGTCTTCAAATTAACCATTAATCCCACAAAGATAACTGTTACCCCAACCTAGATTCTGACATCGAGTTTCACCGTTTAGACTGACGTCCCATCTTCTTCTTCTCATTGGATCCTTAGCCCCATAAATGACAAAGCAGTCAGTGGCCATCACGCCTAGTGCGTCTTGTAGGGCAGCAGCAAACTGTCCCATTTTGCTCGGTCGGTGGCCATCCTTCATGCCGGGCCAAACTCTGGTTCATGCTTTGCTTCTCAGCGTCTTTGATCTGCCTCTCTTTCGCCGTTCTCCTGAAGTCCATAGCATGCAGTTCTGGTGATGGTGTCAGAGTCCCTTCTGAAGACATGGCCAACCCAGTTCCAACGTCTGCCTGCATGCCTTTTTGATGACTTTTTTTCTTTTTAAATAAAATTTTTGCCCCGTTTTGGCGAGGCGCATCCCGTTCAACCTAGTCGGTTATATTAGGGCGCATGTCCAAATATGAAAGACCTTTAGGTCTGATCAAATGTCGTATTTTGTGATGACGTCCAATCGCGCAATTTAAATAATTTCTAAACCATTTTCTACAAATACACAGTCAGCCATGACTGGTTTTCGTCTTCGCAATGTCATATATCTGAATATATAGGTGATTGAAAAGTCACTTTTCACTTCCTATTTTTGAAATATTGAAAACCTAGCTTGTATCGATTGGATATACATGACAGACATGTCATACAAGAGGCAATAATTGACATTTGACAAATGCGTTTTATTTATAATGTTTTTAATTTATTCCCAGAAACATAATAAAATATTTTTAAAATGTATTATGATCAATAGACTGACGAAACAAGATAAAGGTGGTCCCATAGCAGATACACCCGTAAGAAAGTGAAGTGTTAGAGACTACCAATGCTAGGTCCAGCATCGAGAGGCGGGGTGACCATTTCCCTTCCTCGCTGTTTTTTCCTTCCCTAACTCAAAACCAGGTACCCATTTACAGCTAGGTAGACTGGAGCATGTCGGTACCGTGACTCGAACCCGACACCTTTGCCGCGAGAGATCAGAGCTCTAACCACTCTGCTAAAAGGGCGCTGACGAAAGAAGAGACAGCAAAAACTGCTGCCCTGTATGAAATCATATGTCGGACAGACTGGATCCTACGCTGAGTTAAAATGTTTATGTGACTTATCATTGTATGCAATACAATGGCATTTAATTATCTTTATTTTGATATTTGTTTGATAAAAATTAGTTGGAAAGGAGTGAAGAAATAAACAGTTAAAAATTGGAAGCAACCTTGCATCTCAGGCACAAAACTTATTTCTCATTGGAGCATCTTTAGATACTCCAACGACATATTCACATCTCTTCTTCAGAACACTCATGTCCCCTGAAGAAGACAATCGAATACTCGCGTGACATCTGAAGATAATAAGCAGACGACATTAACTTTGTTTCATAAAAATTAGTTGGAAAGAAGTGAAGAAATAAACATTCAAAAATCGGAAGTAACCTTGCATCTGAGGCACAAACCTCATTTCTCATTGGCGCATCTTTAGATATTCCAACGACATATGTACATCTCTTCTTCAGAACACTCATGTTCCCTGAAGAAGACAATCGAATACTCGCGTGACATCTGAAGATAATAAGCAGACGACATTGACTTCCAAGTGCAGGTGAATGTTTACTTCCCTTGATGAGAGCACAAATCTTCCTAATTATGTTTGCTCTTGTCGCACGCGCAACTGCTGGCCAACTCACCCATCTACGGCACAGGTTTGTGTTGTATCCTTCCGCGGTAACTGGATTTATTAGCTAGAAATTCAAGTGGCCCTAAGTGAGAAAGTTATTGACTTACTCTGTCAACTCCAGTCCGGTAATGGTCAAATATAGAGTATTTTGTCGCCCGGGGATGAAACGGTTTGCCGGCATGCCAGCCGTTCTGTTGGACTGGCTGGAACAATGTTATATTTGCTTTGATATTCCTGCCGTCATCTGTTTTTGAAAAATCGATCATTTCATGGCCTAGTTTCTCTGGACTAATTTCTAGTGAAATATTGTTAGCCTTCGGGCGTTATTAAACACATGGTGTTAGTGCATGTTAGTTAATGAATTGCGAATATTTTCTTGTAAGTGCTCCGAAATTTGAAAAAAAAAATAAAAAAATCGGATAGTGCTTTGCAGTAGCATTTTGTTCATCTTGAACTAACACAATACATTATACGCGTGTGTACATCATCACCATTAGCTGCTACCGCCACATCGAAGGTCGGCAGCAGTGTATCTCCATCATTGTCCTGGCCTTGATGGTACACTCTGATAAGACTGTCTTGTCCATCTCTTAATGTTATCTTCCTACTTACAGCGATATCTTCCGCTTGCACGTTTTCCTTCAGCTCTTCATTAGCTAACTTTAATCTTCATTAATTCTCTTTTCAGTTTTAGGTGTTCTAGGACTTCATTATTTTTTTGTCTTCTCTTTCCATGAGACGCACTCTGTTCTTCTATATATCAACATTTGAAGCACCTCTGTTCTTTCTACCAGCACACATGTAAGCATTAAACATGGTATTCCAAATATGTTGTAAAAAAGATAGTTCCGTATCTATAGATGCTGCTATAGAGTAGTGAAGTGTCAGAGACTTCATTATACTAGTTCCAGCTTTAAGAGATGGGGGTGACCAATTTTCTTCCTCGCTGCCTCCGGCTTCCCTAATTCAAGAGCAGAGTTAGGTATCCATTTAGACGGAAGCGTGATATGCCAGGTTTCAAATCCAGAACCTGGTAACTTTGCCATGCTCTAACATTTCTGGCAGTCGGGCAGTTGTACAAATGTAAAGAGAAGAATCTGTAAATGTTATGCTTTCTTTCTCTCTCTCTTTCTCTTTCTCTCTCTCTCTCTCTCTCTCTCTCTCTCTCTCTCTCTCTCTCTCTCTCTCTCCGTCTCTGCCTCTCTCTCTCTCACTGTTTAAGCAATCCCTCAGTTCTTTATGAATGTCTTGATCCTTAGATCTCATACATTAACTATATCTTTCGCAGCCAATCCCAGGAAACAGCGTCGGGAGAGAACGACATTCACCCGGTCACAACTGGACATTCTTGAAAACCTGTTCTGCAAGACGAGATATCCTGACATTTTCATGCGCGAGGAGGTGGCGCTTAAAATTAATTTGCCCGAGTCCAGAGTTCAGGTGAGCAAGTGCTGAAAATTTCTGTCATTTCAATGTTAACCTTTCTGTTACACTGTACATTAGAGTGCCAACCGGTAGAGTGGTCGGAGCGCTTTGCTTCTCGACGCAATGTTACTAGGGTTCAAAACCTGGTAGCGTCACGCTCCAGCTGACCGAGCTGTAAGTGGGTACCTAACTTCGTTCTTTAATTAGGGAAGGCAAAGGCAGCGAACTCGTCTCCACCCCCCCACCCCCCATGATAAAGCTGAAACCTCATCAAATTGCTAGAGAAATAACCGCTACAAGAGCATGTGATGCAGGCTTCCTGCAAGGAAAGAACAACGATTTGTTTTTTATTATCAAAAATGACCTGAACACAAAGAAATGGCAACGTGCACTGGCAGTCAAATGTAAGTTAACATCGATAATTTACTTATTGATTGAAAAGAAACGGATAACAGCTGTTTAATCTACTGATAAGATGTTTGAACAGGTATCGTAGTTGTTTGATTTGTTGAGTTGTTGACATTCTTCAGCCTGGGCAGTGGGGTGAACATAAATAACACATAAGGAAGGGAAACCCGAGGCCTGTAAACAGTAAATTAATATTAGACAAACATAAAGGTATGTTTTCAGGCACTCGTAAGAAATAAAGAAGTAGAACACTTGGACAACAGAAAAATAACAGACGTGAGTGGCTTACCCAGGGTTCGAACCCCGTACCTTCCGTACGACAACTCCGCCTAGCTATCAAGCGAATCACACTGACCCCACGGCCAGCTAGGCATCCCCAAAAAAAGATGCTTTGCTGGCTATTTATCAGTACGAAACACACAAGATAACACCGGAAGTATACAGTGGGCAACTCAGCCCTTAAATGACGCAATCACTTCTGTTGTTCTCCTATTAACAGTATGTGTCAGTCCAAACAAGACAAAGACCTTGATACTGGGTCCAGTAAATAGTAGAAGACTTAAGGACATTAGTATAGAACAGAGGGTAGGTTTCTGGTATTGTATAAACATAAATAACACATAAGGAAGGGAAACCCGAGGCCTGTAAACAGTAAATTAATATTAGACACACATAAAGGTATGTTTTCAGGCACTCGTAAGAAATAAAGAAGTAGAACACTTGGACAACAGAAAAACAACAGACGTGAGTGGCTTACCCAGGGTTCGAACCCCGTACCTTCCGTACGACAACTCCGCCTAGCTATCAAGCGAATCACACTGACCCCACGGCCAGCTAGGCATCCCCAAAAAAAGATGCTTTGCTGGCTATTTATCAGTATGAAACACACAAGATAACACCGGAAGTATACAGTGGGCAACTCAGCCCTTAAATGACGCAATCACTTCTGTTGTTCTCCTATTAACAGTATGTGTCAGTCCAAACAAGACAAAGACCTTGATACTGGGTCCAGTAAATAGTAGAAGACTTAAGGACATTAGTATAGAACAGAGGGTAGGTTTCTGGTTTGTATATCAGCGAGTCTAGCCAATGGAGCCACGTTTCGACAAGTGTTTGAAAAAATGTTACCTTTTCACGTCTCCCCTAACAACGAAAGATAGTATTTATAGCCCGACCAATCGTGGTTAGTCATAAAGAGTGCCTGAAAACATACCTTTATGTTTGTCTAATATTAATTTACTGTTTACAGGCCTCGGGTTTCCCTTCCTTATGTGTTATTTATGTTTATACAAACCAGAAACCTACCCTCTGTTCTATACTAATGTCCTTAAGTCTTCTACTATTTACTGGACCCAGTATCAAGGTCTTTGTCTTGTTTGGACTGACACATACTGTTAATAGGAGAACAACAGAAGTGATTGCGTCATTTAAGGGCTGAGTTGCCCACTGTATACTTCCGGTGTTATCTTGTGTGTTTCGTACTGATAAATAGCCAGCAAAGCATCTTTTTTTGGGGATGCCTAGCTGGCCGTGGGGTCAGTGTGATTCGCTTGATAGCTAGGCGGAGTTGTCGTACGGAAGGTACGGGGTTCGAACCCTGGGTAAGCCACTCACGTCTGTTGTTTTTCTGTTGTCCAAGTGTTCTACTTCTTTATTTCTTACGAGTGCCTGAAAACATACCTTTATGTTTGTCTAATATTAATTTACTGGGCAGTGGGGTACATGATCGTTTGTTTTTCTTTTTCTTTCTTTTTTTTTTTTTCTCAAATGTTCTTTTTTTAATTAATATATCCTTTTTTTTAATACAAGGGTTTACGGTTTTAGATAACTTAACAATAATTTGAAAGTTGAGAAGAGTATGTGGACTGGTTACACACATTGACACAAGATAACGCACTTTGATAAATAAAGGAAAGTTGACCGTATTAACTATACATGTCTCCTGGTACAAACAACACTCAAACTTTCAACGTAACATGCGGAGCAATCAGCCTTCCCAGCATGCGTGCGGGGCTAAATTGTTTTCCCAGCATGCATGTGTGATGCTGCATAGAAGTCATTTTTAATCTATCGCAATGCTTTTCAATCGCTGGTTCGTGGTATGTGGATATTCTATTGTTTTAAATTTTTAAATATCAAAATAACTTTCAACACCATCATCATTTCTTCTTTTGTTCCTGATGGAGCATGGAACCACCATTGTCGCTGGTCCCCTTACGTGAAACTTTCACCACAGCATTCATGTTTTGTTGCAGTGGTGAATTGTGTAGTAATTTGTATTTACGGTATGCCGCTGACAACTTCATGTACAATCTCAGATATAGTCGCCTGTTACGACACGCCTGATGGAGCAGTCATCATCATCATCATCATGATTTTTTTTCGCGCGCCTTTTGGAGCAAGGATGCAACAGTGCAGCTGTTCTATTTGCGAGACGTCTGCACCAAGTCTTCCCAAGCTCTTGCTGTTGTGGTTTTGTGGCAGTTGTTTTGCATGATGAGGTTGCCACCCCATGCTTACTTACTTACTTAGTCGTTCCCCTTCTACCGTGAGGTGTAGAGGTTTGGAAGAGAGAGCGCCAGACTATCCTATCGGCTGTCTTCCTCCTGGCCTGGTTCCATTCTAGTCCTCGGTCCTTCAAAGATTGTCTAATGTTGTCCTCCAAGCGGACTCTTGGTCGTCCTGGGGGTCTGGATCCGTGGCTCTTTGTTTCCCATGCTTGTCGTGGTAGCCGATCTTCTCCCATTCTGCAGACATGGCCAAACCATCTTAGTTGGGACTGTTCTACTTGGGTCTGCAGGGGGTGGGATTTAAGGCCTTGACGTATCGTATGGTTGCGGACCATGTCTCTTCTTGTTACTTCAACCACCTTCCTCAGATACCTCATTTCTGAGGTTTGGATCTGGCTTTTGTGGGTTGTAGTCATTGCCCATGACTCGCATCCATATGTTAAGACTGGGACATAGGTGGAGCGGTATACAGCCATCTTCGTTTTATTCGCTTTGTACGACATGCATGAGGGTGCAGTTGGCTTAATCTTTCTTTGTCTCTCCGGGGACTATACAGTTCACTGTCAACAAGCTCTTGTAGATTAGACAAAAGTTGTCGGAAGTCACAGGAAACATACATTTTTAAAGCCTAGTTCACATCAGTCAAAAGTGAAGCACCCTGTAACACCCTGGGTGATGTGAACAGAATCTTCCTTCTCCCAAGATGATTGTGTCAAGCAATCTTGTAATTATGTCAACACCAGGTTCCCTCCCCCACCCCATAATAAAAGAAATAAGTATTTTCAGTACGTGATAGTAAATATAGGTATCTTGTTTGTATTTAGTGTTATGCGTAGATATCTCATTTGTATGTTGTGGTACGTCTAGATGTCTTGTTTGTATTGAGTTGAACACGTAAATGTCTTGTTTGTATTGAGTGGTATACCTAGATGTCGTGTTTGTATTGAGTTGTACTCGTATATATCTTGTTTGTATTAAGTGTTACACGTAGTATTCTTGTTTGTATTGACTGGTACACTTAGGTGTCCTGTGTGTATTGAGTGGTATACATAGATGTTTATACTGAGTGGTACACGTATATGTCTTGTTTGCATTAAGTGTTACACTTAGATGTCTTGTTTGTTTTGAGTTGTACACGTATGTGTCTTGTTTACATTAAGTGTTACACGCTTGTGTGTATTGAGTGATATATATAGATTTCTTGTTTGTATTGAGTTGTACACGTAGATGTATTGTTTGTATTAAGTGTTACACGCAGATGTCATGTTGGTATTAAGTGGTATAACATTTATTTCCTGTTTGTACTTAGTAGCACGTGTACAAGCCTTGTTTGTATTTGGTCATACACGTAGATGTCTTGCCTGTAGTGATGGTAGCGTAGTAGCGTTTATTGTATTTACAGGTAACCGAGACCAACAGAAGGTTGAAAACCACTGAACTATCTAAACCTCCGCTTAAGATACGCAGAAAGTTTAAATGTTCTGAGCTTCCGCATTCACCTTTGTAGCTTAAAAAGAATACCAGTAATAAATGAATAAATACAAATCGTCAACCAGGCAAAGAGTGAAGCAAAGCATACTGATCAGTGGGGATGGCTGGAAATATTATGTTAAGCTACCTTAACAAAACAGATTGGAGTATGAAACATTTTTAAGTTGTTTTTCTGTCTTTGCTTTTGGGACATCTGTAAATACAGGGTGCTGCAGAATTATGTATACATACATCACATGCATATAACTTACCATAAAATGTTGCTATTTTGCAAGGATATAACAGAATAATGCTAGATACAAATGAATAATTCGTGAAGTTTTTTTTTTTTTTTTTTTTAAATAGAAGGTTGAGCTCATCTCAAAACGCGCACAATGAGGGATCTGAGACATCAAATTAAAACTGCATGTTTCACTATTCATTTAAGTAACAAAACAGAATGACAGTCAGTTGTTCAATGAATTGTTGTGGGTCGTCGACACTTTGAACATTTGTGACTTTAAATTTTAAAATGCCATTCTTCTATCTCAGATAGTAATTGAGTTATCGGCATTCAAAGTGTGTATACATAATTTTGAAACACCCTGTATCAGGGCCGTAGAGAGGACTTTATTAGGGGGGGGGAGGGGGGGGGGTTAATAAAAAAATAGTTGTATGCACTATTTTGGTACCGGTACAGTCCTGTATGTTATGTAAAGTTGGACCCTACCTGTAAAAGATTAGGTATACAACCTTTTAGAACACAGTTGATTGGATATGAGTTGTCTCAATCAAAGATCTGCTATAAATAGTATGTAAAGATTGAAGCTGTCTTTAAAAGATTTGGCATGAAACAATTTTAGCATAGCTTATTAGATCTATCTTGTCTCAGCCACGCTGAGGGTGATGACTATTAGGCCACATCATTCTGATGTTGAGTCTGCACTAGATTCTATTGGGTTGCTTCTTTAACACATTAACTACCGAATTGAAAAACTCACTGTGGCCGAATAATTTTTTTTTCCCATTTTCATCCTGTAGGTGTTTGCACAAAGATAGCTGCAGTTTTCGTAATTGTTTACAGATTTTTATGAATTACACGTCATTTTAAAGATAAATGAATGTACTATTACAATAAACACCGGTTGTAACTCCAATAGAGGTTGTTGCTATTTAACGGCCCTCTGATGGCCAAGGACTTGCAATATTTTCACAATTATAACTGCTTGCGCCCCATCTCTATCACAATTTCAATCAATGTGCACACCGTTTTCACTCTTGTCCTCGTCGCTAGATCTATCAGTCAATTGTTGAAACACGTTTCTATCCTATTCAGCCGTTAGAAGAGATGTACACCCATTTTTTGTAGTCCTATCACTAGTTGCCACGGTAAACAGTTCTACACGATTTGGTAACTAACCCAAAACGCTGAAAAATATGAACATAATATCAATTTTCCAGTGTTCTACAACAACCATGCTTTGGGAATTTGTTTTCCGGTGGCAACTTAATCTCTAACCAGATCAGAGGGTTTCAGTATATTTTTCTTCGTTTTATTACTAAAATGAAGCAGATTGCGGTCCAAATGTGATTATTTTATGAGCCGCTGACAGCGGCTTGCGGTAGTTAATGTGTTAAAAGAATGAAGCAGATCTCCATATTGTTGAATGGACATAACATTTATGTACGCTGTTTTAATACTGTATTTCTTTCGGTTTTTCACTAAAACCTGCCAGTTAATTTCTCACTTTTTTTTATCTTTGCAAGAAGAACTCAAATTAGCCTGCTAGGCAAATCTCGGCTTTCCAAGGCAAAGCCGCATTAGATAACGTCGCTTTGCGCTAATTCAGGATAAAGCAAGTTAGCGGAATTTGTCAAAAAGTCATACTTTTGCTTAACTTAGCTCAAGGAATTCTAGTCGCTGATTTGTTACTACCACCACGTTGTGGATGCTTGCTTTGAATGCAGCACATATGACAATTTTCCTTTTTTTTTTCCTTTAAAAAAAAAGAAAGAAAGATGTAATTCATTTGATAAACTGCAGTGGCGTAACTATGATGAAAGAGTTCCAGGGGCACAAATTAAATGGCTCTCTCCATATATACTAGGCTCAACAACGATTATCAATCTACGGCATATCTGTATTAAAAAAAGTAACTACTTAATTCATCATCGGTATCCTTCAGTCTCCCAATGAGCATAGGCCTTCAACAAATGTGTGCCAGTTACTCCTGTTAAAAGCCATCTGCTCAAGTTGTGTTCATATCTTCTTCATCTCTGTTTCCAGAACGTAAGGAATCCTATGAGGTTTCACATAGAAACAATGACAATTAAAAGGAATAAATGCTAGGGTTCTTTCATATCACTACTTTCCATGGCCAACTCCGTGCTGGGACCTCCGGGACGTAACGGTCCACCCAGGCGATAATTACGCCAGTGATAAACTAACAGTGGAGAATGTTATGTAACACTAGAGTTACATGTGATCGACTGATGGTGGATAATTGTACGTACTACATGAGTACCAAACTGCAGCGGTGAATTTATTATCTGTTATTTTTTGTTGTTGTTGTATTTCTTTGGCTTCTGTTGAAAGTAAAGACAGCTAAGCATCTTAACAACTGCAGTCTATTATGCTATCCATCACTTATCACCAGGGGGCTGCCGTGCCTAGGATAAACTAAGATCTTCGATTTGAATGGAGCGTCATTTTATAAGGAATAACCAACCGTACGCGAAGATTGATATCGGAGCATACTCATAAGCCTTAGAGATTGACTTTGCAATGCTTATATTCTAATTTCCAAACCGACGAGAACGCTCCGTTTAGCTCTAATGTAATCCCCTGCCAGAGTACCTCAGACATTAAAATTTTAGTACATACGTGCTTTAGTAATCTCACTAATTGCATTTTATCTCTCTCCGTCTCTCTGTCGCAGTTACATAATATTTATTTATATAAAGGACATCACTCGTTAACATACAATAGCAACTTTCATTTCAAAATGCACCCGGAAGGAAATGCAGCCGGAGAATTCGAGATTTAATCCTCTTAATAATAATAATAGCCCCTTCAGTCATAACTGACTATGGGAATGCGCCCCTGAGGTGACAGCCCTCAGCTGCTTATTTTCCTGGTGCTCCTTTCGACGTTTTCTCCTCACCTCTGCTTCTTGTGTGAGCCTCTCTTCGCCCAATCTGAGGTGGTGCCGTAAATAGCATCGCCACTTAGTGCGATCGGCAGCTTCATCCTCCCATGTTGCTGGATCCATGTCCAGTGCCCTCATATCTCTCTTGCACACATCTTTGAACCTCAGCTGTGGTCGCCCAACTGTTCTCTTGCCATCTGCTAATTGTCCGTAGAAGATATCTTTTGGGATGCGACCATCATCCATGCGGCGAACATGGCCAAGCCAGCGAAGTCTGCGCTGTCTAAGAAGCGTATACATACTTTGAAGGCCAGCACGTGACAACACCTCGACATTTGTCACTTTATCTTTCCACGAGATGCCGAGGATGCGGCGTAGTCTTAATACAACTATTTTATGCAGCAAAGTAGTTTTTCTTTGCTGTTTCATGTTTGTAGCGTTTCTGTGTGGTATGATCGCTTATGCGCCTATCTGCATCTCAATGATCCGCGAGACATCTTGCGAAAACCTTCATGGATGCTGGGATTGAGCAGGACACAGAAAGATGTCTTTAACGCCGGATTCCTCGTAGCAGGTTTTTCAGTTCAACACATTAACTTAATGCATTTTCTTCATTTTGTATTCTCCCTAAGAAAGAAAACTGAGTCCTCGTGCAGAATAGTCTTAAGAAAGCAAGAAGTTTAATTATCTGTCTGTGATGGTTCTTTTTGTCTTCCTCATCTCTTACGTAGTCAAAGTAGTATGGGATAGATTTAGCAGACGCAGACATGGTTTTGTACCGAAATATGAAAACCGTACAGTGAGTCAACAGCTGGCAACTCAGGAGCTGCGGAGATCTACTTCAGAAATACTGCTTGATAAAAATCATGTCTGGTTTTCAGTTTCAGAGTACTTGGAATAAATGCAATCTATATGTAACTTGTATCTCTGCCAGGTGACCTGCTTCCTGTAATTCCATTAATAGAGCGGTGGAACATTCAACCTAATTGATATTTTGCCAAGTACTTAACTTCACAGACAAGATGGCGTTCCTGTCTCATGCCGTCCACGATGACAATGAATTTTCTAAAGCTAACTACTTTTTAGTGCAGCGGGAAAGATTTATCATAAATTTCCGTAACTTTAACGTTCTTTCTCTGTTGCGCTTCCGTGACCCTGGGATCTAACAGAATCATTCCATGTGATCTTCTGATGATCGGGATCTACTTTATGCCGACCCCTGAAGTCTTCTTCTTTGGTCCTTGGCCGCTGACTGACAACACCATCGGTGACCATCATGCCTGGTGGTGTCTTGTAGGGCAGCAACCAACTGTCTTCACTTTGCTCGGTCGGCAGCCACCCTTCGTGTGGTGCCCCAGCTCTGCTTCATGCTTTGCATCTCTGCCTCCACAGTTCTCCGCCAGGTGGTTATTGGCTGGCCTCGCTTTCCTTCTGGAGTCCCATAGCATTGCAGTTGTGATGATAGTGTCAAAGTCTCTTCTAATGATATGACCAACCCAGTTCCAACGTCTACCTGCTATGATGGTCCGCATGTCTTCTTGGTGGCTCCGAGTTAGCAGTTCTTGGTTGGTGATGGTGTTCGGCCGGAAACATCGAAGAATTTTCCGCTGGGACCTCTGATATAGACGAACGAAATACCCAATATCATGTTCAGCTTCCAGTTTGTTTCTTGCTTTGGATTTCATTGAGAACAAGATTGGAAGTTCTCTCTCTCCGGTCCACAACCTTTTTTTCTTTTAAACTAATCCTACTATGTTTGGAACATTTCGCTAGGATAATATCGTTTTATATCCAACAGTCCTCGCATCCCCTTGACAAGCTTCTCGTACCCCCTGGGGGTAGCTATATAAAGTCCTGAAAAGCAACAACTGTCATTATTGTTGCGACATTTAGTAGCACGTGGTGACGCTGCTTCACAACAGCTTTAGTATCAACCGTGATTGAAGCAGATATCAAACAAGGAATTCCACCAAGACCATCTCAAGGATGGTCACCTGGGGATATTTCTCAATTATGCTTCTCCTTCGTCCCCTCTTCGCCACAGCTGCCCGAGTGTTTGTCCGATAAAACAAGAGTCAGGAAATTCCTAAATAATTAGCCTCTCTGCCCGGGTCCAAGCACTGGAAGTTCTTATCAAAGCAAGTGACCAGGCCAACAATAGACCAGGTTTTCGTGAAGGTTCACTGCACTCGCAGGTTGACCAAACTTTGGTCTGAGTTTTGACATATTTTGGTTCGCGCTAGTGTGGCAGCTATTCTTTGAGTTTGTCTTCGAGTAGGTCCACACAGCCTTGTCTTTGCCCGTGTCAATCATTACTGTCAGAGGAAATCAAACAACTTGAACCATGACCATTCAGTCTCCTATTCAATGTCATTACGCTTACCTCTGGCCATTTCATTCTTTACCTGTTGCCTCGAACATTCCTTGTCCCCATGTTACGGAGATTTCTTTCATTCATGTACGCCCGGTTCCTTTATGTACGCCCCACTTCAGCTTTCTAATGCATACTCTAGGACGCTTGTGCTTCTTTAGGTCCATTCAAATTATATGGAACCTTCAGCATAAAATATGTCTGGCACTTTGAGAATCGGAACAGTCTTGCGTATACATCTGTTTGAGTAAAACTGTTGTTTTTGTTTTGATGAGGTGATGGGTGGAGAGCGGGCACTTAACAGCTGACCATTATTGCCTCTTCTCGTTCCATCTTGGTCTACCCTGTTCAACCTGAAATTTGGTTATAATTGGGGTATTTAGTGTCATTTTATTTTTTAATTTTGTATTCAATTTAAATAGCTATTGTCTTTAGCAGTTGCTGATTTTAATTTATATTAGTATTTGTCCATTTTATTTTCTCTTTTGTATTGTTTCTTGATAACTATTGTCCTTTACACTTGGTTTTACTTTGTATTAGTATTTGTTCTTTTTGAGTTGTTTTTTTAATTTTATTTAATACCTTGTTGTCTTTCCTTGTCCTATGAGTAGTTAGTAAGTTTTTTTTCCCCCTTTTTATTTTGTGTTTTTTTGTTGTTGTAACTAACCTTATATGTTTTCCTTTGTTTTATGTATATATCTTTTAAGTTTTGATTGGGCATCTCTTGGGGCATCTATACTTAAAACCTTATCACCTGTCAAGTCTATATTGTGATTTTTATAGTAAGATTTTAATTCAAGCCTTTGTTGTTCATACTTTTTACAGTGGATCAGGTAGTATGAGTAAAACTCATCAATTAAGAGTTCCTTATATGTGCCCACAAATGTTCCAAGCTGGCGATTTTTGCCTACTCGGTTGCTGCTTGGCCTAGCATTATGATAAAAGGTAAAGGTTATCCCCATATAGGATATTGCTTTAGAAGAGTGAAGTGTTAGAGACGTCACTGTACTAGATCTCAGGTTTATGAGATAGGGGCGTTCTGTTTCTTTCCTCGCTCCTTTAAAAGTCTTCCCTAACTCAAGAGGAAAGTCAGGTATCCATTTGCAGCTGGGTAGACTGGAACCTGACGATACCGGGTTTCGAACCCCGGTAACTTTGTCTCGAGAACAGGAACTCTAACACTCTGATAATAAATGTGTGTGTATGTAATTGTGTGTGTTGGGGGGGAGGGGGGGGGGGGGGTTGTTCAAGGAAAGAGGAAAATACGAAAGGACGGAATATACGTTTATTGGCGGTGAACTGGAAGTAAAAGTGAGGTGGATAGGAAAGGCGATATAAAAAAAGGAGCATTTGTTGTTAATGTCAAGACAAAGTTTATCGAAGAGAAATAATCGTTCACCCCTGTTTGTCCGATATAGGGTTCCCCATTTCCGCTATTGCATTGACCAGGTTTCTCGGCATGCTTGCCCCTGCTGTTTGGTTGGGCACCTCTGTTCAGTTTTGTTTGATAAGGTTCGAGTCCCGATAGACGCCAGCTAATGTTGACGCTCAGAAACAGGAACAGGGTGCTCTCATCGAAGACAAAAGCCGGTTACTGAACTCCACACTACTGTAAGACCTCAAATATTGTTATAATTTGGCGTCAAGCCATTACTGTCTGAGACTAGTTAATTATCTACTAATTTTGTGTGTGTGTGAGATACTTACTGTAATTGTCTCGTGAAGTTCCTGGCGGTCTGTGAAGAAACAAAGAAAGAATCGGACTTGTCCACCCTCATGCATGTCGTACATGACCACTAGTGTAATAGTGTGTACGAGGCTGGCAACCTCATTATGTAAAAAACATTACTACAGACACCACCACTGCAACAGCATATGAATCCTTGGGGCAGGCTTCATGCAAACGGACTAACTACAGTAGAGGTTCCTTGCTCCGTAAGGAGCACACAGAAAAATAATCACGATGCAGTGTAATAGTCATTACAGTACTGAAAACGTTTTCTGTTTCGTGTGTGCTTTATACATATCTGTGGTGAAATGGTTGCCATGACAACTGCTAATTACATCAACATCTTTCATAGCATTGCGTTTTGTGACAGTAGCAACAGTTTTGGTAGTAACACCAGTAGTCGCGATGATGCAGTGGTAATTATAGCAGTCTTTGAAATAATGTGAGCTAGCTGTCGCTCTCGTAGTGGTTCTTGCAGTAGTAGCAGTTTTAGTAGTTGTAGTAGTAGTTACGTTAGTAGTAATAGTAGTGATAGTAGCTGCAGTGGTAGTGGCAGTAGCAGCAGTAGTGTTAGTTGTAGAAGCGAGAGTAGTAGCGGTAGAAACAGTAGTAATGGTAGTTGTATTAGTAGTTTAGTTGTGGTAGTGGTAGCTGTTGTAGTCGTAGATGTAGTAGTAGTGGTAGCAGTAATAGCATTAGTAGGAGTGGTAATAGCAGCAGTTTTAGTAGCAGCATTAGTAGTAGCAGTAGGACTGGTAACAATAATCGTATTAATAGTAGCAGATGAGTAGTAGTAGTGGTACCACAGTAATAGTAGTAGAAACGGCAGCAATAGCAGCAGCAATCGTAGTAAAAGTGGTAGTGGCGGTAGTATTAGTAGGAAATGGAGTAGTAGTAGGAGAAGGAGTAGTAGTCAGTGCCGTCTTAAGGCATGGGCACACTGGGCTGTGCCCAGGGCCCCACGATTCTAGGGGCCCCATGCTGGGATGCTGCCATATTGTTCATACGACATCATTTTTGTTCCCGTGGGTGCGTAGGGCTGGTAAGGGCCCAGCGCAATGCTTTGCCCAGGGCCTACAATGCTGTTGAGACGGCCCTGGTAGTAGTAGAAGTAGTAAAAGTAGTATGAGGAAAGGTAGTAGTAGAAGTAGTAGTAGTAGTAGTAAGAGGAGGAGGAGGAGTAGTAGTAATGGTAGTAGTAGTTAATAGTAGTAGTAATAGTAGTAGTAATAGTAGTAGTAGTTAATAGTAGTAGTAATAGTAGTAGTAGTAGTTAATAGTAGTAGTAATAGTAGAAGTACTTAATAGTAGTAAATAATAGTAGTAGTTGTTAATAATAGTAGTAGTTAATAGTAGTAATAATAGTAGTAGTAGTAGTAATAGTAGTAGTAGTTAATAGTAGTAAGAGGAGGAGAAGGAGTAGTAGTAGTAGTTAATAGTAGTAGTAATAGTAGTTAATAGTAGTAGTAATAGTGGTAGTAATAATAGTAATAGTAGTTAATAGTAGTAGTAATAGTAGTTAATAGTAGTAGTAGTTAATAGTAGAAGTAATAGTAAAAAAGAAAAAAGGTAAAGGATCCCGTTACACGCCCATTGAGGCATATTGGGAATATGGTGTTAGGCCCATATTATCTTGACCGTCGGCACACGAGGGGTGATGTGGTCGGCATCACGCCGGCCGCCTTGACCTTCCCAGAGTAGAAGTAATAGTAGTAGTAGTTAATTATTATTAGTAGTAGTTAATAGTAGTAGTAATAGTAGTAGTAGTTAATAGTATTAATAATAGCAGTAGTAGTTAATTATTATTAGTAGTAGTTAATAGTAGTAGTAATAGTAGTAGTAGTTAATAGTATTAATAATAGTAGTAGTAGTTAATTATTATTAGTAGTAGTTAATAGTAGTAGTAATAGTAGTAGTAGTTAATAGTATTAATAATAGTAGTAGTAGTTAATAGTAGTAGTAGTTTATAGTAGTAGTAATACTAGTAGTAGTTAATTGTAGTAGTAATAGTAGTAGTAGTAGTTAGCAGTAGTAGAAATAATAGTAGTAGTGCTAATAGTAGTAGTAGTTAACAGTAGTAGTAATAATAGTAGTAGTAGTTAGCAGTAGTAGAAATAATAGTAGTAGTGCTAATAATAGTAGTAGTTAATAGTAGTAGTAGTTAGCAGTAGTAGAAATAATAGTAGTAGTGCTAATAGTAGTAGTAGTTAACAGTAGTAGTAATAATAGTAGTAGTAATAATAATAGTAGTAGTTAGCAGTAGTAGAAATAATAGTAGTAGTGCTAATAATAGTAGTAGTTAATAGTAGTAGTAATAATAGTAGTAGTAATAATAGTAGTAGTAATAGTAGTAGTTAATAGTAGTAGCAATAATATTAGTAGTAGTAATAGTAGTAGTAGTTAATAGTAGTAGTAGTTAATAGTAGTAATAATAGTAGTAGTATTAGTAGTAGTAGTTAATAGTAGTTATAATAGTATTAGTAGTTAATGGTGGTAGTAATAGTAGTAGTAGTTAATAGTAGTAGTAGTTAATAGTAGTAATAATAGGAGTAGTAATAGTAGTAGTAATAGTAGTAGTAATAGTAGTAGCTGTAGTTAATAGTAGTAATAATAGTAGTAGTTGTTAATAGTAGTAGCAATAGTAGTAGTAATAACAGTAGTTGTAGTTAATAGTAGTAATAATAGTAGTAGTTGTTAATAGTAGTAGCAATAGTAGTAGTAATAACAGTAGTTGTAGTTAATAGTAGTAATAATAGTAGTAGTAGTTAATGGTAGTAGTAATAATAGTAGTAGTAGTAGTAGTAGTAAATAGTAGTAGTTAACACTAGTAGTAATAATAGTAGTAGTAATAATGGTAGCAGTAAGAGTAGTATTAGTAGTAGTAGTAGTGGCAGTAGTAGTAGTTAATAGTAGTAGAAGAGGAGGAAGAAGAAGAAGCAGCAGATGTAGCATCAGTAACAGAGACAACAGTATCAGTATTATACGAAGTAATTATATACTGCCCTGAAGATCAGACAACTGAAAGTAGGTCACCTTTAGCTCGTGCTATCAAAAGCTATCACATCTTCCATCATATTTTGTTTATTATTTTTCTTGGCGCTTTAAGAGATTAATAATCAGTCGTTGACACAGAATGAACAATTTCTACCACAGTTCTCTTCCCCCGAGAGAGGTCACTTCAATGATTAAAACACAGCTCTTTCCTGTAGCGGCCGCTGCTTGTCTGAGGTCTCTTAGGCATTGTAGTAACTGTTGTTGTGAATGTATTGTGTTGGTGGTCTTGCTGAGTAGCGATGACGGAATAACATTCAAAAATTAAAAAAAGAAGAAACTTCAATAACAGTATGACATGCTGTAGATGTTGGACAGCGACGAAGAAAAATCCACCTCATTGTTTTCTTGCCCTGTCTGTTTGTTTCCTTCTTTTCCTATCTGTCTCCATCCTCACGATCTTTTATTTTTTTTAATGTAATCTTTAATTCTTTTTTTATTATTTTATCATCGCGCTTAGTGCGTTGTATGTCTCATTCATTCATTCATTGGTTCTGTCTTTCCGTCATCACTTTCATATTCTTTCTCTCTTCCTGTCCGAGTGGCAAGCGCTTGTCTCTTACAGCAGTCACCGGGTTTTCGGATCAAAATCTGGTAACGTCAAGCTGTAGTTTACTGTAAATGGGCACTTCATCCTGTTCTTAATATTAAGAAAGGTAAAGGCAGCGAGGAACATTAAGTGGGAAGTTATAAATACTTATAGGGAACTTAGTGTACTGACTGAGATCAGCTGTGAAGGTATCTATATCTATTAAGAGTAGTGTATTATAGATAACCTTACTTGCTACCACATATCTATATATCTCAGTCAGAATTATTCTGGAATAGTGTGGTGCTACGTTATGTGTCTAGGGTATGTGTATGGTGAAGTGTAAGTCACAACAACAGACAGATAAACAATTTAATTTAATCCACTACTCTTGACAACACTGTGACACTCACATACATATAACACTCTATGAGAATAGCTTAAAGAAGTCACTCGTAACGGTTCAAATAACAATATGTATTCATTACTAGCATGAATGAATATGTGTCCTGATTCAACTACAAGGGAACCAGGAATCACAATCAATTTAAATTACAAGTTATGTACAGAATGTATTTAATATGAATATTGTAGTGACATATATTAGTACAAATGTTCTATGTGTGTCAGTTGTGTAGTAGTAAAATGAGGTAATACTGGTTTTGTTTTGTTCAAGCTCTGTTGGTATTTGTCATCATGACTTCAATAGTTTGTCTTTAGGGACTATTATTGGAGATGTTCACAGTTCCTGATTTTAAGACAAGTAAATTCCCCTCTGAATGGTATTTTTATAAAGTTATTTCAAGATGAGGGGACATAATGTTGAGCTCAGCTGGCCAACTCTGCTTATCTTGAGTGATGGCGGCAGGAGAGGACTCCTCTGCTCGAATTCTCTTCTGGGCTCTGGAGACACCTCACTGATAGCTAAAAGGACCAAGGAGTATGCTGTCCGACACTGGATTCAGCAAATCTCTGACCAGATGCTGCTCAGTACCATCAAGACCACTGTCCCTGAAATCAAGAAGGATGTACCTTCTACTTCATAACTAATTTATATTCTCTTTTACACTGATCACAATACAGCACAAACATTGCGTTCAGAGCGTTAGGCCAACAGTCAGCTTCATCTGAAATACTTTATACCAGCATTACCATCCTTAATGGTCACTACGCCTCTGCACTTCCAGCATTATTTCTTTCTAGTCAATCATCCAGGTGTCAGTGTACTGTTTGGCCATTCCATGCCGTTTTACTTCTCTCCGACACCCTCTGTTCAGGCTGGAGCATTTTAGGCTTTACCTCACGTTTGCCACTGAACTACACATATATATACAGGCATAAATCAACAATTCACATTCAATTTTCATTAAAAGATATTAAATGGTTCAAGCTTACCACAATTCATACGAATAACACAGATACGTTGATTAGCAATGAATTCTGGCACAAACTGGCACAAATTTCCTTCTGCTTATCTTCCAGGCTTTTATTGAGCCAAATATAAGCTGGCTTCAACGCACTGATGCTTTATCAAGTGTATTTAAACAAGTGGTTTCGAACTAACGCTCCCAAGTGTGTATATCAGCGAGACTGGCCAATGAGCCACGTTTCGACAAGTGTTTGAAAAAATGTTATCTTTTCCCGTCTCCCCCAACAACCAAGATAGTATTTATAGCCCGACCAATCGTGGTTAGGCTTTCATTTGTTGCGCTCCAATCAATTTGAAGTTTACATGGTAGGCTATTTCTGTAACGTAAATTTTTTTCAAACACGTTAAAAAAAAATCTTATGAGCAGAAATGATTTTATGCTGTCAGGCACCCCCAATATTTTATTTTGGGTATAATTTATTAATTCCTGGA
This sequence comes from Oreohelix idahoensis, assembly GCA_024509875.1. NCBI lineage: Eukaryota > Metazoa > Mollusca > Gastropoda > Stylommatophora > Oreohelicidae > Oreohelix > Oreohelix idahoensis. The sequence continues at coordinate 32,240 of JAMPIV010009397.1, read as the reverse complement.
CTATTTGCGTAACGTTTTACATATTATTTGTCAGCAAGCCCTAAGGAACCCAAAAATACTAATTTAAAGGAGCTACGTGGCTGCGTTCAAAATATGCAATTTCTTCTACCTCCTGTTTGGAAGATGTGCTGTCTGGGTACTGTTATGTGTTCAAACGTAAACCCATCTATTGTTATCTTTTCTAATAAGAGTCTGTTTTGATTTATAAACCTAACTCTGGGAAAGGGTAGTGTATTTTATCACTGTCCGTCTGAAAAAGTTAGTGCTTGTAGACTTACACGCGTGATGCCAGCATTTGTATATCGCGCGTCGCGTGTTGCATGCGTTCCTGATTTCCAGCCCTCCCCTCTCGCCATCCTTTTGTCCATCTGTTCGTTCGTTTTGGTAACGTAATATAATTAATGTTAGGATTAATTTAGGTCATTACGCAGTACGTCTCAATGTTTTTCTTAGAAATGCAGCACACGTTTCATTGAAGAAAGCGGGTATAATACAGTAAGCTTTTACTATCAACGTGAAAGCGTTACAATTTGCAGACGAAGCAGAAAACAAGGGGGATTTCGAGTACATTCTTGGTGACAGCACTGTCATTTTCCCATTGCTCTTCTCTTTATTAATTTTATTTGTTAGGCTTTATATTTACCTAATAATTTATATATGTGGATTAGAATATTTCATGACACCTCCCCTCTTAAAACAGACATTATATGTCAGTCCTTTATTCTATATACACATAGAGAAATTTATTATTATTTCTGGGGTTTACGGTGATTCTCCTCACACGGATGGCGGCTTAAAAAATCCGCTCCCAGATTGGTTTTTCCAGATATATATTCAATGCTAAAATTATATGGAGCCAGAAGCAAAGACCATCGGAGTAACCTAGAGTTCTCATGCTTAGCCTGTGCTAAAAACGATAAAGGTTTGTGGTCAGTTTGCAACTTAAATGCCTTCCCATATAGATAAATATTGAATTTCTTTATTGCCCATATTACTGCAAGACATTCTTTTTCGCTAGTTGAGTAGTTGATTTCAGCTTTATTCAACTTTCTGCTAGCATATGCCACTGGGCTTAATTCCCCATCCAATGCATCTGATTTCTGTAGTAAAGTTGCACCTAGCCCAATATTACTTGCATCCGTCCTTACTATGAATTCTTGACTTAAGTCAGGTAATTTCAAAATGGGTTTACTTGTGAGCTTTTCCTTCAATTCTTGGTAAGTCATTTCACATTGTGGTGTCCATGTAATGCGATCTGGAAGTCCTTTACGTGTCAATTCCGTTAAAGGTGCACATATGGAATTAAAGTTTTTGATATACTTCTGGTAGAAACCACATAATGAGACAAAGGATCTCACGTCCTTCTTGGTTTGTGGTCTCGGGGCTTTCTGTAGTTTCTCTAAATTCTTTGGGTCAGGGGTCATGTTTCCCTGATAAACTGTGTGTCCCAAAAATTCCAATTCTTTACATCCAACGCAACATTTGGTTGGTCGGGCTGTTAAATTTGCCTCCCTAAGTCGATCAAACAGCATGTTCAGAGAGTCAATGTGTTCCTCAAATGTTTCTGTTGCTATAAGGATATCATCCATAAAATTTGTTATACAGGGATTATTCAGAGGATCCAATAATTTTCTCATCATTCTAGAGAAGACACTAGGCGCATTCTTCAATCCAAATGGCAATCTATTAAACTCATAGTGTCCTTCTGAGGTACTAAAAGCTAGGTATGGTCTAACCTCAGGCTTTACTGGAATCTGATAGTATCCTTTACTCAGATCCACTTTTGAGAAATATTTAGCTTTATTTAGTCTGGCAAACAGCTGATTTGTATCCGGCAATGGATCCACCTGTCCTTCTGTAATAGCATTCAGTCTCCTGTAATCTATACAGAGTCTATGTTCTCCAGAGGGCTTCCTTAAGAGTACCACCCCGGAACTATACGAAGACTCACTGTGCGAAATAATTCCTTCCTTCAATAGATAGTCTATCTCTTCCTTCAAAGCTTTTTCCTTTGCAAACGGAATCGAATATGGTTTCATACAGACAGGTGTGGAGTCTATGAGTTTCATATCATATTCCAATAGGTTTGTATGCCCTGGTCGGTCTGTTAACACCTCTGCATGATTATTTAGAACCTGTTGCACTCTCTCTTTCTGAGTTTTCGTTAAATGTGTACTGATTTTCACCTGTGCTGCTGTCTCACAGGGGTGTAATGGATATTCAAATGATGAAAGTGGTTCCTTTTTCATCTCCATGGCGATGGACAAGGTCAACAAGTGTGTCTCTTCCTGATGTTCTCTTTCCAAATATTTCTTCAGGAGATTCACATGATAGATTTTTTTCTTTCCCCTTCTTATCTATCTTATAATTTGTTCTAGATACCTTCTCTAGAACTGTATATGGACCCTGCCATCCAATTTGTAACTTATTCTGACTCCCGGGCAAAAGAAGCAGTACTTTCTCTCCCACAGCCAAATTTCTGTCTTTCGCCTTCCTGTTATAATAGGCAGCATGTTTCTTCCTGGCTTGTTTCAAATTTTCATTGGCAAGTTTCCAGCCAGTTTTCAACCGAGTGGTCAGCTCATTCACATATTGGTATGAAGATGTAATGTTTTCCTCTGCCTTTTCATCAGTCCACGTTCTTAACAAAGCTACATGTGGACCTTTAATTGTGTGGACCTATTTGTCCATGCACCGGTATGGTCTCTTCCACTTGAAGCTTTATAGTGATGATTTTTCCTCCCAGAATTATCATTCACAAAACGACCGCTACCAATTTTTCTCTTGGGGCTGTCTCCCCACTTAAAATTCTTGATGAGAGATTTCCTCTCTACATCTTCTTCCTCCAGTTGGTTTAAGTCCGATTGAGGGATTTTCGGCTTATCCTGGGGTAAGACATCTTTTTGCACTCTCCGCATAGTGGCCATTGTAAAACAGTTAAGTGAAGCTTGTCCGTGAAAAGGGGCTTCCCATTTCATTTGGTCCACTTTATCAAATCTATTTTTCCTTTTATTGTCAGGCCTGATTTTGCCTCGGGGCGTGTCCAGGTCCTGATCCATGTTCCCACTTGTGGGTGTTCCCTCATGTGCTATGCTACACCTTTCTACAAAATTCTCAATGTCCCATCTTGCTGACCATGGGATCTAGTTCCGGCCTTCCTATACATCAACTTGTTTTCCATGTAAAAATCTCCCTTGCCTGGAGTTGTATGACAAGTTGACAATTTTCTGAAACAAGGCTTGAGTGTTTTATCCCCAGCCTGTGCCTTCCTCATCTCTTCTGGAGTGGTATCTAACATAATATCCTCCTCCTGTCTTGAGGTCGACCTGACCTGAAGGGTTGCCATATACACAGGTTTCCTTCTGCACCGGTCAGTGTCATGATTGTCCATCTGACAATTTTTACACCACCTTTTTCCTTGGTTGAAAGATTTTCTTTCATCATATTTCCTTTCATCGAATTGTGGGAATTTATTTTTATTGTCATACCGTGGCCTATCAAATTGGTGCTTACCTTTATTTTGATCCTTAGGATCAAATTTATTAAAATTCTGTGGTGCCCTAAAGTTGTCCACCTGTTTCTTTTTATTACCTGTTACCTCTGCTTGAGCTGCTTGATACCTTTCAGCAACATTTCCAAGCAATACTCTACAACTCTGAATCTCTGACACCTTGTTCCAATAAAGAGAATAACTTTATCATGAGTCTGGAGCCATGGACTTTCTCATTAGTTGCTCTAATAAGGGACCATTTCATTAAGAACTGGGTTTGTGCCCTAGAAAAGTCCATTTATACAAAGTTTTTTGTCTCTATGCGTGCATGAGAACTGGCGTTAGGTTTCACCCACATGACTGCTTAGTTATAGCATTCCAAATGTTTTTTCATGTTATTACTACTGCTTTCTGTTTCCTTCTCCTTAATACAACAAGGAACGTCACCTGCTTTTGAACGACTTTCGCTTGTTTGTTTCCTGTTCTCCTAAAACCTCCCTAAGGCTCTTATTGTTGCTAAAATTAGTACATTTTGCTGAACACTCAGTTGTACACCTGTTTGTCGCTAAGTTTAGATAAATAAGGGAAGCATCTCTAAACCCATTACATGCTAAATAGTTAGTACCTATTTATATAGCTTACTCAATATCATCGTCTTTCATCAACATAATATGATCTAAATGGATAGCTCATAGCTGAGACATCTGGAGGCTCCTTGAGTAACCGTACTAGGTTTAATGAGATTCCACCAAGAAAACTGGAGTATCTGGCTACCAGTGGCTGGATGGAGCCAATTAAATGCAAACCAGGTGTTCGATTTAGACAATATGGAGGTATGGACATGGGGAAAGGGGGCTTGAGTGGGTGGGAGACTTAAGGAGGCACCGCAGTTGAAGGAGGAATGAGTCAGGTACAAGCGCATGAAGGGTGAGGATGCAGGAGAGGAGGGAAAGACGGCGACCTTCTAGGGAGGATGACATGAGGAAGGAGATGGAACAGGGAGGCGGGGGGCAGGATTGGACATCGAGAAGCCTTATGACGGGTGCTTAATCGGGGTAAGCATCCATCATTGCAACCTATTAGTCTGCAGCAAGCATCTTTGATACATGCTTATCTAGATCGTGCTTGGGTTAAAGCTCTGCTTCATTCTACTAAACTTACTTTTATGACAATTTAAGCCTAATAACCTTCTTTCAGGCTTCCTTTTCTTTAATCTGCTTTCTTCGCAGTTCATTATAAATTTGTCACATTTCCAGTTTGTGCACTTTGGACGGCTATCCTTTATCTGGCACATTGCATTTTCCTATTACTCTCTTGATGTACTGTTTATCAGAAGAGAAAATCGGTTTTTTAGGGCCCATGGTCAAGCAATGGGGAGTGGTGGGTTATGTGTGTAATGGGCGTAACCATAAATATATTGGATTGAATCCCAGTATTATGGTTACTCCTTCAATAGCTAAGGGTGAAGATTGATTTGGGTTTGGAAAGAGACCTAATGGTAGTAAGGGACAATTGGAGGGTTGTGGAACGCCACTTCATAGCGTGGCATGTGTACAGGGACCATATATTTTGAATAGTGATATGAGTTAATTTTAAAGAAAAAAAAAAGTGCGAACAGGACCACATATTATGTTGGTGAGTGTGGGATGTCAATGGAAGTGTTTATCTGAAATAATATAAGCGGCAGGGTTTTATTAACTGAACTAGAGATCAGCGTGTGAATCGGTATATAATATTTTAAGAATTAGTGTATTATAGATAACCTTACTTGACATCACCACAATTCTTCTATATATCCAGTCAGTATTTATTATGGTATAGCGTGTGGCTGCTATGTTATGTAGTTATAGGGTTGGTGGTTGGTGATGTGTATTGTCTCAAACTTATGGACATGTAGTTTTAGTCCGGTTGGTTTTACACTCTCTCAGCCGTGTTTTTTTATCGGGGTCTAGATAAGGTCTGAAGAATCAGCGTTGAGTGAATTCGTGAGGGTTTGTTAGGCTATAGGTATCGGAGGGATATGATTAATTATGAGGTGGATTCCCAGTGAAGTTGGTTTTTGGTGGACTGCGTCCTTAGTATTAGAGTTATAATGGTTTGTACTTTATTCGCTGTTTAGAGTTTGTCCTGTTGTAAATAGCGCGCTTTTTTATATGTATTTTCGTATGTGACACTACTATTAGTACTAAATGTTCTAAAGTATGTGTCATCAGTTGTGTCGTAGTCTAAAATGACTGGGGTTAAACTACCTGGTTCTTTCTATTTGTTCAAGCTACTGTTGGTACTTGGTCTCATAAGAACTTCATAGGTTTTGTACTTAGGGACTACTTTAATTGAGAGGATGTTCATCAGTTCATGAACTTTTAATTGACAAGTATAATTCCACTCTGAATGGGGTATTTTATATAAAGTTTATATACAGATGGAGGGGACATTCATGTTCCCGAGCTCTGCTGGCACATACCTACATGCTTGATTCTTCGAAAGTGACATGCGCCCGTAACTAGGACGTGGACACCTCATGGCTCGAATTTCTCCTTTACTGGGCACTGGAGGTCTATAGAATCTCTAATTGCATATAAGGACCTTTGGGAGAGTTTGTGCGTGTAAAGTCTTCGTGTGATACTGATTTTAGACATGTGAACTGATTGCTCGACAATATGTTCCTTATATGTAAAAACTGTCCCGGTTTATTATTTGTTAGAGTATGGGGGCATAAAGACGTACTGCATGTTCGTTAGGGTGTTGGCAGACACGGTGGACACTGATCACTAATACTGACACAAAACATTGAAGTTATCAGGAGGCGTCAGCCAACTTACATATGGCAATTCAGTCACAGATTCATCTGTTACCATTCTGCTATAACTTCCCAAAATGGTATATGTAAGAGAGTTGGGACGAATAGTAGCAAACCCGGAGATCTGGAATGATTGGGGGGTGAGGAGGCGAGTGTTACTATTTGCCATGATTAGGCTGGTGGGGGCATGTAAAACCAAATCATTTGGACAATTAATATTGAAGCCAACAAAAAGCTAAGGTTCATACCTTCACAATCACAGAATAAACTAAGCATTAGTCCTGGGAGCCAACTGGTGATTGTCTAGGAGCTGCACTCATCAAGGGGGAATCAGGTAAATAGTAATCATGTGTGATGGTATGGGATTCGGTTTAAATTTCTTATTTTGGAAAACTTGGATATGGGAGATACCCGTTAAAAGATACTTATAAATGGCTTCAAGCTTACCACAATTCAATACAAGAATAATCACTGATACGATTGAATTAGGAATGGATTTCTAACGGCTACTATCTGGATATTTTTGGGACAAGGGAGGAGGTGCAGGAATGGCTTTTATTGTGATCACAACATTTTAGCTTGGCATCTATTAACGCAATCATGCCCTTGTAATAGTTGTGTATTTATATACAAAAAGTGGGTTTAGATTACCTATCGATCCCTTGTGACTGTTATTATGCAAGACCAAAAAGAGTACTGGCCACTTTTGACGCCAAGGGGAGTATTCATGGGGAGGACGTGGGGTAACTTTTTTGTTCTCGTGGCGTGACGTGGGCAAAGGAGTACAAAATTATTAAATTAGGTGATGGCTGGGGGTTCGTGAAAGAAAATTGACGGGGGAGTGGCAGGGGATGGGGGCGGGGACCGCAGCAATTGATTGGGGTGATGGCGGGGGTATGTGGAAGAGTGGAGTGGGATGGTTCCAGTTTTGGTGGGACTCATTTTCTACCGGTTATATCATTTTCTTTTGTGAAGTCTAAGGTTTGTGTTGAGAGCTCTTGGATAAGAATAAATTGTGTTTCCGGGGAACGGGGTCAATAATATTTTGGTATGGTTTGTGCACTGGTCTTTATTGCGTACTAAGGATGGGTACAATTGTTTTTGTACTGAAATAAGCCCTCGGGTTTAAATTCTTTGGTACGATTTCTTTTTAGGTCGAGCTCGTAGGGTTGCGTCTTTACAAGAATACGATTGACAAATTTTCTTTCTCCTTCTACTCCTTGGGTGGAACTGATAGAGGGAGGCAGCGTGTGGGCACAATAAGCCAGGGTTCAGGGAGGGGGCAAATTTAGATGTTTTATCAATCGCGTGTGGGTGATGGGGGATCTGTTGTAGGTCAAGCTAGGACTGGGATGAATGTTATATTTAATACCTTACCTCTGGGATACAAATCACAATGAGGGGAAAAAATAGGGCTTTGAAGATTGATAGTGTTTATTTTATTCACTGTACCTGTCCAGTGAAATTAAAAAGCTTTGTGCCTCTGTAGTACCTTTTCTCGCCGATGGATGCCTCGACTTTCTGATTATTTCAGAGCGTCGCGAGGTGCATTGCTAGGTGCACTGTTTTCATGCACACGAAACGTAATAGACAGCATGACGGGTGTAACTACTTTACCGCGTGGGCCGGGTTGGGAGTTTAGGTATCGTAGTTGGTTTATGAGGGTGGTTGGTTGGAGTGGGATTGGTCGAATTTTAGGGTAGCTATCTAGCCTCTCCTTGTTACTTGACAGATCCAGTGGGATCCGTTGCGGTTATGAGGGGAGGGTGATGGTTGTTGTTTGGTTTTGTTTGATTGATTATTTCAACGTGGGAATCAGCAAATGAGTGTAAGCAGTTTTCTTTTTGCTGTAGAAGCAGATCTTCTTGGGTCGCTGTGAACTGGACTAGGGCCTGACGCAACCAGGTTTTGAACACGGAACCTGATAACTCTGCCGCGAGAGGCAGTCAAGAGGAGAAGAAATAATATTAAATACATCATTAAGTTACTATTAGACGAATAGGCAAGTCTTACGAGAGGGGGCAGCAGAAATGTCACTTGACCTGGGCCCCACCTCACAGAGGATCTCACCTCTGCCAGGGATGCATGGCCTTCCACCTTTTTATCTCTTCCAAACAGTGAGGGGGGCCTCACAATGTAAAATTGCCTGGGCTTCGTTTGAGTTCTCCGAAGGCCTCATGTGAGTTCTCCGAAGGCCTCATGTGAGCTCTCCGAGGGCCTCGTATTAAATTTATCATTTTGTCATTTCCACTTCCACTAAATGAGCTGCATACAGGCTACAACTTCTTCTTCTTCCATCCTTAGCCACCAACCGGCAAAGCAGTATGTGGCCAGTACGCCTAGTGGCGTCTTAGGGCAACAACAAATTGATCAATCTATCGCTGTTTCCACCACGCCTAGTGGCGTCTTTGTGGAACAAAAACAGACCGAACAATCCATCATTGTTTCCGTAATCAGATTATTTGGCAAGCAGGTGATCAGCCCACTGTGCGAAGTTTTTGCGGGATGGGGTAAACAGCCCCATGCCCATACCCTCCTTAGTCGCCTTTTACGACATGCGTGGTAGGGTGCAGTGTTACTATTCTTTGCTCCCCTTTCGGGCCCCGGTAACACACGGGTGAGGCTACAACTTATTAGGTCAATATTCCTTCAAACATCGTCATCAAAACTTGTCATCGTCCTGTGGAGCACTGGACTTCAACAATACTCTCCAAGCCTTCGTATTCTGTGCCATCCGTGCAAGGTCTTGTCATATCTTCTTTATCCCCATTATGTCTTGTCTCCAGCTCCATTTTTTATGGCGGATCTACATTTCGGGGCCCTGAAGCTTGAACTCTTGGAGGGGCCCCTTTTATTCAAAAAAAGTGTTGGGGAATGGGAAGTAAACGTATTATGGAGACAACTCGGGGCCTCAAGCTTCATAGTAGATCCGCCTCTGGGTCCACTTCTGTTTCTTACATCCTAGAAATATTCTTTCAGCACATTCTTAAAATTGTAGTTTAATGTCAGCATATCGTTTGTCAGAACATTTCGATTGTTAACAGTTTTGTCTCGCGCTGTCTGCGTGAAGTAACTTTGACACGGGTCATCTGGTTATGGATCAATTAGTACAGAAGAACGTTGGTGCCCGTGGAAATACCAGGGACGCGTTGACACAGGTTTTGGTCAATGTTGACCTATGTAAAACACGCCTGGTTTCGCTTCGACCTCTAACTTTGTTTGCTCGGCCCTGTTCACACAAAAAAAAAACACAATTTACCTATTTGTCACCGTTTAGGAATGTGCTTCGGACATCTACTACTGGACAAAAGTTAAGGGCCACCAAGAAAAACTCCACTATGGACCAATTAAATGCAACCAGGTGTAAACAATTTATTACAAAATAAAGTTGATTCATCCGTGGAAAAGATCAGTCAAGTTTTTTTAATAATATGTGACTTACTAACAACAAAAAATTCAACTCACTTTTTCACCTTTTGAACTTCCATCATGAGTTTTTGCAGCAACAATGGCAATTTTTACGTGCGGGTTAAAGTGACCCAGTTTTTGGACATTTAAAAATAAATTAACCTAGTGCACACAGAAATGTACATTTCTGTGTGCACTAGGTTATATGGCCCTTAACTTCTGTCCAGTAGTATAGTTAGACAACGGAGTCTTTGCTGTAATGTAGGTAAAGGGAGTCCCATAGCGGATACTCCCATAGCGGAGTTGAGTCAAAGAGACATAATGGTTACTTTCACAATTGCCTCCAGCTGGCATCATGGATAAAACCAGGAGTGAATTTAAGAAGTGCAACCAAGGTGGAGTGGGTTCAATTCCCAGCGCAGGCTGGAAAGACAACAGGAGGCTGACACTTGGTAGTCTTGACCAAAATGGGCCCGCCCCCCTTAGAGTGTAAAGGAGACTAAAGTGCCGAAACACTTGATCGACGGGGGGCTTATTCTGATGATCATATTGCCTCCTGTTGTAGCGCTGTTTAGAGTTTCCTGTTGTAGCGCGCTGTTTAGAGTTTCCTGTTGTAGCGCGCTGTTTAGAGTTTCCTGTTGTAGCGCGCTGTTTAGAGTTTCCTATTGTGCTAAGTATCATGTTTGATGACTGGTTCCTTTCTTCTATGTCTTTACGTTCCCTAAGTCAAGAGCAAAATCATGTATCATTTGTACAGGTGGATAGACTAGAGCATGTAGATATACCTGGTTTCTTACATGGTAACTTTGACTCGAGAGGCAAGCGCTGTAACAATTCAGCCACCCAGTGCTCTTTGCTGTAATAGTCAAGATTTAATTGATATAAGGATTTATTTGTGCGTGTTAAGTCACGTGATACTGGTTAGACTTTGAAATCAATCAATACCCTTTAGCTCCCCAAGAAGCATAGGCCTTCTACAAACATATACCACGTATTCCTGTCACGTGCCATCAGCTCAAGTTCCGTCCATGTTTTCCTCATAATTTTCACTTGTCTCTAGCTCTCTTCTCCGTGTGTGTCTTCATGAGGTGGGTGTGGCAGGTTCCCTTCCTCTCTGCATTTGCCTTTCCTATTGCAAAAGGGGAATCAGTTATCAGTTTTGACATTTAAAAAGATAAAGAAGGGAAACCCGAGGCCTGTAAACAGTAAATAAATAAAACACGTAAAGGTATGTTTCAGGTATTCGTTTTCTACTTCTCTATTTCTCAGGTGTCTGAAACATACCTTTATGTGTATTATTTAATTATAAATTTTTACAGCTGGAAGAAGCGTGACGCTACTTTGTTCTCGTGGCTGGTAACTTTGACTCCAGAAGCAAACACTTTAACCAGCGGAAGCTCTTGTTTTTTGTTCAATACCTGGAATAAATAAGCTAAAGATAAATATTTCCGGAGCTTTGATATGTCATTAAACTAATGAACTAAGATACTCAGAAATAACCTCGGGTTTTTCTTTTCTATCGGCAGGTGTGGTTCAAGAATCGGAGAGCGAAATGTAGGCAGCAAGCTAAAGCTGCAGACCAAAAGAAAACATCGAACAACAACACTAATAACAGCGGCAACAACAACAGCAACAGCAGTGGTGGTCAGAGTGGTGGAAACACTACTCCTCCGCCAAAAAAGGAAACCAAAACTACACCGCCTCCAACATCCGTGTCACCTGTAGATTACAAGCCAGCTGTCGCCTCTCCTATGCTCCATCCGCCAAGCAGCGCATTATCAACCAGTCAGCAGAGGCGAGACGGCAGTGATGTCTGGAACCCGGCTAATCCCATGTTTCAGCCCATGCCGGATTTAAGCAGTTGCATGCAACGTCCTCATTACACCCTACCTAATGGGCAGACTCAGTACAGCCAGCAGAACTACAACAGCTACCACCATTACGGTAGCAATATGGAATCAGCGTACTCACTACCAAGCATGCAGATTCCTGTCATGTCCGGCTCACACCAGGTGGGCAACATTCCTTCCCAGCACGCCTACCAGATGTCAGGGTATGGTGCTCTGCCTTCTGCAAACACACTTCCCCGCCCCAACACTCAGACACATGGCGACTGTGGTGACTACAAAGACTATGTCCGACTGTTCTGACTGTTGAAAATGAGCAGATCTGCAGAAGTTTGCAAGCAGTGACTTGTAGCTAAAGCACATTGATTCGTATACGTCATGCGCTAAAACCATCCGAACTGCCAACTTTTTAAACCAACAACAATATCATTGCAAGATTAAAACGACAATTGAAGAAAACGGTACACGCACGCATTGTGGTCAGCAGTTTTCAGAATGAGGCCAGCTACGCCATTCTAGATGTATCTTCATATCCTATGCGTCGCCTACAGCAAACCGCTGTTGTGTTTTACCATTAGACCACAATAAGCTATGTAAAAGGTATTACACTGTAATAGCTCACAAGAAGGCGCTCACATATACTATAATCAAAGAAATGACATTCACGTTTGACAGGAATAGTTCAAAATATGGCATCCATCTGGAAAAAAAGGTTGCTTCTGGAGACTCACAACGAAGAAACGGAAGGCTTAGAGAGGTAGAGAGTGAGAGAAATAACTAGAGCGATGGATGATATACCGCGTTCACAATGGTGGTGGACTTTCAGACAGAATATTTCAGTCGATAGACCTTACGTTCAGAAGTAAATCATGCCGTCTTATTCCTCCGGCTAAACTCGCCAATACGCAGCCAATTAATTTCCAGTGTAGGGCGCCATTGCCCTGAAGTCTGGTTATGAGCTTTAATTGTACATATTATTGTAAGATTGCCATTGTTTACGACACGAATGTATTCTAGGAAATAACGATATTAATGAAGAAAGCTTCAAATATGGTCATCTTGTTTAAGACTGTTTAAAAAATATATATATATATTTAGACATGCGCCCTAATATAAGCAACTAGGTTTGAACCACCTAAACGAGGCAAACATTTTTTTTTTTTAAATTAATCCAGCAATGTTTAAAATTCTGATCAAGTTTGAAAACTTATCCGTATACACCCTTTTCTTATTTTTTTATTTTAATTGGTCGGATTAGTGAATTGAGAGTTCTCTATTATTTTGACTTGTCATACAGATGAGACAATGACAGACTACAATTCGGAAAGAGAAATACGTCGTTACACATTACTGCTTCATACATAAACATTATACACATCTGTGGCGTTCCTTTTTGATTTGTATTTGAATTATTATAGGCCAACTGATTCTAGGGTAGCAACTGGTAACGCCAAACAGCAAATTCTTAAAATACTTTGAGTTGACTGCTGCAAAGTCTCTGGCAAGCATATAATCAAATATCTTCCATATATGTAGACACATCAACGGACCTAAAACACATCGGCCAGAGCTCACACAAGTACAGCCATTCCAGCTGAAGACACTGCCAAAAGATAACTGTCCTTACTCTGCACGCGCGTCTACGTAATTATTTTATTTGACGTCATTTCAATCTAGCGACGCTCTTGTTGAGCACCGCGATGGTTCAAAAGAGAGGCGCAACAACATCTAAGACCAAATAAATGCTAGGGCAGACTTAACAAGCTGGGGAGGGGGGGGGGAGGGGAAAGAAGCTATGTTTTTGTATGCTCTTGTAATTTAATACCTCACAATCTCGCAACACTGTGCAGTGAGTTCCCGAATATATCTATGAACAGAGAGCTATATTTATGCTGCTACCAGAATGGTGCATTGCAAATGTAATTCTTCGCGAATAATGTTGCATAACGCTTACATTACATTGCACAGCTAAAAAAAACCAGTTATCAGCTAAGCGAAAGTTAAATCTAAATTAATGTATACGCTTCTGATCTATATAGCTGTTCGCTTGCAGCATGCTGAACATGTTAGCAGATGCTGAGTATGCTAGGGAACATGTCGCCCTAAGTAGCTAGTTCCACGTATATTTAAATTCACTATTTACTCATTTTAACAAGAAAAGGATGTTGGGGGCATAGAGAAATGCATAACAATAGATGTATATACAATTTATCTAATTTAGAGAAAACTGGGGAGGATAAACAGATTCTGAAGAAGTTCAGTGGAAGAAAAAGCTTAGCGTGGTGGAATATCCTGGAAATTGCTGACAAAAACTGCCTAAATGAGAAATCGCGGGCGAGTAACTGTTATAGCCCCATGTCATGTTGCGCTTGTGGAACGAAAAGAAATGACGATAATTTTTTTTTTTTTTTTTTTCGTTCGCCCGCTAATACTCGAGGCGAAATCTCAGGTTATCATTTATGTCTAACCTGACATTGATTTTACGTGAGTATCCCTTTATTTCTTGTACAGAGACAAATGTCCCTCGCCATTCAGGCAAATACTCGCCGATTTCGGAGGTACCCATTGCAGCTGGGTCGGCTCAGGAGCCGCCAGTCCCTGGTCGACGACACTCCTTCAAATGTCCTCGCCAGGTCTCGAGTTAATCCAGTCCAAATCCCGGTCGACGAAAAATCCTCAAATGGCGTCGCCCGGGTTTGATCCTGTATCACCCGGTCGCCAGAGCGGTGTTGTAACCACTACGCTAGCGCGGCTCCCATGACGATAATGATTATAAGGGATTCCGTTTACTGGTCGATTTGAAATTTTAAGAGACAGGTGGACATGACACATGTGTGTTCGTTCACAAGGTAGCTATGGATTTAGAGTGTCTGTTAAATAGTGTTACTCGTTAAGCAAAACACTTTTCTGCAGAAATCTATTCTGAGAAACACTGTCGATTCTAATGAGAGTCTTCAATATCTATTCTAGTTCTTTGACTGTTTCAGATCCTTGTTTGTTATTTTTCCTCTTCTTAAGAAGAAATTTATGAATTGAATCTTATTTTTACAATTATTAACATCGGCTTCAAAGCTTTTGCTCACCATCGCTCTTAATGAACAATAATTTTTTTATTTTATTTTAATTCCATAGCACTGTTTTACAATTACGCTGTTTATGCAACTCATTTGTCTTTTCATTTTTTCTTCCCGTTTTTACACAAAATGCGAATTCTCAAATCAAAACACTAATTTTCAAACATAAAATGCCATTGGCCTTCCATGGGGGAAGGAGGTGCCGGTTCATCTCCACAGTTTAAACAGAACAACAAACCCGTCCAGACCAAACTGCGTCCTGAAATGCAACACCTTTACGTGGCAGAAAAACTTAGCAACTGTCCGAATGCACTCGTCGTCCAATATGTAAATAGGTAGTCCCTTAGCGGAAACTGCATTAGGGGAGTAAAGTGTTAGATACTTCACCGTGCTAGGTTCAGGTGGGATGACAGTTCCCTTCCTTGCTGCCTTTGTCTTCCCTAACTAAGATCAGAATCATGTCTCCAATTACAGATACCAGGTAACTTTGCTGCGAAAGGCGAGCGCTCTAACCGCTTAACGAATCTGACGCACCGAATCAAAAGAAGGGTAAAATCAGAAATGAGGACATACTTTGGGGAGACGAAGACGCCGAACAACAGACCAAAAAATAGAAGGGAAATAAATACACACAAATTGCAATAAATAAATAAATTATAAAATAAGTAAATAAATAACAATGGTGTATGGAGTAACTGGTCATATGTTTACAAAGAGTCCGCAGAGAAAGAGAATGAGGAAGGCCAAGACATTCAAGAAGTAGAAACCCTAGGCAGATTTAAAAGACATAGTAGATATCAAGAGACAGACTTGTCAGTGACATATAGACTTAAAATGCAAAGGCATTGGGGTGAATTGATTCACTAACAAACACATCAGGTAAGTTAATTTTAAAATTTAAAACAAATGTGAAATAATAATAATAATAATATCATTAGCTGCATTCACACAGAACAACAACAGACAAACAAAGTGTAAAATTTAGTCAAACCCGATTAAATGTAATTTCTCATCCCAGATTTGGTGAACTGGTTTTTTTCAACATTTGGCTTCTTACGGCCATAGTATTTTCTTTACTTCTAGTCCAGCTGTTGAGGTTTCTTTTCAATTGGCGCCATTATAGTCTTTTATGTTTCCTAAATAAAAGTTTGACAGTTAAAAAAACACACAAACAAACGAAAAAGTATCAGGTAACGGAGATCGGTCAGCTCAAATTTTATATTCAACTTACTGGGTCAAAACGTTGTTCGTAGTGATATATGTCACCGGCTGTTAGGTATAAAGCAGAGGTTCTTAACTTTTACGTGACATGGGCCTCTTGATTGTACGGTGAAGGCTACGGACTTGTTCTTATTAGAAAAAAAAATGAACAAACAGACATTACAATTTTTACATACTAATAATACATTTTATTACAAAGACGACTCATTAAGTTTACATATAGTCATACTGAAATATAAAAACAATCTGTAGTATATATATATATATATATATATATATATATATATATATATATATATATATATATATATATATATATATATATATATATATATATATACATGTTTAATGAAAAAATTTAAGATAACTCCCCGAATATAATTAATTTTGTAAAAAATCGTGTACATAACAAAATTAAGTATTAATTCCGTTTAAATTTTAAGCCTAGGGCCCCAGAATCTATTCATAGACCCCCATGGCATCAGTGAACCACAGGTTAAGAAACCCGAGTATATTGCAATTTGTGTGTATTTATTATTTAAATCTATGTTTAAAGAATCGGAACATTTATTTGGTCTTTTACGGTAATGATTTAACGTTCAGTGTTTAAAGAATCGGGACATTTATTTGGTCTTATACGGTAATGATGTAACGTTCTGTGCAATACACGACTTGTTGCATTTTAAATTCCATATTCCAATGATGATTTTCATTCCTTTTTAGGTTAGTACATATTATATACACAAACCATTCCGATATAACTACCCGTTTTACCACTATGTGTATGTATGTGTATGAGTGAGTTTATTTCAGGCACGTTCGGATTTTGTCCAACTGTGTCTCTCACACTTGGTCCCTTCTCTTCGTTGGCTGTATTTTCCGCTCATAACACACGTGTGTCATTGAGTCTGTAATTATGTCATGTTTATATATGTGTAATAATTCATACTTGCAGTATTTAAAATGAAGCTCGCTGTGTCAGCAATTAGCTTTATGATGTTAATTTTGACAGAAACTCGTTACTGATAATTTATGTAATGTTCTGATACGTCCCATTAACGAAAATTTTTGTTTTGTTTGGGTCACTGCCACAGTTTTTCTCGTATGTCCTTTCTACAGTGAGTTTCATTGAAATGTCACTCTTTTTTTTTAATATCTCAACCCAGTGGCGTATTAAAGGGGGCACAAGAGGGATGGGCGGTCCCGGGTGACAGCCAGGTGGAGGGTGCTATCGGACACTATTATGACAGGACTTACAGCTAAACATATCCTTTGCAAGTGTGATTCTTTCTAGGGGGTGAGGGGTGTCAAAGGTAGGACCGCCCCCAGGTGCCAAATACTTTTAAGTACGCCCCTGTTCATACCTGTATCTATTGGATATACGTGAAACAAATGACGTACCAATGGGCATTAACTGACATCTAACTAATAATTTTTTTTTCCAGAAATAAAAAATAAAAACAAAATAAAGTAAAATCTAAAATCAACTGTAAATTAACGAACGTACGAACTTTATTTTCAAAGAATTAAGAATTGGACACGCATGCCCGTCTGACATTCTGCCCTTCTTCTCTCTCTCTCTCTCTCTCTCTCTCTCTCTCTCTCTCTCTCTCTCTCTCTCTCTCTCTCTCTCTCTCTCTGTATCCTTTCACCCTCACATTTACTTTAAGCATTATTTAGGCATTTATTATTATAAAAGTAATATAACATCACACATTTGCAATATCCATCATAATCAAAGTATGTTTTTAAAATAAATTTTTTTTAAACTTTAATGAAAAAAAAAGAAAAACAAACAAACAAACAAAATAGACTGACAAAAATCAAACTCTTCATACATTAAATTAGACAATGATTTGAGACATAATCCGATTAGGATGGCGTGTTATAAGAACTCGTGAAATATTTTAACAGTCTGCTGCTATTGAATTACTTGGGACTCAGCGTTCACGTTGCAAGCGAGAGGGTTAATTTCTGCCCACTGTTAGACAATGTTCTGCTCAGTGCAGCAAAGGCACCAGGTTAAGATTAAATGAGAGTTGCCTACTTTCTGTGCTTTTGTATGACGCGGAGTACTGGAGAGTAACAGAAAAAGGAAATGTCCAAATTATCCTTATTCCACACAACTTGCCTAAGGAAAATGCTTCGAAAGTTTTGGCCGAATACCATCTGCAACCAGGAACTGCTTACACGGTGCAGTCAACAAGACATGCACACCATCATTGCAGGCAGACGCTGACACTGGGTTGGCCATGTCCTCAGAAGGGATCCTTCCACCATCACCAGAACAGCTATGCTACGGACACCAGAAGGACGGCGAAAGAGAGGCAGACCAAAGACTACCTGGCGGAGAACAGTGGAGGCTGAGATGCAAAACATGAACCAGAGTTGGGGCACGGCACGAAGGCTGACCGCCGACAGAGCAAAATAAGGACAGTGTGTTGCTGCCCCACAAGACGCCACTAGGCGTGATGTCCACTGAGTGCTTTGTCAGGCTAATGATTTAAGAACAAGAATGAGACAACGTGTTGAACAGACGTTGACCTCAATGTTAAAAAAGCATTTTATGTAATAAAATAACAGTTAATTATATTTATTGTTCATGTCATATAAATTAATTAGAAGTGAGTGAAGAAATAGCAATTTAAAAATATGAAGTGACTTTTCAATAATATAACAGAAACAGAGCGTGAAAGTATGAATTAAAAAAAAATTTTTGTCATAACATTGTAAAGATTATACGATGCACTAAAGACAAAATCATAATATTATAAATACAAACCTTTAAAGTCTTTGTGTATTTTCTTCTTCCTTCTGTAATGTTAACAACAGGAGTGGCATGACTTACAAGTGAATCTTAAAAGGCGCCATTTCCCTAGACTTGTGTTTTATTGCTGTAAAACTTAGATAAACTTTATTTCGTCCATATCGTAGCGAAATGTTTTTAAGAGTATAGTTGTCAGTAGAAGTTACTGATAGAACAGAAAAAGAATTCTGTTTGAAAAGAATATAGTCAAGTGTCAGAGACGAGCACTGGTATCACAGGATAGTCACGGCTGTGAAGGTCTCTACTTCAGATAGTAATCAGATTCAAAGTAATAGCCTAAAATGCCACCTTTGCTAGTAACTAACCTATGATAATCAACAGTTCAGTAAAACTCAAAGTGCAACAATATAAAATTGATAAGTCAGAGAAATACAATTACTGAATCATTTATTATGTACATCTATCCTTTGTTTTCTTCTTGTGCAAATATGAATGATGAAAAATGATGAAATTGGATGAATAAAAGATTAATTACACAATTATTCAATCTTTGAGTTGCAATTATTAATTAAACGAAAGTCCTTGCTGGAATCTTCAAAATTGAACAGAATGTTCTTTCAAATTTCCTTTAAACTAAATTGTCACTTGTCTTTCCTATCTTCTAGAACAGTTTCTTCATCACGACACGATTAGTTTAATTCTCTGTTGACTCTCATAATGGCTGTTTGAATTGTGACACTGAATACTGAACAGTAAGTTCTGTGAATGTCCTGTGGTTATACTTCACAGCAATATCAGTTGTAGGTCTTGTACCAGGCCACCAAGCACAGATGGGGCAGGTTACACGAATACAGATTGCAATATATGGTGTTCCTGCGTTGGTCTAAAATTCTAGACCTCTTTCTGGAGTTTGACACGGATGAACCTGGGGACAATATGTGACAAGTGGCTAACCTTTGGTCATAGGTTCCACATTACACACTATCGGTACGCATATTATACCTATGCCTTCCTCCACTCAAATGCGAGCTCGAAGAGTTGAGAGATAAACGACTCTAAGAAAATAGACCACAATTAAAAGAAAACTCAAAGAACAACCCGCGCGCAACTAAACGTTGTAATATAGGATTATTCAATTCTTCCTTCGTCCAAGTCAACCTACTCATTACTTAATCTTCCTAAAAATTCTCTCTATTCTACCCTCATTTTTCCACGGGGGGGGGGGGGTCCTTCCACCCGCGTATGCTTTTCCCGTTCTTTTTTTCAACCCCCACCACCCACGCCCCACCCCTCCCCAAGAATCCCTCACCAAATATTCATATATATTTGTGTAACATTTCATTCTTTACTCTAATTCGCCCCCGTTCCATTGCATTCCTGATCCCATCTATATCTATATCCTACCAATTGAAATCCTCCCCTCCACACTTGGTTGTATCCCTCCAAGGACCTAATATCCCTCATTCAGCTCCTACCCCATCTATTCATGACCGTCCAATCTATCTTCAAAACTGACATATGCGAACACCGATCTCAACAGCCAGGCCAGAACGGAAACATCAACATCTCGAATTGGCAGTTAGTGGGATGCACAATTGTTATACCCCGCGAAACACCCCCCAGTAATTTATAAAATTACTATATTACATAGCCCCACACCCACCCACCACACCTACCACGTCCTTATACTCCCGTTTTCCTCACGCCTAATTGATTATTTTCCTATCTATATTTTATTTTTTTCGCATTTATCTTTATTTTTTATTTTTTCTCTCTTCATTCTTTTTTTTTTAATATACTTCTTTCTTTTTTTCTTTTATATGATTTTGCCTCTCAAATTTTTAACTTACAAATTTAATCTCTTTTTTCCATTTTTTTTTTATAACTTTTTCATTCTCTATATCTTAGGGCCCGGTTCTGCCCCTATTTTCCTGCTTTATTACATACGCATTTTTTATCTTGATTTATTCTTCTGAATTTTTCTTTGTTCCCATTTTTTTTTTTATTTTTTCTTTTTAGTAGCATAAGATTTAAATTTTTCATTGTTAATATTAACATGCAGCACAGCCCGCATCTACCCCCCCCAAGATTCTACCCCACCCCACACAATAACTATAATTAAAAAAAATAATCTAATTTACTTCTTATCCCCATCATATTCCCCCCGCATATATCTAATATTATTACACATACCCCCCTATACAGACCAAACAACATAGCAATCCCACAATCATTACTAAATAATAATCCTTATCAAACATCCTCTATTACCTTCACGCCCTCCTCCAAAGCTCACCCCCCACTACCGCTATTACAACCACACACGGCACCCCCCCCTCACGGCTGGGGGGCGGGGACACCCCCTCCCCTTTCACCGGCTAACCGAACAGCATGAACCAGTAGGCTTCGCTGGCCAATACGCCCACCACTCGTAAACCATCAAATACGCAATAGCAAACAATGCACCACCCTGACCCCCCCCCCCAACGCCCCCCACCATCCGCACCCCCCGACTCCATCTTCCACTCACACCCCACCCACCCCCCCAACGATCCCCCCAACAACCCCCCACCCCCCCACCCCTGTGGTGTTGTGTCGATTCGTTGGGGGGGGGAGGGGGGGGGGGCCTGCCGGCCGTTTGTGCGGGTGTGTGATGGGGGATCGACGCCCACACGCCAGCCCTACCGCTCCACCCACACCCACCCCTCCCCCTCCCACGCCCCTTCCCCTCTCACCCCCCCCCCTCCTTCGCCCCCCCCTACCCGCACACCGCCTACCCCACTCCCCCGGCCCCCGCCGCCCCCCCCCCTCCACTCCCTGGCCCCCCCTCCCACCCATTCACCGCTCGCTGGGCCCCGCCTCGCTCAGCTTGCCACGTCACCCTCCCGTCCCCCAATTCGCCCTCCCCCTCGCTCCCTCCAACTCTCCCCTTCCACACACCCCCGCCCGCCCGGCACACCCCACGCCCGTCCACCTTACGCGCACCCCCCACCCCCCCCCGCCTCGCGCCTACTCTGTCTCAACCACGCCGGCCTACCCCCCCCGGTTATCACTCCCGCTCCTACGCAGTGACCGTTCGACCTCGGGGCGCCCGCCCACGCGCACACTCGATACCCCCCCCCTCCTTGCTCCGGCCATCCCAACCCCCGCCCTCCCTCGCCTTCCGACTCTCTCTTGCCCCCCACCCACGTCCGTTCCCCGTCCCGCCCCTCCGCCGCCCTCGGCGCCCACGCCCAACCCTATACACCTCAACTGTCGCCCCCTGCTTCTCCCCACCCCACCCCTCCCCCCCCCGCCCACCCCACTCCCCCCCCGCACCCTCCGACCACCCCCCCCGGCCAACCCCCCCCTCCCTCCCCCCCACACCCCCCGCACGATTCCCCCGCGCCGCCCTACATCTTGCCCCCCAGGCTAACGTAACCGACACCAGTCCCCGCCACCACGCACTCACACCACGCCGCACCCCCGCACGCCATCGGGCTTTCACCCCCATCCCTCCACCGCCCCTTCATCGCGCCACTCCCTCCCCCACCATTAGACCCCCCCCACCCCCCCCCTCCCTCCCCCCTCGTCCCCCCGGCCACCCCACCTCCCCCCCCAACCCACGCATATGATACCAATCTACCTCCCCCTCGCCCTCGTGCGATCCCCCCCCTTCCGACGTTTCGACTCCTTCATGGCCCCCTCCCCCAATCCCTCCCCCTCCCATGGTACTCCCCACACCACGACTCCCCCCCCCGCTGCCCCGCGCCGCCTCGACGCCCACCCATTTTCCCTGCCACCCCATGCGCACTCAACTCCCCCCCCCCACCCACCCCCCCCCTCCCCCCTCCGCGTCGCTACCCTCGACCTCCGCCCCCTGCACATCCCGAGTACCCGCCCGCACCCCACCACGTCCCGTCCTCACGCCCACTTCACCCCCCACCGTACCTCCCTCTCTCATCCCGCTCAGCCACACCGCGTGCCCCGCCCTACACTCCCCCTGTCCCTCTCCCCCCAGCGCATCTCTCGCCTCACTGTTACCCCTCTCTGCCCCCCGTCCCCCCAACCCCCACCACAAACCCCCCCCCCCCCCCCCCCCCCCCCCCCAACCCCCCCCCCCTCAAGATCCTCACTATAGCCCCCAGCACGCACCATCTACCCCCCATTATACCCCTACCCGACCACCACCCCACCCAACACTCACCAGTGAGGCTCCATATAGTAAGCGTGGATTAGTCCATCCGCTCCCCCCCCACCACACCGTAGTGGTCGCTATAATGAGTCCAACGCACCCCCCGTAAACATATGCCCTCATCCCCACTCATTATAAAACATATTTATAAATCATCCCCCTCAAGGTCCCACCCATTCTCCCCCATTGCGTGTCACCCCCCATCGTGTTCCCACCTCACCCATCCTCCCCCCCCACCCGTTACCCCCCAAATGTTTGTTGTAATTCTCACCCCCCTCAGAGTGTACCACCATAAAGCGAGCCACCCCCCCCGGTGTGTGCCCAGGTCACACATAAGAGTTGAGCCTACGCAGACTCCCCAAATTTATTTAGCTCCAGCCGGTGCCCCAGATAAAGAGGCCCATGCCCCTGGAATCACCCCGTTCCCCCCAACATTTCATCTGCCCCCACCCCCTCACCCCCCTCAATCCTTCCCCCTACGCGTCCCCCCCACCCGCCGCCACCCCCCCCCTCAGACGACCGCCCACCCCCACCCTCGCACCCCCACCAACATTTACCCCCCCCCCCCCGGCGTCCCCCACGCACCCCCCTCCCCACCCCCCCCACCCCCTCCAACATCAATTAGGAACCAATACCCCATCCCTCCCACCCTTTGCACCCCCCCATCTAAGCCCCCGCCCCCACCCTCCCCAACCTCTGCATCATCTCCACCCAGTCATCCCCACCCCCGTCACCAGGGGTAATCCCAAGCCTCCATCCCCCCCCCCCCCTACCATCCCCCCCCCCCCCCCCTATGTCAACAAGCCCGACCCATTCCCCTCATCCCCCCCCGAATTCCCCCCCCACCTCCATCCCCCCTTATCCACAGCCCCCTCCCCCTCCCCACCCCCACCCATCCGCCCAACCCCCCGCCCCTTGGATACCCCCGCCCCCCCGCCCCCCCCCTGCCCCCCCCCCCCCCCAGGCCCCCTTCCCCCCACCGCCCCCCTACAAATAGCCCACCCCCCCCCCCCCTACGCCATGACCCCCCCGTCTCACCCCCCTCCTCCAGCCACCCCTCCCCCCACCCTCCACCCCCGCCCGCCTCCCCACCCCCTACCACCCCCCCCCCCCGCCCCCCTATGCCAAAAGCCCCCCCCCCTCCGATTTCGTACCCCGCCCCCCCAGAGCCCCCCCCCCCCCCCACCCCCCACCCAGCCCCTATTACCAGTGTAGTTTTTTTTGCATTAAGTTGCCCCCATAGCGATCCACCCCCCCCCCCCGCCACCCGCCCACCCCCCCACCCCCCGATCCACTCAAGGCCCCCACACCCCCCCCACCCCCAGCCCCCCCCCCCCCCCCCCCCCCCCCCCTCCCCCCCGCCCCCCCCCCCCCTCCCCCCCCATGGGGAGGCGACGGCACCGCCCCAATCCCCCCCCACCCCCCCCACCCCCCCCCACCTGAGTGGATAACCCCTCCATCCCGCCCCTCCCAACCCCCCCAGGGTACCCCTTCCCCCCTCACCCCCCCCCCCACCCAGTATGCCCCCCCCACCCACCCATCCCCCCCCCCCCTTATGCAGCCAGTCCGCCCCCCGCCACGCCCCAGTTGCCCAAACCCAACTGCGCGACCCTCCCCCCCAATCAAAGCCCCCCCCCCAAGTCCCCCCTAGAGCCTCCCTCCCCCTGACCCCCGTGCCCCCCCCAGTTGGGTCCCCACCCCCCCCGGTGGGGCCCCGCCAAGCCTCCCCTACCCCCCCCGCCCCACCCACCTGAAGTCCACTCGACCCCCCCCCCAAGCCCGACACCCCTGTGCACCCCATCCCCGCCGCCCCACCGTACCCCCCTCCCCCAACCGCACACCCCCACGCCCCCCATACCCATCCCTCTCCCACACCCATCCGTCCCCCTCCCCAGTCACCCCCCGACCCCGCCCCCCCCCCAACCCCCAAGCCCACCCCCGCCCCACCATCCGTCCATG
>JAMPIV010009397.1:0-2500 GCA_024509875.1 Oreohelix idahoensis | reverse complement strand
CCCCCCCCCCCCCCCCCCCCCCCCACCGCCCCCCCCCCCCCTCCCCCCCCCCCCCCCCCCCCCCCCCCCCCCCTCCCCCCCCCCACCCCCCCCTTCCTCCCCCCCACCTCCCGCCCCCCCCACACCCAAACCCCTCCCACACCCCAGCCCACCGCCACCCCCCCCCCCCGCCCCCCCAACTCCCCCCCCCCCACACACCCCCCCCACCCCACAACCCACCCCCCCCCTCCCCCCCCGCGCCCACCCCCCACCCCCCCCCCCCTCCCCACCCCATCCCCCCTCCGCCCACCCCCACACCCCACCCCCCCACCCCCCCCTCCCGCCCTCACCCCCCCCCATACACCGCCACCCACTCCCCCACCCCCCCCCCCGTTCCCCCCTCCCCACCCCCACCTCCCCCCCCCCCACCCACACACCTCACCCCAAACCCACCACCGCCACTCCACCCCCAACCCCGCCAAACCCCCCCACCCCATCCCCCTCCACCACACCCCCGAGCCACCTCTCCTTCCCCCCCCCGCCCTAGCCCCCTCCACCCCCCCCTCACACCAACTCACCCGCGCCCCCCCCCACACCCTCCCCCCCCCCCCTCCACCCACCCTCCCCCCCCCTCCTCCCCCCCACCCTCCCCCCCTACAACCCACCACCCCCCCCCTCCACCCTCACCCCTCCCCCTCACCCACACCCCCCCCCTCGCACCCCCCTCCCACCCCCCCCCCTCCCACCCCCCCCCACCCCCCCAACTCACCCCACTCCCTCCTCCGCGCACCACCCTCACCCCGCCCGCCCGGCCCCCCCCCACCCCAGCCCCCCCAACCCACCAACCCCGACCACCACCCCACCGGCCCCCCACCACACCGCCCGAGGGGCCCCCCGCCAACCACACCCACCCCCCACCCACATAGTCGGCCCCCTCCGCCCACCAACCACTCCACGCGACCCCCCCCCGCTCC
Organism: Oreohelix idahoensis; assembly: GCA_024509875.1. NCBI lineage: Eukaryota > Metazoa > Mollusca > Gastropoda > Stylommatophora > Oreohelicidae > Oreohelix > Oreohelix idahoensis. The sequence continues at coordinate 1,547 of JAMPIV010009397.1, read as the reverse complement.
ACCCCCACCCCCCCACCCCCCATCACCTACCCCCCCCCCCCACCCCCCCACCCCCTCCCCCGCCGCCTAACCACCAATTCACACGCACCCCCCTCCCCCTCCCTATACCCCGGCACCGCCCGCCCCAACTCCCCCAACCCCCACGCACCGCCGTGCGCCCCCCCCGCCCCAACCCCCCCCACCCCACACCCCCATCCTCCCCTTTCCCCCCCCTCCACCCGCCCTCACCCTCAACCCAAACCCACCCCTCCGCCTACGTCCTCCAATCCCCACCCCCCCCCTCTCTCTCTTTCTCCTCCTCTTTCCTCTCCCTCCCCCCATCCCCCCCGCTCCCCCCCCACCTCCCTCCCCCACAACCCTCTCTCCCTTCACCACCCACCCTTCGCCCCCCCCCCCTCCTCCCCCCCCCTTCCCCTCCTCCCACACCCCCTCCCCCCCATCTCTCCCCCCACCCCACCACCCTCCCCCCCCCCCACCCCTCTCCCCCCCACCAACCCCCCCCCCCCCCCTGCACCCCTCCCCCCCGACCCCCCCCCCCCCCATCCCCTCCCCCGCCTGCTCCCTACCTTACGCCCCTCCCCCCCCCCACGCCCCTCCCCCCCCGCCTTCCCCCACCCCGCACCCCCCCGCTGACCCCCCCGCCCCCCCGATCCTTATCCCCCCCTCCCTCCCTACGTCCCCCCCTCAGGCGCGACCTCTCCCGCCTCCCCCCCCCCCTAACATCCCCTACCAGCTCCATCCCCACCCCCCGATACACCATCCCCCTACGCGCCCCTCCCACTTTTTGACCTGACCGACCCCGCTGCCTACCACTTTCCGTCCGCCCCACCATAGAGAATCTCGCTAACCCGCGCCCGTGCCACGCCGCCCCCTCACCCGCCCATCCACCAAACCCTACCACCCCCACCATAAGCCCCCTCCCTCACAAACTGACCTGTCTACCCCCGGACCCCTCCTCTATCAACCCTTCCGCCCTACCCCACTCCAGTTCCCACCCCTGCTCCAGCACCTCCACTGCGTTAAACCCCTCCGACCTCTTCCCCTGTTCAACCCCCCCCCCCCCCCCACGCCCTAGTAGACCGCATCATTCCCTTCCCCAAACCATTCAGCCCGCCCCGCCAACCCACCCCCATCCCACGCCCCCCCCTCCCCCTCCCCCTACCACCCCCCGGCCTTCTCCGGAACGTCCCTCCGCCCCACACCATTCTCCTCCATAAACGCCTCCCCCTCGCACTACGCGCCCGAAACGCCCCCCTCCTTTTCCCCCCCCTCCCAACCCCCCTAACTCTACGACCCCGTGCGCGCTTGCTACCCTAATCCGCCCTCCCTCCCTCTCCTTCCAGTTCCTCCTTCACCTCACGCGCCCATACCCCCCCCACCTACCCTCCGTTCGCCCGCAAAGTATACAGTCGCCTCCTCCCGCTGCCTCCTTCCCCGGCCTCCTCCTCCCACCCCTATCGTCCATGCAACATTCCTCATCCCTTTAGCTTCCGCTCGAACCCCCCCCGACTCAAAACCTGCCGGGTTCCACCTCCCTCATGCCCCCC